>PYXC01001398.1:2015000-2517500 GCA_015244755.2 Tenualosa ilisha | reverse complement strand
GTGATGGGTTATCCTCAGGGGAGGGTCATGACCTGTTCTGAGATATTTCCAAGATCAGAACTGAACTGACTGAATGCCTCTGTCAGTCTCCCAGGAACTCTGGAATCTCTCTCAGATTTCTGCAGCTTGATATTCAGAAAAATTACACTGATTGCACTAAAATACAAAATATCTCTAGAAACCATCAGAAAAATACATATTTAACTTTAAATTCACATTCAACATCAGGTTTGGATATCTTAGTTATAAGTTTCACTTACACTAGAAAGTAGAGTAGGAGGACAAACCATAACAAATGCGGGCGGGAGCACGTCAAAATATTATGCATTTCTGTGGGTGCGGACAGGGGCAGGACAGAACCTTGCAGGAGGGTGTAGGAGCGGGACGGAAGTCCCACGCAGACCTCTACTAGAAAGGCACACCATTCAGCATACTGTCAACAGAGCCATTTTGTTTTACAGTTAAAGCAAGAACCAATTTCTTGCACCATTCTCTGCAAACACCATTCTCTGCAAGACTGACCATTTCTTCAAGGACAGTTTGAAATGTGACTATTTAAACAACGTACAAACTTCCCGAAAACATTTTCACTTTAAACATTTATCGCCAGGCTGCTACAATCCAGATGGGATTCAAACCCACAATCCCCACTCCAGAGGCTGCTGCCTCATGCATTAAGCCACTGGGCCTTGCATTATATTAGTCTTCCAAGGGGTAGAAGGCTTTATGGAACATTTTGTTCCAGATAAGCAGCAATACTCGGTGCCCCAAAACAATTATTGCAAACAAACACAACACTAGTCACTCAAAATACAAAAAAATTCCATAGTGAAAGACAGGTAAAGTGCAAGAGAGAGAGAGAGAGAGAAAGATATATAATATGTGTGTAAGGGAAAAAAAGGCTGAGAGGTTGTGAAAGCCATTATGCTATTCTATTTACTATTAAATATATACTATTTAAACCTAAACCTTTTCAGACTTGTGTTGACCATGAAAAACAACCATGCCAATAAAGACCAACAAATATTTTTGCATTTTATCCCCTGCTAAAGTGAGGTTCGGTCAATGTGGAGGCCCATTAAGAAAGACAACAGAGCTGTGGGGAGGCAAGGGGGTTGGGCAGGGGTGCAAACAAAAGAAGTGATAACTCACCAAAGGTGCTTTTGAATTCTCTTTTTTAGTTAGGAAAGTTGCTTTCCTATTAAAATGATGGACATGTTCAGTTTGAACTTTGATGTTGAGGCAAAAACCCAATTGCACTCGAGGAGTAGGAGTGTCAAGTGTGTCATTACAACAACGAACTTGCCTGTCATTTCTATGACACAACCCAGGTGGGAACCCACAAGCCTGCAAGCCTCTAGAGTCTGATGCCTTATCCATGAGGCCACATAAGGCCTGCAAACTCATTACTGTCTCAACAGGACATGCTCAGTTCACTGACGACAATGAAACTTTTGCTTTCTCTCATTTCTTATCGACTCATCTTTTGGGGTTTGAGATTTGGAGCATGTTAAAAAAACGCTAAACATGATGAACAATCTAGTTCATGGTAGTTCATGTGGGGAACAGTTACAATCTGCGTAAATATGCTTGGCTGTAGTAGATTAGCTGTAGCTGTAGAAGATTAGCGGAAGCACTAGGTGGTGCTAGCCTGGCTAGTAGCATCTTGTACCGTGCACTGAGAGAAGCTCGGTACACACCAGAATTAAAGTTGATTTTCTCCGGACTGGAGAGTCATGCTGTCATGAAATTTTCCTTAAATGGGAACGAGGGTTTGGAGATCACGATACTGTGTCCAAAATGTACACCAATTGCTCAGAAAAATAAGGCTTAAATATTCTGTGAAATTCTGGCGTTCTGCCATAGACCTCAATGTTACAGAACGTGCCTCTGCACTGCATAAAGGGGGATTAACCCCCCCCCCTTGTGTAGTTGCGGTTACAGGAAGTGGTAAGACATTACAAACACAGTCCTGCCCCTATGGGTTAGTTGTCAGTGCTAACTCTCCATTTAAGGAGACCTGTATGGGTTAGACCAAATTCTTTCACTTCTTCGGTAGTGGCAAGTCTCGGATAGCTTGAGCAATAGAGCTGCATGTCAAAATTACCAAACTGTCCTTTAAGTCTTTGAGGGCTTAGTGCGGTCATTGGGATTTAGCCACTGGCTCACATCTATTTTTCTGGGTCGAGTTCAAGATACATGGTTAATTCAACAGAAACAGAGGTGGGCTGAATGCTTTGTTGCTCACACAAGCGCAGCTGAGTGTCATCACTTGCTATTTGTTTTGTGTTTTTATCCAAGACTGATTAAATGAATATACACATGGGAATTACTTTCTTTTTGACTTTTTACTCGTATCGTTCAACTGAAGGTGGATATTGTGCTCACTGTCTTTTTTAATGTGGCAGATTTTTGATTCACATCGATTCTGATGTGTGATATTTCTGACATACCCACCAACAGTTCCCAGCTCCAGAGGCTGATGCCTTATCCATTAGGCTACTGGGCCTGCAATTTTCATGTATCTTAACAGCATCTTTAAGTGGTGGTGTATTCTTGGTGTACTAGGACATTTCTATTAGGAGGTTTACCACAGACTCTGTGTCATATTAGCCTGCCCTGTCACTGTCTGGACACAACACTGAACAGAAAGCATAGTTGAGTGATGATTAGCACAGGAGGACAGTTTATTAAAGGGTTTTGTGTGTGAGGATAGACATTGACTCACATTGATTTATGAGTATGTACTATGACATCCCATGGATTTTTTTCTTATAATGAGACGACCCAGGTGGGACTTGAACCCACAATCCCCAGCTCCGGAGGCTGATGCCTTATCCATTAGGCCACTGGGCCTGTACTTGCTGTGTTTGCTGTATCAGCTGTATAAATCGTGGCCTAGGCCTAGCATGACCAAACCATGGTCAGTTCAATCCCCATCTGATGGCATCTGCTTGGCCAGTTGCTCCCTGGGCACCATATTAAGAACTGCTTACTGCCCACTGAGTACTGTGAGCTTACTGGTTAGCATTAGCTGTTGTTTTGCAATGTTTTACCAAATCTGTTTCAGATCTGTTCACCAAATCCTCTCTCTGTTTTGTACCAACATTACTCAGTGATCTTGAAAAACAGGGCAACCAATTAATTCGGCACCCAAATATCCTTCCAATTAATTCTATTCTTCTGTCCTCCCTTCTCCTTTCCTCTCTGCAAACTCATTATTGTCTCGACAGTACATGCTCAGTTCACTGACGACAATGAAACCTTTGCTTTCTCTCGTTTCTTACCGACTCCTCTTTTGGCGTTTAAGATTTGAGATTTTCTGCTCTCCTCCTAGAACATGGATGAAGGACATGCCAGGGTAAGTTAGCTTGGAGAGAAGTAATAGCAGTTCCCATGTAGGCTTCATTTCACTCCCAGACAAAATCCTGAGCCACTTCTATTTGGAGGTCTAACACTGACTCAGAGTTGACATGGCCTGGCTTATCACTAACGCACATTGTAGGAATACACACTTGAGCAGGAGGTTTGCTTGACACAAAGCAAACGATGACCATCTGTCAGCATAGCAGCTTGGGAGAAAGGCACAGCTTATCCATGTGAATGTGTTTGTGTGTATGTGGACATTCACTCATTGATTTTATAAGTTAACGACCCAGATGGGATTCAAACCCTCAATCTCCAAGTCCGGAAGCTGATGCCTTATCCATTAGGCCACTGGGCCTACCACCTGCCTCTTTCAACAGTGTCAGTGGTGGTGCACCGTACTGGTTAGGACGGGTGGCCAGAGTGATTGCGCAGAACTCATCCAAAATCCACGGATGCAGTGCCCTAGAGCAAGGAACCTGAGGCCCTGCTGTTCCCTGGGCACCCTATTAAAGACTTCCCAATTCATGCATGTACTCCTAGTGTATGTCAGCTCCCAGCAAGCTCACTGATCCAGCAACATTGTGTGTGTGTGTGTATGTATGTGTGTGTATGTGTGTGTGTTTACTACCCCTTGGATAGGTTAAATGCAGAGGACACATTTCCCCAGGACAATAAACATTTCTCCTCAATAAGCTTTTCTCCTCTTCTGTTGACCATCTGTGGTCAAGAGCACTGCCTGTCGATCCTTTGACTGATAGGCCTGATAAGCTCTGGAGGCTGATGCATTATCCATTAGGCCACTGGGCCTGCTTTGCCCCTGAATTGCAGTTCATTGTTAGTCAATTGGTAAGCATGGTTAAGCCTAGATTTTGGTGTTCTACCAGACATGACATGACTTGTGTACAGTCATAGAATCCAGTGATAGCAGGCCTATAACTAGGTGAACATCACTTCTTCTACAACCTGATATCAGATGACATGGCATTAAATAGCAGATGGCAGAGTTAGATAAACAAGGACTTGGATTTCAGTGTGCTTCTACTGGTAACGTGATGGAGAAATTAAACACCAGTTTATTCTGTTCCTTTCTACTAAGATCATATTTCAAGATCATATGTAACAGTTACAAATTGATTGTATCACTGAATAAAAATTGGCTGTGTCCGGATCTACTTTGGAGTTGTGCTGTATCACCCTGGCGAAAGCATTTCTCCCGCTTTTCAAAGATAAAGCAACACTCAAATTTGGATTGTGGTCTCTGCCTCATCTTTATTACATCATAACTGGGATTTATCCATCATAACGCTACTTGATAACGCTACTTTGACACAAAAACGCACACAGCATTTATGTGGTGTTGGTGGGTGAGGTAAGGAGAGGGAATGGAATTTGTCAGCATTGAAGAATTCACTGGTCAAGGCTGCCATCTTGTGCTGAATAGAGGTTGTTTAGGCAGGGGATTTTCCAGTAAGTGTGTTTTCTTTGCACAGGACTGAAATATGTACTTTGTGATAAATATGTAATGTGTGAGATATCACTGATATTCTGCAGCACTCAACCTACTGACACAACACCACTGAATTCATTGACATAGAAATTATATAAATCACATATCACATTAATAGAAATCTGTGGTTGCAACCTCAGTGGTACTTAGACCCACAATGTGCCACGAGCACTTAATGACTCTGAGCAGGCCTTCCAGTGTGCATCTATGTATGTAACTATTTACAAATTACAGAACATGTTGTCCTTTTTACATTGTGCAGGCAATGTCAGTATAGTTAGTTTCATTGGCTGAGGTGCACTGTAAGCTCATGGCCTAAAATATTATTCCTAGTTAATGAAGGCCCATCTATATGTAGCAAAGCATTTCAGAAAATCTGAAATAGAAAAAAAATGTTGTCTTAATGTAACTAATCAGCTTGGAGAATTTAATAGGGGTATATTTGCTCTGTTCACCATAATAGTTGTAAAAGGAGGGAGAAAGCACAAAAAGCTAGCACCAATACAATGCTATTAATTACTTTTTAGTTCTCTGTGGAAGGCTGGCAGAGCATCCAGTCCACCCTGAGGTGCAGTTCCCATGTTCAGCATTTGTTGTAGGCTGCTAATGCGCAGAGTCAGCTTTTACGGATAAAGACGCTCAGCAACCACGGAGGTTTGATCTTATTAAAGGTCACGTCTCTGCAAACAGCACAAGAAGGAGAATTCTTATGCAATCTGGGAGTTATCAAACCAGTGGGACAGAGTCATTTTGCACTGGGCAGAGGTATGCAAGTTGTCGAGGGAGAAGTGCAGCATTTCAGATGCCTTTATTTTGTTAATCAGACCATCTCTTTGTACAGGTTGAAATCACAGCCAAAGTATCGATCGATAAGCAAACTTGTTAATAATGCACGGCAAATGAATTCACATAGGCCACTTTTGGCAACTGCAGTCCGGCTCGTTTAATGGTAAAATTTTGGACACGCATTTGAGGAAAGCGCCATGAGTTTAAAGAAGAACTGGAATGAAGTTGAAAGTAAATGACAGATGCAACAGATGTGTTATCTGTTCTTTTATTGATAGGATAGTTAAAACTGTTAAAGTAGTCCAGTTACAAGCTAAAAAAAACAAACAAAAAAAACTTAGTTTATTGAATTTTTTTTTTTTTGTTTTACATGGGCTCCGCCATCTTTGATTTCACAGTTCTATTATGTTATTGGCATGGTAGGCTAGGCTTACTATGAATTTGTGGATGAATTTGACAGTTATCTTCATGGATCTCTGACTCTACTTGACGGTCTGGCCACATCATATACTGACGTAACAGAAAAGAATGGCTTCTCAAGAACCACACTGAGGGTGAAACTGCACTGTCCAGACTGTAGTAAAAAACTGCAGTTTTGATACTGCAGTACAACGTAGGATTTTTTTCACTAGGGCTCCATTATCACATATGCATATATCCATATATCCATATGCACAACCTGCTAGACAAACTGCAAGAACGAAAGGTGGCAGTATTCACAGGTTTCAAGTAATGCAAGGACATCTAGTCTACTCTCTGACCAACAGCGACTTACCCAACAACAGCCAATTGCTTTATGCCTTAACATTAGGCCTATTTACAAAAGTGTGTGGAAATAAACATGAAACTGCATTAACCTTTAAAGCAGGGGTGTCACACTCATTTTCTTCACGAGCCACATGAGCATTGTGCTTCTCCTCAGAGAGCTGTATACCTTATCTATATGCATGACCGCAAACTGTTGGGTAAAAAAAAAAATGCACGTTTCCTTGTGTTTCTGACCATTACCAGCACGGTCCTAATGCCTCTGTGTTCTGACTTCCTCATCACTTAATTGTCACTGTCGTTTCCTGTTGGTAAGCATAATGCAACTCATAGTTGAGTTCAGTAAAGACATGTCGTGCATAATTAAGCTTGACACATAACTACAATTCTTTTCCAGCTTTTTGAATCGGGCCGCATGAAATGATGTAAGGTATGCTTGACACCTCTGCTTTAAAAGGATTTGAGACTTGTTTATTTGTTAATCATTTGAAAAATTGGGAAATAATTCACTTTTTGTAGGTGAAGAATCTTCTGAGCGCCCTCGATGTTCTGCGGAAGGCAGAGGAATTTCACAACACCGTCTGTGCCTTTTATGAGTCCTCTCCTGGACTCTCCTCAACACTGTTCCACAATGGGATGAGGTTGAGTCGTCCCTCCAGTTTGTGTCGTCAAGATTGCGCCAGTGTCCCATCGACGAGACCCAGCTGTTTGACAAGACGTCTTCTGTGCAGGCATATGCCACTGGGATGGTGGCTCAGTGGAGCACTGATTGCAAACCAGCGGATGAGCGCTGGGCGGAGATGTTCGCACATTTCAAGAGTAGGGAGAATCCTTACAGTAATGTCAGCCAGCTTTGTCAATTTGCAATGTACCATGTGGTACCAATGCTCCAGTTGAGCGAATATTTTCACTCATGAGCAATACCTGGACTGACAAGAGGAATTGCAATGCTGTGCCCACTCTCAAAGCCTTGCTCATTACCTGGGCCAAGTTCAATGACAAGTGTGCAGTTTCACAGTTGTTTCTTAAGCACTCTTTTTGTAAATATATGCATTAAAATTGTATTTTGTTTAGGGTGGATGGGTTGACAGTCTAAGCTGTGTTTCTGAAACATTTTTGTTGTTGTTGTTGTTGTTGTTGTTGTTGTTGTTGTTTTTATCACTATCACTGATTGTCTGGATTGCTTTGATGCTGCCGCCATGGCCAGTAAACAAAGTTGACTATACATCACATTGTCCAAGCACTCAATACACTGGTTAAGGTTAAACAGAGGCATTTTGGGTAAAGGTTATAGGTGACGAGGATTTCTTATTCGCTTGTTCCTGTTACAACGCATATTATTATTTTTTATAGTTCATATTAAAATGCATAACATGTTGATGTTACAACATGCATATGTATTTTCTTGGTGTTTTCACGAACAGGTGAAATAAATCAGTTTAAACTTGGGTTATGGGCTACAGCCTGGCCGATTTCCTATCGTCACAAATCTGTCTGTTGTCTGACCTTCTTAATTTAACTTAATTGTGATCGAAGTAGCCTGCATATATATAACAAGAAAATTCTTGATTATTCTCTGAGATATTGATAAATGTGAGCCTCTACAAAATTATAAGAGCACCCATCTGAGTGGTGCATGTTTACGTCAAAAACGTATGTGCGTGCATAAGCATTAATGTGTATGCTTTACTTAATGTAAAAGTGTCATGAATGAAGTTCTCTGAGACTTCTGACTGACTCTGACTGGAAAGGTCTTTGATCAATCCAGAATTTTGTACAACATTAGCATATAAATTCCTTGCCTCGAGGCTTCATTTAAATACTATCAACAAAGTTAATCTTTGCTATGATATTGTGTTTCATACTAAAAAGCTCTAAAGTGTTATTATAGAAGTGTATTCAAAGATATAAAGCTGTGTGGTTATCTTTACCAGGACTTTGTTTTTACTGTCGGAAAACTAAGCTCACGGCAGGGGTAAAACGCAGAAAATGTGTATAGTTACTGTTTCACGAGGAGGACAACATTCTCTGTAAAACGAAGACGAGAACCAAAGCCTGCAGCCCTAATCACATCCAGTTGAGTGCAGAGGCATTTCGATAGGCATCCATTGGTGCTGCCCGATGAATTGGGAAGGTCTACAGATCTTGAGATGAGGTTCTGGATTTCCAGGCTAAATCATGGTTATGATTTGCAAAACAGAACTGAGGTCTGACATGTTGGCACAAACTGGGCCATTACAACTCTTTAAAGTCGTATAGGAGATAAAAGAAGAGGAATTTGATGATTTTCTGAGTACCTGCATGCAAATCAGGAAGAGGAAGAAAAACCTGACCTGAAACGTGACGGTAAGGCTGAAACACACTCAGGACTGGTCACGACCTGCAAAAAAGAGGAGTCTCCACTCATAGATATTCAAGAGGAAGAAGATCATGATCAAGACGTAAGTTGCTTAATTGTTTGATCACTGTCCAGTAGACCATGAAATGTGTATAAATTTGGTTGAGAATAAATCTTGGGCTACAGGCAAAATAACAGAAAAAGAATCCATAGACTAATAGAAAATTGACTAAATAAAAAAAAGAACTAAGAGAAAAATAGAAAAGGTAAAGGTTAAAATAAAGAGCTGTCAAAAGAGTTAAAAGGTATAAAGTGCCGTAGCCTACTATAAAGTTGGCAAGTCACCAATGTCATTTTTTCTTCAGTTAATTAGCATTTGGAATGTTCCGGTTCATATGAAAAAAAAAAAAAGTTCCTCAACAAAAACAAATAATTAAAATTACAGCTGATGGTTAAATAATGGTCTGAGGGGCCCCAAATTGGACACCCCTCAATAAAAACTACATTCTGAGAGGTTTTATTTGTTGCTGCATCTTTACTATCAAGGAGCAACACTGGGCTACAGGAATCCCTTATCCTTTCTCACTTAGCTAATGCGTCACCAGAGTAGCAGAAGCTAACTGTTGTTAGCTTTACATCTGGCAATCATATGTTTTCTCACAACAATTAAACAGTTAATTTCGATTAACATACTGATTACAGAGGAGTTTGATCACTACACTGCCATGCAAAGGCAGAATGCCATATTTTGGTCAAAAATGAGTTAATCATTTCTGGGACAGTTTTATTGTGTGGACAAACATTGTCAATGGAGGTGTGGCGATATCATGCTTTCTTATCTCAGGATTTAGTCATTTACATTAGTGGATGGAATATGTTTTTTGTATGAATTGTGTGCTCTTAAAAGAGCAGTTTTTGTTCCTTAAAAGGACCCTCTTTTCCTCTTCAAGTTAGCCATCCTGATCTGCGAGCTTCCGTTTGCTCTGCTGCTCCATATGGCCACAAAATTTGTTTCCACTTTGTCTTGTTTGCTGAGGTAGGGAACCAATCAAAAACATGTTCTGTTTAAAATTATGATGCATCCCACTCTGTCTTCTCACCTGTTCAATAACGTACAGAGGTGTTTTGGGACAGTGGAGGCGTAGTGGTTAAGGAATCTGGCTAGCTTGCTAGTAGCCTGGAAATTGTGGGTTGGAATCCTGGCTGCCTCTGTTGTGGCCTTGAGCAAGACGCTTAACCCTAAGTTGCTCTAGGCGAGATTGGTCCTGATGTAGTTGATAGTTGACAAATGTAAGTCACTTTGGATAAAAGTATCTGCTAAATGTGTAAATGTAAATGTTAGAAAAAGACAAAGATACAACATAGACCACATAGCAAACCAGCAGCCAACATTAGTTGCATGGGGCATAAGAATGACGGTTCGCTATTTGGTCTGCATTGTATTAAATTTGACCCTTCTTATTCCTGCACTCACTACTGCACAGAAGCACACGGCCAACATACATCCAGTACAGTTTCCTGATTATTTTTTATTTTGATTTAAAGGGATACACCACCATTTGGGGAAATACAGTAATTTTCCACCTCCCCTTGAATTGAGTTTTACCTTTTCTCCAGTTCATCCAGCCATTCTTGAAGTCTGATGGTAGCACTTTTAGCTCCGGCCAAGCACATATCATTTAATCACATTAGACCATTGGCATCTTGCATATACAATGACATCTACAATGACTGATTATTTTACAACTGAAGTAGGCTATCCTATTTATGCACACACATGCATAACATTGACATCCAAATAACTGCAATTCACTTTGAGGAGAGAAAAAAAAACATTGCATGTGAGCAAGTTAGAAATTAACGTTTTCTCATTTTTATGTTTAGTGAGAACAAGTTTAGCACAAACACCTGTGCTTTTATGCAAAATCATTTTTTTTTTGGGCCTACTCTAATGGCCACGTCTTATTTCTCTCATAAAGTAGTTGAGAGAACAGTAGGTACCCAAGATCTGTTACTGTGTAAACAACAGCAAGGGTTTTATGTTTAGCGGGCTAGCACAAGAAATATGAATCGGTTGTCAGTCTGCCAGTGCTAACAACAGCTAGCCTAATTAGTTATCAGCAGCAGTAGCATGACTGTCTATCATGCATGAACTGCAATAGCTCTCTTGCTCATGCTAAAAATAAATTTTCTAATATTGCAGGAGGCTTTCAAAGGATCCAGTCTCCTGCTTTACTCTAAATGCAACGTCCTATTTTTCTCATAAAGTAGTTGAGAGAGCAGTTTCAGCACTTTCATTTTAAGACCTTCACCCTACTGGTAACATCCTACTTCATTTGGGGTTGTACACTGGTTTGTGAGCAAGAGAGCTATTGCAGTTCATGCATGATAGACAGTCATGCTACTGCTGCTGATAACTGCTTCACTACTCCAACTGTTGAATCAAAATTGATCTACTGGCTTCTACTTAAAAACTACAAAAAAACAGCTTCACAAATAAAGGCAGTTTATCTTTAAAAAAGAAAAGACAGCTGTGTCTCCTGCAGCAAATCATCTGTGAATAAAGAATATATGCATGTGCAAAATGGGGAGAGGCAGTATGTGTGTGTGTGTGCATCTATGTGCGGGGGAGGGAGAGGAAGAGATGCATTACATCATGCTTCATCACTATAGACTCATAACAGACCACGAATAATCACAAATACTGATCTTTCTAACTAGCACTAGTGTTCATATTAGCCAGCAATCGTACATTGGCTAGCGTCAACTTTTACACTTGGTGAACTGGAAAGCAGATGCTTTCTGAACATGTGTTGGAGCATTGACGTTTCTTAATAGTAGGGTAGGTCCGATTTACAGAGGACGTTGTCCTCCTCTAGAAACATTAAATACACACATTTTCTACCGTTTTGTACAAAATTATCATTAGCATTAGTTTTCTACTTGTCATTAAGTGGTAGAATCAGCTCTTCAATGTGGACTGCACTGCACAGGGAAGAGAGGTGTAATTAAGTTGTTTTGTGTAAGTGCATCAAGTGTCAGCTTAAAATACCAAGAACAGTGACAAGTAGGTTAAGTGGCCTAATAGGTAGGACATCTGCCTCTGGAGCTAGAGTCTGTGGGTCTAAGTACCACCGAGGTCACAACCACAGATCTCTATTAATGTGATTTAGATCATTTCCATGTCAATGACTTCAGTGGTTTTGTGTCAGTAGGTTGAGTGCTGCAGAATAACAGGGATATCTCACACACAAGTACATATTTCAGTCCTGTTACACAAAGCATCACTGCTTCCGTTAACCTCAAGAACATGTCATATATACCATATAGTTACTGCATATAGACTGTGCAAAGAAAACACACTTACTGGAAAATGTCCCCCACCTAAACAACCTCTATTCAGCACAAGATGGCAGCCTTGACCAGTGAATTCTTCAACGCTGACAAATTCCATTCCCTCTCCTTACCTCACCCACCAACACCACATACACACTGCGTGCATTTTCTCACAGACACTAACACTTGTCCAAGTAGCCTTATCAAGTAGCGTTATGATGGATAAATCCCAGTTATGATGTAATAAAGATGAGGCAGAGACCACAATCCAAATTTGAGCATTGCTTTATCTTTGAAAAGCGGGAGAAATGCTTTCGCCAGGGTGATACAGCACAACTCCAAAGAAGAACAGTGACACAAACAATTTGTAACTGTTACATATGACCTTGAAATATGGTCTTACTAGAGAGGAACCGAACATTACAAACTGTCAAGAATGCAAACCAACAAAAAGTCTTAGTAATTATGTATGATGTACACATCAACGTCAGGAATGGATGTGCTCTGCAGTTGAACAGAAATATCTGAAGTGCACATAAGCAGAAGTATGTTTAATTTAAAATTGAATAAACTAGTGTCAAATTTACCAGAAGAAGCACACTAAAATCCAAGTCCTTGTTTATCTAACTCTTCCGACTGCTATTTGATGCCATGTCATCTGATATCAGGTTGTAGATGAAATTATGTTCACCTAGTTATAGGCCTGCTATCACTGGATTCTATGACTGTACACAAGTCAGACCTCAGTTGTTTCAGGCTGTGATGTCATGTCTGGTAGAACACCAAAATCTAGGCTTAGCAATGCTTACTAATTGACTAACAATGAACTGCAATTCAGGGGCAAAGCAGGCCCAGTGGCCTAATGGATAATGCATCAGCCTCCAGACCTTATCAGGCCTATCAGTCAAAGGATCGACAGGCAGTGCTCTTGACCACAGATGGTCAACAGAAGAGGAGAAAAGCTTATTGAGGAGAAATGTTTATTGTCCTGGGGAAATGTGTCCTCTGCATTTAACCTATCCAAGGGGTAGTACACACACACACACACACACACCACACACACACACACACACCACACACACACACACACACAATGTTGCTGGATCAGTGAGCTTGCTGGGAGCTGACATACATTTGGAGCACATGCATGGAATGGAAGGTCTTTAATAGGGTGCCCAGGAAACAGCAGGGCCTCAAGTTCCTCAAGGGCACTGCATCCGTGCACAATCATTCTGGCCACCTGTCTGCCACTGACACTGCTGAAAGAGGCAGGTGTTAGTGGCCTAATGGAAAAGGCATCAGCCTCCGGAGATGGCGATTGTGGGTTCAAGTCCCACAAATCAATGAGTGAATGTCCACATACACACAAACAAGTTCACATTGATAAGCTGTCTGCCTTTCTCCCAAACTGCTATGCTGATAGATGTTCAAGCAAACCTCCTGCTCAAGTGTGTATTCCTAGAATGTGTGTTAGTGATAAGCCAGGCCATGTCAACTCTGAGTCAGTGTTAAACCTCTAAATTGAAGTGGCTCAGGGTTTTGTCTGGGAGTGAAATGAAGACTACATGAGAACTGCTATTACTTCACTGCAAGCTAACTTACCCTGGCATGTCCTTCCATGTTCTAGAAATATCCCTCACTTCTGCTGATGCTGCATTTTCTCTCTGGAATGATAAAGAGCAGTGGAATTCTGGAGAGGAGAAGAAGAGGAGACCCTAACAGTTAAAGTAAAACAGAGGAGAGCAGAGTGGGAAGAGGAAGGGAGGATAGAAGAATAGAATAATTAATTGAAGGAATATTTGGGTGCCAATCAATCGGTAGCCTTTTTGTTTTGAGATCATTGGGTAATGTTGGTACGAAAAAGAGAGAGGAAATTAGGTAAAACATAGACCAATTAGCAAAACAGCTAATGCTGACCAGTGAGCTCACAGGACTCAGTGAGCAGTTGTTAATATGGTGCCCAGGGAGCAACTGGTGCTCAGATGGTCCAATGGGGATTGAATGGGCGGATTTATACAGGTTAGGCTATACAAAGGGCACAGGCCCAGTGGCCTAATGGATAAGGCATCAGCCTCCGGAGCTGGGGATTGTGGGTTCAAGTCCCACCTGGGTCGTCTCATTATAAGAAAAATATCTATGGGATATCCTAGTACATACTCGTAAATCAATGTGAGTCAATGTCTGTGCCCAATCTCTATATTAATAAACTATCCTCCTGTGCTAATCATCACTCAACTATGCTTTCTGTTCAGTGTTGTGTCCAGAAAGTGACAGGGCAGGCTAATATGACACAGAGTCAGTGGTAAACCTTCTAATAGAAATGTCCTAGTACACCAAGAATACACCACCACTTAAAGATGCTGTTAAGACACATGAAAATTGCAGGCCCAGTAGCCTAATGGATAAGTGGGTGGGTGGTGGGTATGTCAGAAAAATCCTCATATCAGAATTGATGTGAATCAAAAATCTGCCGCAGTAAAAAAGACAGTGAGCACAATATCCACCTTCAGTTGAACGATATGAGTAAAAAGTCAAAAAGAAAGTAATTCTCATATTTTTATGCAGTTAATTAGGCTTGGATAAAAACACAATGTATCTTGAATTCAGCCCTGAAAGATAGACGTGAGCCAGTGGCTGAATCCCAAAGACCCCACTAAACCCTAAAACCCTGAGCCCTCAAAGACTTAAAGGATAGAGTGTCATTTTGACACTCAGCTCTACTGCTCAAGCTACCCAAGACTTGCCAATACCGAAGAAGTGAGAAATTTTGGTCCAACCTGTATTAGTCTCCTTGAACAGAGAGTTAGCATTGACAACTAACCCATGGGGGCAGGACTTGTTTTTGGAACATCTTATCATCAAAGATGGTAGATAGGTGGAGCAAGACATTTCAAGATAAGCCACTTCCTGTAACCACAACTACACAAGGGAGGGGAGGGGGCACTAATCCCCCTTTATGCAGTGCAGAGGCACGTTCTGTAACACTGAGGTCTATGGCAGAACCCCAGAATTTCACAGAATATTTAAAAGCCTTTTTTTCTGAGCAATGGATGTACATTTCGGACACAGTATCGTGATCTCCAAACCCTCGTTACCATTTAAGGAAAATGTCATGACAGCATGACTCTCCAGTCTGGAGAAAATCAACTTTAATTCCAGTGTGCACCGAGCTTCTCTCAGTGCATGGTACAAGATGCTACTAGCCAGGCTAGCACCACCTAGTGCTTCCGCTAATCTTCTACAGCCACAGCTAATCTACTACAGCCAAGCATATTTACGCAGATTGTAACTGTTCCCCACATGAACTACCATGAACTAGATTGTTCATCATGTTTAGCGTTTTTTTTAACATGCTCCAAATCTCAAACCCCAAAAGATGAGTCGATAAGAAATGAGAGAAAGCAAAAGTTTCGTTGTCGTCAGTGAACTGAGCATGTCCTGTTGAGACAGTAATGAGTTTGCAGGCCTTATGTGGCCTCATGGATAAGGCATCAGCCTCTAGAGGCTTGCAGGCTTGTGGGTTCCCACCTGGGTTGTGTCATAGAAATGACAGGCAAGTTCGTTGTTGTAATGACATTTACATTTATTTCATTTAGCATTTAGCAGACGCTTTTTAAAGCGACTTACAAAGAGGATAATTCAAGCTAACACAATGAACTACAAGAGTGCATATGCTAACATAGAATCTGGCTGTTAAGTTGAAGGCATAGTGTAACACAGTGTAGAGAATTATTAAGTGCATTCTCACACTTGACACACTTGACACTCCTACTCCTCGAGTGCAATTGGGTTTTTGCCTCAACATCAAAGTTCAAACTGAACATGTCCATCATTTTAATAGGAAAGCAACTTTCCTAACTAAAAAGGAGAATTCAAAAGCACCTTTGGTGAGTTATCACTTCTTTTGTTTGCACCCCTGCCCAACCCCCTTGCCTCCCCACAGCTCTGTTGTCTTTCTTAATGGGCCTCCACATTGACCGAAACCTCACTTTAGCAGGGGATATGCATAAAATGTTTTCAATTAAGATTAATGATCCTTATTGGCATAATTGTTTTGCATGGTCAACACAAGTCTGAAAAGGTTTAGGTTTTTAGATGGAATAGATACAAATAGTATATCTGTCTGCATAATGGCTTTCACAACCTCTCAGCCTTTTTTTTCCTCTCTCTCACAAACACATTTTATATATCTTTCTCTCTCTCTCTAACTCTCTCTGCCTCTCTCTGCCTGTCTCTTAGTATGGATTTTTTTTTATTTTGAGTGACTGATGTTGTGTTTGTTTGCAATCATTCTTTGGGGGCACTGAATATTGCTGCTGTATTGCTATCTAGAACATGTTCCACAAAGCCTTCTACCCCTTGGAAGACTAATATGATGCAAGGCCCTGTGGCTTAATGCATGAGGCAGCAGCCTCTGGAGTGGGGATTGTGGGTTTGAGTCCCATCTGGATCATAGCAGCCTGGCGGTAAATGTTTAAAGTGAAAATGTTTTGGGGAAGTTTGTACCTTGTTTAAATAGTCACATTTCATAACTGTCCTTGAAGAAATGTGTGATCAGTCTTGCAGAGAATGGTGTTTGAAAATTGGTTCTTAATTTTAAAACAAAATGGCTTTGTTGACGGTATGCTGAATGGTGTGCTTTCTAGTAAAGGTCTGCGTGGGACTTCCCGCTCCCACAAGGTTCTGTCCTGCACTGGTCCGCACCCACAGAAATGTGTAATATTTTGATGTGCTCCCGCCCGCATTTGTTATGGTTTGTCCTGCTCCCGCCTCTAATTTCTAGTATAAATGAAACTTATAACTAAGATATCCAAACTTGATGTTGAATGTGAATTTAAAGTTAAATGTGTATTTTCCTGATGGTTTCTAGACATATTTTGTATTTTAGTGCATTTAGTGTAATTTTTCTGAATATCAAGCTGCAGAAATCTGATAGAAAATAAATTCTGCCATCCCTCAATTCACTATGAATGTTCAGCCAATTGGGATTCTTGCCCCTTAGCAAGGAACCTATAGATGGGCACTGTTGTATCGGAATACAATGTCCAGAGTTCCTGTGAGGCATTCAGTCAGCTCAGTTCGTAGAATATATCTTGGAAATATCTCGGAACAGGTCATGGAAGGCATCGAACGGCTTTGACAAAATAGACTTGAATCATAATTGAAAGGCGGCAGTGGCAGAGTTCGTCTAGTGTGCGCAGTTGTATTGAAAGCAATGGAATGGAATTTTGGAAGTGCAGTGCTCCGTACTTTGTCAGAACTGGTGTGTGAAGGCTTTTAGTCAGGACACTCTCTGTGAGGACCTGAGAAAATCTAGAGCGAATCCTCGGAGATGAGACATAGTCAAGCTCCTCAACCTTAAGAGCTTCAGTGCTGTTTTGACCAGCTGGGTTGTGTGTTACACATCCATGTAAGGTCTAAGGTCTGAAGAAATGAGTTTGTGACTACATATATTTTTTAACCTTTATACCAAAGTAGTAAATACAATTCGTACTATAGCACTTGTAATGTAGAGATAAATAGTTTGAATACACATCTCAGAGGCCAATGACATGCTTACTTTACTTTTGCCCCCACATAGAGGCAAAATGACCACAGCCCTCTTCAATACTAATTAACCTTGGAATATGTACACACACACACACACACAAACTCACTCTCCTGCTCTCTCTCTTCCTTGTTCTCTGACACAAAGATACATATCCAGAGGTTGACGCACTGTGTAGTCACAGAGCATACACACACTTGAACAGAGGTACTGCAGAGAGAATGAGAAAGAAAGAGAGAGAGAGAGAGAGAGAAAAAAGACGTCTCCTAAACACATGTTGAAAATGCAGCAGAATTTGGCCTTAGGGGGCTAGTCTTAGCACAGGGCAGTGAGATAAGACACAGGCTTAGACACACAAACACATACACCAAAGCACACACACACACACACACACACACACACACACACACACCAGAGACAAAACACAAAGACAAAGGTATGAATACACAATACAGAGACACGCCACAGAAATACAACAAACACACTGTTGTATAAAGTCCCCAAAAATCCCACTTGAATAAAAGTACAGATAGCCTACCAAAAAAGTATTTTGGTAAGAAGTTCAAGTCAAGAAGCATCTTACTCAAGTAAAAGTATAAAGCATATCTCATCTGCACTGTCTTTAAGTATGAGAATTAATCTACAATTAAATTTACTTAATTAATGAAAGTAAAAGTATAAGTAGGGTAAAAAAGTCTGTTTAAAACTTACAACCAACTTCAGAAAATGTAAAAAAAAAAACCTGACAAAAAAAATCACACACAGACAGACAGAATGAAAATGATGCCTAAATCACATCTACAGATTTAATGGAGAATTCAATGACAAATTGTCAATTCAATGACAAATCAGCTTCCCCAAAACTTTTTGCAGTCACTCAGTCGACCACCAAATGCAGCTTCATCTGGTCCTTGTAACTACACTGCCAACAGAAAATTTAGTTAAGTAAAAGTATGCAATTAACTCAGGAAATGTAGTGAAGTAAAAGTGAAAGTTGACAGATTGTTAACAACTCAAGTTAAGTATAGATACTCCCAAAACATACTTAAGTACTATAGTGAAGTATTTTTACTGTAAAACTATAATAAATATATACTATAAAACTTCATAAAACATCTACTCTAACACGAACATAGTAGACAAAGTGACACTCTCAGTATAATCACATACCCACTCAACACACACACACACACACACACACACACACACACACACACACACTTCAATTCACACATCCGCACACACACATACTGAACTTTTGAAGTGGTTTCCTTTCTCTCTCTCTGTCTCTGTCTCTCTTGGTGTGTGTGTGTGTTTTTGTAATTGACTGGAGGACAGTGACACCTTTCCAAGCTTCAGCTTCCGATGACAGTCGACAGACATGTATATGAGGTACTGGTTTATCACCACACAGCACTTGTTAGCAATAGTGTCCCAGTCAAGGCAAACAGGTCATTTACACATAAATAACCTATGGTTACTAAGGTAACCTCAGTGTCAGAAAGAAAGTTGACAGTGATCGAAAGATGAATCAAGAGATGTTGCACACAACACAGAGCAGTGGGGAGAGTCCCTCTTTGTATTCTGCCCAGGATCCGTACTTCTTCATAGTAGTTCCTCTCAGGAATAATCCACTAAGGTAAACATCCAGAGTATTAGTAATTATTCAATTCCTCAGTGTGTTTGTTCCTTTCAAATGCTCCCGCCATATCTCAACCACCCTCGGCAACCAACACTCAATCAGATGCTTTCTCCCCTTGGGTTTTAACAAGGCAGCCTTTTATAACCAGCTGATTTTGAACCACCTCATAGACAAACGTATTACATTACATGACCTTCATGCATTTAGCAGACACTTTTATCCAAAGCCAGTTACAAATAAGGATAAACATTCAAGCAACAGCATGATGAAAAACTAACTAAGATTGCATATTGCTAACATGACATTTACAGTTTTTGAGATGAAAGTGCAATAGTGTAATAAAAAGTGCAGTATGGAGAGAGGAAGAGGAAGAGATTAAGTGCATTCCTGGTATTAAGAAAACCCTCGGTTATTATCTGGAAAACTAGATAAACCAAGTAAAATATATACAGGCAGAAATAAAACAAATAAATAAATAAACTGGAATATTGAGGAAGGCAATGTAGCGATCTGCTACAGCGTGTATGTGTGTGTGTGTGTGTGCGTACACATATGGAGAAATGGTTGACACATCTGTGTAATGCATGTGGCTCTGAAAAGAGACACTAAACTCTTCCTGGAATGGTGACACACATACTTATAATGTGCCTAATTGTGTGATTATGTGAGTATTTCAGTCTGTATATTTCTACAACATAAACCCAGAAGTACACACACACACGTACACCACCTCTTTATCTCTTTCACACACATAGACATTATGAGTGCAGGGACTGAAAACATTAATAGAAACACAATGAGAAACCAGCTGACCTCTTGTCACCCTGTGTTACGTTTCATTATGTCCCCCCAAAAACAAGCGTCTTCCATAACGGAAGGTATTTATCTGGAAACAGGAACAGGTCATGGGGATTTACAGCATAATTACATACAGAGTGGTGTGTGTGTGTGTATTATATGTGTGCAAGTGTTAAATCCACTAGCTCTTGTGGTTTGTCATTGTAAAAATGTTAGGTGCTTAAGTCCATTTCTGCTCCCTCTACTGCTGGCCTTGTGTTCTTCCGTTCTGTTTTATTATACGTTATGTTGGTTGGTGGCAGTGTTTGGTCACTGGTGGAGGAGACCCTGTTAGGAACCTTTGATCATGTCCTGCCCAAGAGTGTTATTTGATGTTACGATTAGAAGCCACTAGTTGAGGATTATTGAAATTATTCAAAATGATGTTGTTAGTAGCAAAATCATGAAAATTCATTTCTTAAATATGTTTGCATGTGTTATGTCAGTTCTAAGGTTCTTTTTCTCCATGATAGAAAGTTTTACAGTTATATATGATGCATGAATATTTTGAATTTGGGTTTTGATATTAGGTCTAGGCATATAGCCTAATAATTTTTTTCCTATTATTATTTCAGAAATTAATTAGGCATATGTGCAAAATATGATTTGGAGAAATAACACACTACATTTTTGCTGAACTGTAATGGCTGCAAGCTACACTTGCACTTTGAAGAGCAAAGAGGAAGTAGTTTGACTCCTGACAGTTCAGTCAAGTGGGCTGTTTGGAAATTGCTAGGCTACCTACAGTCTGTAGTCGGAGGTAAGGAAATGTAAAGGGAAGGCCTTCCAGAGGACACGCTTTGAAATTTACTGCCCACAATTTCCCTCCGCACTGTGTGTGTGCAGAATACAGTCTCTTAAAGCCTGCAGCCCCAGCAGTGTATTAAAACACATATCACCAAAACCCTTTGCCTAATGTTATGCAACAGTGCGTCATCATGTGAGACAACAAGACAGGCAAAAACAACAACAACTAGAAAAGCAATTAGAGAGTGCAGACCTGTATATGGTCACTAAAACAATTCAAATTCCAGACAGTGTTCCAGTTCACCACCACACCTTAATCATCTGTTTCTTACCCACATTGTTGGCAAATTTTATTCAAATCCACGCAGCACGCGTCATCTTACTCACAGGCAGTCAGACAAACAAAAACATAACCCTCTTGGCGTAGGTAATGACACATGACATCAAAATAGTGCTTTATTCAGATTTACAATGCAGGGAGGACCTTCACTTCACTTTGGACAAAGCGTCTAGAATCCTTCAACTGGCGTACATTTCCTTCCTTGTAGGAAGATCCTTTTTGTGAACTTAATACTGGGCACGTCAGAGCCTCATGTTTGCTGATTGCCCAGCCAAAAAAATATGTCAGAGGAATCCTAAGTTAAGATCTCTGACTGAGCTGTAGCAAACTGTGACATTGAGCAGAAGCAATAGTGGGTGCCAGCCTGGCTACAACCCCGTAGCCCTGGACCCTCAAAGAATTTTTCACACCTGGAACGATAACTATAAAAATAACTGTAACTGTAATGATGTTTTCGTCCACAGTGACCAATAACAACATAAGTCTGTTCTCAAGTGAATTAACTAACGTCTAAAATTCCATGATATCTGATTGGCTGTAAACCTTTTATAGTTCAATCTTTTATCCCGACGATATCATTGCACATGTTGTTGTCATAGTTGGGAGTAGACGTTGTCATTAACATCAATTAGAAAAAAAAAAATTGTCGTTCTTGGTGTGAGCGGCCCTTTACAGTAACTGGCAAAGTTCATTCATGCCAGTTAAGTCTATGAGGGTGTAGGGCTTGGGTTTTGAGGGGAGTTGTTTCATGTTCATGTCATGTTATATAACTCTACCAGGAACAACACTGTAAACCACTAAATTAGAACATGTGAAAGAAAATAGTTTGCGCTTGATAGCAATTATGTATCACAACCTCTAGGAATAGTGCTGGTGGTGTTGTGGTGCACTGTAATGTGTGTGTGTGTGGTGTGTGTGTGTGTGTGTGTGTGTGTGTGTGTGTGTGTGTGTGTGTGTGTCTGTATGTGTGTGCACTGTAATGTGTGTGTGCGTGTGTGTGTGTGTGTGCATGCGGCAGGTGAAAGTTGGCCATTAGCATGGAGGTGAGGTAGGGGCCAAAGTGTGGATGCATAGCTGGGCCCAGGTGTAAGGTGCTAATGAGGGTTCTAATCTGTGTAAACAAACACACTAATGATGGCGGCAGTGAAACTTCGCTCAATAACCAGACTGTCCCTGGAGACCCTCAGAGAGTTATTTGCACTCCACCATGGTGTCATGACCTTTCTATCCATCTCTTTCTCTTGTTCTCTCACTCACTCTCTCTCGTTTTTTTCTCTCTCCCTATCTCTACCCTCTTTCTTCTCTTTTCACCTTGCTACCTCTCTTCACATCCCCTCTCTCATTTGAATCTCTTCTCAATTCAAAATCCTATGGCTTTATCAGCATGACAAAAATGCCATTTTCAGTGTTTCTCCATCCTTAATTTTGTCTTTGACATCCCTCCTTCCCTTCTCTCAATCTCTCTCAATTCGTTTCTCTGTCTCATTCAATCCTTTCCTCACATCTCTTTGTATTTCACTTCCTCATCTCTCTCTATCTCTCTCTCTCTTGCTCTGTTCTGGTCCCAGGTCAGCTGGACATGAGCACAGCTATGGGCAGCTCAATGAACGGTGTAATGTCCTTGGCTGCACTGGGATTAATCCCTTATTTTAATTAGAGCCACTTACCGGAAGAGCCAGAGATGGATTGAGCCTGTTTGTCCATTACCTTGTGTTAATAAGTAAGTGTGTAAAAGTGTGTGTGTGTTTGTGTATTAGTATTTGTGTGTGTGTGAAATGAGTGCAAGTGTACAGTGTACATGTGAGAGTAATGAACTTAATGTGAATGAGCATGTTTGTAAGTGTTTGTTTGTGTGTGTATATTTGTATGTGTGTATGTGTGTGTTTGTATATATTTGTCTGATTTGACTTTGAATTGTGACCACCACCCACCCACACATACACACGTATAGTCACAAGGCATTCATGTAATCTGCATTAACCATTCCAAGTCAGGATAGACTGAACTCCCTCCTCTAGACTGTGTGTGACCACAATAGGAGACACATGCACATGATCTTACTCCCTCTCCCTCTCTCTCTCTCTCTCTCTCTCTCTCTCTAACACCAACGTAGTCCATGCACTGAAATGCAGCAGCCATAAATGATAGCACAGGGAAGAACTTCAGTCACAGATCAGAGACAGATGTGGTATAGGGACAGACAAAACCATTTACAAAGGTGAACAGAATGCAGTTGGTTCAGTGCTGGGTCATCTGTGAACAGGTCATTCAACTCTGAGAGCATTACAGGGAGTATATTAGTGAAGAGTCATGTTCACAGAGAGCTTCATGATTCCATGTCCAACCCATATGTCATCACGTTTTCCTTGAATTGTTCGTGATGTTTCGATGTCAACAAAATTTACATCTGAACATTAAACCGGTGGAACATTGCTCAAGAAATTGCCTCAAGGTATCATAACCTTAAGTTCTCAATCTGCAGGTCCCTAGTAGCTTTGGTGCCTGGTTGAGTTAAGGCCCACTGTGGGCCCTCTGACTGGAATGAAATGTAGTGCATGTGTGGGCGCCAAATTAAAGGAAAAATCTGGAGTCGATAGGTATAAGAACAACAGCATTTGATGTGGGCGGTGGCAGCATAGTGATTAGGGAACCTGGCTAGTGTTCAAGTAGCCTGAAAAGGATTCGAATCCTAGCTGCCACCGCTGTGCCTTTGAGCAAGGCACTTAACCCTAAGTTGCTCTAGGGGAGACTGGCCCTGAACAGTTGTTAGTTGAGAAATTGTAAGTTGCTTTGAAAGCATCTGCTAAATGCATGAATGTAAAATGCACAAATGATACAACCAGCTACAGTTTAATAGGAGGAGACACATCACTTAAAAAGTCCTCCGGTAGAAATGTATTCCAGCCACTCGTGACATAAACGTGGTGGAGGTAAGAAACTTTTTTTGAAATTTTGACATTGTTTTTTTTTTTAAGTTTTAAACAAGGACTCGCACAATACACTTTTTGAGTCAGAGTGGCCCACCAATCTGGAATTTTGGAGATCTCCCCTTAATTTTGATGGGGTTTGCTCTTGTTAATCACAAATAGCTGCCTGTAGGCATTCCAAGATGGTGGCTGAGTAAAGGGAATTTGGAATTTGCGAACTGGCAGCTACTTGCGAATGTCCCGAACGCTACCTGGGCTGGCTTAGCGCTTGAGTGCATGGTGCGAATGCACCCAGTCTCTTTGGGTTTTGTGCATGATCTCAGTTCACACACACCCCTTAGAGGTTCAATGGCATTGTCCACTCAGTCGTTCTGATTTCCCAGCTTCTAACAAAGGGTGCTGTTTCGATTGTCCCCCCTGGCGGATTGATCACAGGGCTTCTACACCAGTGTCAGCCAAACACAGTCAGTTTATGAGGTTTGCCTTTATATACTGTTTCATGAAATGCATGGAGACAGCACTGCACCGGTCACAGCGGTCCCACTTGGACAGCTTCACATGTGGCCGTTCCAGAGATGGTCATGGAGTCCACCCCAAGATGGACAGACACAGAGAACTCACTGTCTCGTTTAAGTGCTGGCAAGCTCTAGCTCAGTGGAGGGATGGCATATGGCCCTGTTCCTGTGGAGACCACATCTGATGCATCGCTGATAGGCTGGGGAGTTATATGTGACGGCATGTCCATCAGGGCTATAGACAGCACCGGGCGGGCGGTGGTGCCGTAGTGGTTAAGGAATCTGGCTAGCATGCAAGTAGCCTGGAAAATTGTGGGTTTGAATCCTGGCTGCCACCATTGTGCCACCATTGAGCAAGGCACTTAGACCTAAGTTGCTCTAAGGGAGACTGGCCCTGATGTAATTGACAGTTGACAAAATATGTAAGTCGCTTTGGATAAAAGCGTCTGCTAAATGCATAAATCTAAATCTAAGTCTAGCACCGGTGGACCTCTTCGCATCTGGGGGGAACATTCACTCACCACTGTGGTTTCTCGCGAACGACAACCTCCCTTTGGGCTCAGATGCGTTGGCACATCCATGGCCACACACACTACTGTGTGCATTCCCTTCTTTCATCCCCATTCAAACGGTGCTCGAGAGAGTGCGCACAGAGACACTCCATGATCCTGGTAGCACCCCCATTGGCCTACGCAGTCATGGTTCTCAAATCTGATCTCCCTCATGTGAGGAGAACCCTGGGCACTGCCCACTCGCAGGGACCTGCTGTCCCAGGTAAGAGGCACGATATCTGTCACCTACCCTGTGGCAGCCGATGGCCTGGCCTCTGAACAGGAATGACTCCTGAGTCAGGGCCAAACCTCCTCAGTAGTAAGAACAATTCAGAGAGCCAGACCCCTGTCCACCAGGTCTTTGTACTCTCTGCAATGGCGAGTGTTTGCATCCTAGTGTGTGGAACACTACATGACCGACTCACATGCCCCAATGAGGTCATTCTGTTGTTTCTTCAACATATGTTCAAGCAGGGTCACACCTTGTCAACACTCATGGTTGACCTGGCTGCTATATCAGCATGACACATTGGTCGGAATGACATCACTAGCTTGATGTCCATGTCCCCCCGCTCTCTTTCAGTTTTATTATGGGATGATTCAGATATTGAATCCACATTTTCAAATTACTAAACACAAAGGCTTAAATACAAGCACTCTGCTCAAAGTCACACATTTTGTTTGCAAAAGGCTCTAACAGTGACAAAACATTTAAAACATGCAGCAAAAGCTTGTTTCAAACAACACAATCAGTGGTCAGATCAGTGAGTACTCTCAGTTAATCATAACACAAACAAGGACATAATGCAAAACTTTGCTTTCAAAATAATCAAATTCTGCCTTTGGTTTTGCTATGCCTGTACGTGGTTATTGAATGTGTGAGTAAAAAACTGAATGTTTTTAAAATTTGTTCTTTCCTTCTACACTTACATTACAGTAACTGTCACTGACATGCAAGATCCACAATATTTAAGCACCTAGGCAAATATACTGTACAATACAGTGCAGTTCATATACTGAAGTCACTTTCCAATTTTCATTCACCTTCCTTTTTCATCAAAACATGGATACTTTCACACTTACTCGATATTCTGTTGGCCTCCCATGCAAATAGCAAACAGCAAAGGTGGCATCTTATATGCATGAAGAATGTGAGTTAAAGGATTATGCAGGAGGAGATTTACACTGTGACATTAGTAATTCATCTTTTTGGCATCTTTTTCCAGTTGTTCAAAGTAGTAATTCAATGGAGTTTGGGAACTTTCTAAAAAAAAAGCTGTGTTATATATTTTGAAAAACTATGTGAAAAGTGTTTGAAAACAATGAAAATGGGTTAACACAATTGGATATGCTGGGTTCTGCTACGCTAAGAACATGCCATTTCAGCCTGAGAGGAAAGGTTTCAGATCAGAAATGAAAGAAAATGAGAACACAGTTGATTTTGTTAGGCTTAAAAATTTCAAAATCATGATTTTTGCTTTCAACTTTTTATAGAATTTTTTTTTGTTTGGCTTTTTTCTTTGCTTGAATAAAAAAGTCATAAACTTAGCTCCATATTTTCAGGGAGGCTACGTTAGTGAAGCATCAAGTTTGTGTCGTGCATATTGCAACAATAAGCTTCCAATGTTGTCCAACCCATGTTTCTTCTAACATTTTCTCTGGAATGTTTTTGATATTTTGATGTCATTGACATTGGTTTATAGTTTATTTCTGTCATATACAGGGTAGTGGAATATGATTAGACATAAAACCGGTTATGGTTTTGCACAGCAAAATTGTTTTGCAATGTTTGCACAGCAACATTGCTCAAGAAGTTGCCTTAAGCTATCTTAAGCTTACGTTAACATTCCACAGTTCTTCAAAGGATCAGTGTCTGATTTGAAAATGTTGACAAGCATAGACTTTTTGTGTTGCATTTTGACTGTTTGACTGACTTCACCTTTCACCTTATTTTCAGTCCTTAATAAAAATAACTCTCTTAATTAGTATACTAATAATTCTCTTAATTACCGTCCTCTCTGTTACACATCTGGAGATTGATGTAAGATGATTCTACATTACTACTTTCTAAAAGGCCAGTACATGACCAGGCTGTGGGCTAAATCTTCCTCCATATCAAACAACAGGAGTTATAGAAATTATTTTAACAATTAGTGATTTTTGGGGCCTGCGTGATGCCACTGTGGTCAAAAGCTAAGGCCCATTGTTGTCCCCTTGACTTCCATGAAATGTAAGCCTTGTGTGTCCCAAATCAAGAGGCTCACATGAAACCTTTGCAGGCCAACCCAGATCATGGGCTACCCACACAATGCAGAGTGATTTACATTTACATTTACATTTAGGCATTTAGCAGACGCTTTTATCCAAAGCGACTTACAAAAGAGGATAACATTCAAGCTACAACACAATGAACTAACAAGGAATGCATATTGCTAACATAGAATCTGCGCTGTTTTAAGTTGAAAGTGCAATAGTGTAGCACAATGTAGAGAAATTAAATTATTAAGTGCATTCTCAAAACCTCTCAAACAGTGATGAAAGTAGGAGTGATGAAAACATGACGGGGCAAATTAGAATATGATCATGATACCATGTGTGGATCAGGAAAATGTATGGATGTGTTGGGACGCAGTCTGTTTGTGGTTGAATGACGGAATGGGTGTGTGTGTTTATGCATCACCTCACATTCTTAATAAGATTCTATCAGACCATGTCTGCATTTGTGTGTGTTTCTGTCAGGTCATGTTTCTTTATTAGCGTGTGTCTGTGTCTGTGTCTGTGAAGGTTCTCATTCATCCAGATCATGGTAATTGCATGCATGCAACTTAGCACTTGTGTGTGTGTGTGTGTGTGTGCGTGTGTGCTGTTATGTCACTGACAGGCAAGGTGTACTGTACTGACGTCCCCATGTATGGGTGTGAGTGTGTGTGTGTGTGTGTGAGTGTGTGTGAGTATGTGTGTGTGTGTGTGTGTGTGTGTGTGTGTGTGTGTGTGTATGTGTGTGCTGTTATGTCACTGACAGGCAAGGTGTACTGTACTGACGTCCCCATGTATGGGTGTGAGTGTGTGTGTGTGTGTGTGAGTGTGTGTGAGTATGTGTGTGTGTGTGTGTGTGTGTGTGTGTGTGTGTGTGTGTGTGTGTGTGTGTGTACGTGTGTGCTGTTATGTCACTGACAGGCAAGGTGTACTGTATTGATGTCCGCATGTATGAGTAAATTAAAGGTGCTTTGTCTGTGTGAGTGTGTGTGTGTGTGAGTGTGTGTGTGGTGTGTGTGTGTGTGTGTGTTTCACTTCAACAGTAAAAACAAAAACAATGTCTGAATATTCTATTTATTCTTTATATGTGATATATAGCATTCTGCCTCCAAACCTTGAATTTTTAGTGTTTCATCAAACTACAAACATACATGCAAAAGTGACTCATATCCTGGAAAACCTTCACAATAATAATATGAGAGTGAAGTGAATGCAGTCAAATTTGTTTTTATCAAAATTCAGTGTAAACATGACTTCACAAAAATCTGTTTTCAAAGGTAACATAATTCTTTCGTTTTGGAGAGGTTTGTACTTTCTGTAAATATGTGTTTGTGTGTAATATAAAAACCTAATTATAAGATGTGGCTGCTCTTTGGAGGGATGTTTGGTAGTGTTTCTAGGATGTCTGAAAATGTTTGGGGTGTTTGATTAAACATTGTTTAAGCAATTGCTGTGGGGTAACTGATATGTAGATTGTGTTTGTGAGGAAATTAAAACTTGTAATGCGATGTAACGATTTTGTCTTGTTGCAGTGTTTGATGTATGTAAGGTTTAAGTATGGGCTGGTGCATCAGTATTTTGATAATGATTATTTTAATGAATAAATGAACTTCATTGTCTCCACCTCTCTAATTGCTCTTTACTTGTGCAACTTGAAGGTTAAAAAATCCTTTTCATTAATTTGTAGAGCAATAAAGCAAGAACTCATTTTTCAAAAACCATTTTCAATTATAGACACACTTTGTGAGTATTTTCAGTCATTTTTAAGTACTGTTTCTACTAGTGGCCTTAGGAGTCCTTGGTACTCAAGGTAAGAGCTACACCTCAGGTATGTATATGCGTATGTGTGTCTGTGAGTATGTGTGTATGTGTGTGTGTTTGATTATTTGGGTGTGTAGCTTTTGTCTGTATTACAGATGTTAATTCTGACTGATGGGCGTGGCAAGTAGTTGGGGGTGGGACAGCGGAAGTGGCTGGTGATAAGAAGAGGTCACAGACACCAACCTGCATTCAGAAACCTGACTAGCTGGACATCAACAGAACACTCTCTCACTTACATAGATACCAGATAAATCAACAGCATGAGTGTATGGAGCATTATATGTGTGGCTGTGGCCTTAGGACTCTTTGGTACTCAAGGTAAGAAAAACACTGTGTGTGTGTGTGTGTGTGTGTGCGTAGAGACTTTTGAGCTGATTTTCATATTTTTTTGGTCGACAAACTTGTTTTGATTACACTGTGGGTGATTGTGGTTGGTGGTTGTGGGTAGATTTCAAGTGCATCAAGTGTTCACATTCTTAGACCAAGCCGCTGGTCTGAGCAGGCTTTCCAGCGTCAGCTCAAAGAGTTCCTTGACCTCTTTTCCGGACTACAGACAGCATAAATTTCTTTGATTGGCCTGTTCAAGAGTGTGAAGTCATGCATTGTTCATGTCAGGAAAGTCCACACAGCCCATGGGAAGAAGGGGGCTTTGTAGTTGCTGGCTACAGCCCCGTACCCAGAGATGAGAATTAAAGTACAAATTAAGTCCTGTACTTAAGTAACATTTTCAGGTATCTGTATTTAATGCAATATTTTACGCCTTACATTTTCAAAACAAGCTCAGTACTTTTGGGTTAATGCATTTGAGGCAAGTTATCAGTATTTTCAATTCACAGCAATGGTGTGCCTTCCCAACATCAACGCTGTTGTCTAACATACCTCTCACATCGACTTGCTCTTGACTTTTTTTATGATAGTTCTGTATAATAATCCAAAAATGGCCCAGAGATGTGGCTGTTTAGTTAGGATTAGACAGGGGCTTCGGATGTGTTTTTAAGGGTTCAAAGAGAAACCCACTTTGAAGGTTGCTATTATGGAAGCGGGGTATTATGACCCCCTGTGCCCCATTTAGGCTTGGCATGGCCATTGTTCAGGCAGTGGAGGCCAGGCTTACTAGGTCATTATGTACACCTTGTCATTACACACACACACACACATACACACACACCCTTTGATTTCCCCAAGACATCTCTTATGATTATAAAAGCTATTTATTATGTTTGATATATATTAATACTCTGGTCAGTGTTGGTCATGTAAGCACTTCAGGTGTTGTTTCAGCTACCATTATTTCCTGTTGAGTACTCCTGTTCAGCAACATAACTTTCTGGTCATGCATGATATTTATGATGTGAATTGTATTCTTATATCACATCAAAAAGTTCAAGACACTATATCACGCACACACATACACACATTTGAAAAGTGTGTTTAACAGCTGTGCTTCTGATGCTTCTGTTTTTCAGATGTTTCTGCACAGTCAGATGGTAAGCCATGCACATCCCGTCAGTTTGATCATCTTTTGTAGCAAACCTGAGTCTTTTTTGAGTTCTCACTTACACTCTTCCTACCACCTCTGCTCTGTCCAGCGTGCGGCCAAGCGCCTCTCAACACCCGCATAGTGGGGGGGCAGGACGCATCTCCGGGGGCGTGGCCATGGCTGGCCAACCTTCATAGGAATGGAAACCACGTCTGTGGAGGCTCTCTCGTCAACAACATCTGGGTGCTCACTGCGGCAAACTGCTTCCTCAAGTGAGTGGTGGTGGGGGGTGGGTGAGTGGTGGTGGGGGTGGTTGGGGGGGACAGGAGGCACATAGTCTGATTGGATCAAATTGTTTGGGATATGGTCACTATCTAGACCAGACATTCAAATGTTAAAATGCTTTGACAGGCCAACCATTTGCAGTACATAAACTACTGTAACTAAGCTATGAAGCTAGCTTTCTAAACTGATTCAGCAAACCCTGAACTGGCAATTGTAGTTAAAATGTCAATTATGTATGTCAATATGTCAATTAAATTGCTCACCATACACATTCAACTTGAAACAAACATTCTTCGAAGGCAGCCAATCAACCATCTCTACTTTCGCGATCTGTTGTATTAAGTGAATGCACTTATCACAGTGATATGAAGCTATGAATCTGAGGAACAAAAACAATTTTCATTGAGAGTGCTCATTAGTGGTTTGCAGTGGTCATTACACAGACTGACAACAACATCTCCCGTTTGCTTCCTGTTAGCTTTACTGCCTCATCAATAAAGGCGAGAAAAGTGCATTAATAAATGAAATAAAAAAAAGATTTAGATAGAGCATGTTGCTTTACCAGTGAACATACAGTATATGATTCTATGTTACTTCATTGGATTCAGTGGATGTCTATGACTCTACTATATGGCACTTCTTCTTGTCACCCTCTACAGCGCCAACGTTAATGGCCTGACCATCTACCTGGGGCGGCAGAATCAGCAGGGCACCAATGCCAACGAGGTCTCCAGGACTGTTTCTCAGGTCATCATTCATCCTAATTACGACAAAGGTACCCACAATAATGACATCGCCTTGGTCCAGCTCTCATCCTCTGTTAACTTCACCAACTACATCCGCCCTGTCTGCCTGGCCGCGGCTGGAAGCAGCATCACCTCTGGCACCAAAGTGTGGGTCATGGGCTGGGGATACACTAGCTCTGGAGGTGAGACACATTCAGTTTCTCACATACACACACACACACACCTGCTGTGTGTTGGGAACGTATGGGCCCCATGTGAAGGTGCTGATAAATAGTGATAGTCATAGGGTAATTTTCCTGATTATTGAATTTATGTGCAAAAAGGCATTAATCCCGAAGGTATCTATTCCCAATTGATTTTAACCTTTTGACAATAATATTGAATCAAATTAGTTAGTTTAGTAGTTAGTTTGATGATGTAAATGTCCTTGAGTGTACTGTAAAAGGGACCAGCAAATTAAGGGTGCTTTGTCTGTGTGTGTGTTTGCGTGTGTGTGTGTGTGTGTGTGTGTTCAGTACCCCTGGCTTCTCCCCAGACTCTGAAGGAGGTGGAAGTTCCTGTGGTGGGGAACTCAGACTGTGCGTCAGCGTACTCGGGTAGCAACACCATCACAGACAACATGATCTGTGCCGGACAACTGGGACAAGGAGGGAATGACACTTGCCAGGTAACACACACACGCACACACACACAAATGTGCGCATGTAAGCAATAAGCCACAACAGGACGTGAGTTATACTGCTTTTAGCACACCTAGTGGGAGTTGTTAAACACAAGGCATAGTGGAGTACTGTTAAACTCGGGAGGCTCATATCAAATCTAAAATCACATTAACCTGGCACGGTTTCATGAAACGAAGACACAACAGCGAGAACTTTAGCGATTTACCAAGAACTCCACCAAGAACTATTTTTCTTCTTACTGACTTGTCAAGTAATGCACAAGCGCAGCCACTGAAACTTTTGTAGGAATAAAGAACAAAATGCCGTGGGGGGATTTTACAATGGAACTGAATGTGATTCAACCAGTAATCATTAAGGACCGGAACTATCCATTTAGCAACACATCTCTACATTGCTTTGTTAATCACAAGCAGTTTAAATGACCTTTCTCTCTCTCTCTCTCTCTCTCTCTCTATCTCTCTCTGTGTGTGTGTGTGTGTGTGTGTGTGTGTGTGTGTGTGTGTGTGTGTGTGTGCAGGATGACTTTGGTGGTCCAATGGTGAGAAAGCAGGATTCTGTGTGGATCCAGTCAGGTATCGTGAGTGATCTTACTGGCTGCACTCAGGCCAACCGCCCGGGAGTGTACACCCGAGTGTCCCAGTACCAGAGCTGGATCAACTCCACCATCAGCAGCAACCAGCCGGGCTTTGTCACTGTTATTCCCAGCAACAGCACCACTGTCAGCAGTAGCACCACTGTCAGCAGTACCACCACTGTCAGCAGTAGCACCACTGTCAGCAGTACCACTACTGTCAGCAGTACCACTACTGTTAGCAGTACCACCACTGTTAGCAGTGGCACCACTGTTAGCAGTGGCACCACTGTTAGCAGCAGCAACAGCAGAGTATCTCCGATCATCCCACTCCTCTGTCTCACCCTCCTACCTCTCCCTATATCAGCCTTCCTCCTCTCTTGAACCCCTTCTCTCTAGACTGATCGAGCTTCTTTCACTCTGTGAAAACAATCTGGCATCTCATCATAGGTGTATGTTTACTTTCGGTTTATTTTCCAGTGAGTGGGCACATTGTTCGAACTATAAACTATTTAGGCTGCCTTCAGTCAATCGCAAACTTTTGGTTGTGGTGTAGGCTATGTTATATTCTGGCTTTGACTCGTCCAAAATCTACACTTGCGTTCTCATCCTGTTTAGTGTGATTGGTCAACTAAATTTTCAAGCTGGGGCAATCCAGTGTCTTCCCAGATGAGCCTGACCTAGTCCTGTAGTGAAATATAACATGTACATGTTACATGGACATGTGCCTGTGTGGCTACTGGATTCTTATTTGTTGTATGCTCTCTATGTAAGCAGCCAGCACTGAAGTACAAGACAATTTTCCCCTAAAGGATAATAAAGTAAATCTTATCTTATATATGACTGTTATGTAAGGGATGATGTATTGTCCACCAGCCATTACAGGAAAATATTTCCCGACAGGACAAACAGGACTCCAACGCCGAAAGGCATTATCCCGCTTATTATACAGTTACTTGCTAAAACGACAACAGAAAACTTCACACAAACATCTTTTATATTTAATTTGTTACCATTTGTTGGCTTCCGCAGATAAAAAAATAGTTCGCAATGTAACCTGAACTTACAAGATTCTTTAGAACCCATCTGATCTATCACTTTCAAGGAAGCTCCATTGTGATACGTGAATGATCTCTACTCGCTGAATAACATGCAGATGCCATTGACAGCGCTCATTATATTCTACTTATACATTACACGCAGTGGTGATTATACAGAAATAACTGACCTCTGAACGTGGTGAAGGCCCATTCAAAGAGAATGGAACCTCATTTTGCATTTTGAAGAGCCACATAATAACTTGTTTTATTGATTTATTGACTATTTAATTATTTATAGGATTACTTTTGGATAGTTGATTTATTGACTAATTATTTATAGGATTACTTTAGTAATGCTGTTTTATTGATTGTATGTCTATTTTGGTTACAATAAACTGTCAACTGTTAATCTGTAGTATTGCCTTTCTGAGACACATTAGGCACACAGTAGACACAGTAGGCCTAAGAGTAAAAGAGGTTCGAGATTCTTTGGGTTTCAACTTACAGTCATATACTGAGATTCACTGGGTACTAATCCACATGCTTAACCACTGAGGGGAATAGAAAAATTGATGTTCTGTAACTGCTAGTGTAGACTAAGCTCTGGATCGCTGAATGGCGCTGGGCTGTTACCACATATTATATAGTTTTGTTAGCTTATAGGAACTATTTACCCAGACCCAGTTCTGTTCTGTTAATTCTTAGGAGGTGTTCTACTGGTAGTTAACGGTTAACTTCCAACTAATGGGTATTTTATAAATTGGAGTCAGATTGGTTAAAATTACTATCTCACCTAAATCTCATTTAAAGCACTGGACAGACAGAACGAGCCATTGGAGAGACAAGGCACAGGCCTGTTGTTCCTCCCTTACAGTACACCAGATTATTGCTCTAATTTACTCAGGATTATCACAGAATACTCTCTTGAACACAACAGAATCTCAGCTCTGTGTTTACTAATGTATTTAGTAGAAAAAAAATTATGGAATAATCGTGTTATGTCTGGAATTGTGGGTGTTTTCCTTTAAAAACAAAATCCATCAGCAATTCCTGAAACACTGAGACACTGAAACACAGAGTCACTTGAAACTCATTGGGCATGTAGCTCCATTGAGCTCATAGTGTGTTTGGTCGCATTTTGGTCGCTAGTACAACATAGTCCAAATTTGCCAACAGTCAGCTAATGCTAACTGGAAAATTACAAACTCCAGTGACTGTTCCACATGACAATGTCATCAAGATTCAAATCAAGATTCAAAAATAGAAATATAAGTTAAAAAAAACACAAAGCAGATAACTCCCTATGAGTTTATCACAGTCTATTATGTAACAAAACCCTACATGCAATAGCCACAGCTTCAAAATAACTTGACAAAAAAGTAAACCCTTTTAAATCTCACCTTTGTAAAAGAAACTAAGACAGAGAGAATGAATCTGCACATAGTTACATCTCTGTGAGAGTGTTTGTTAGCACACACATGTATGTTCTATGTGTGTGTGTTTGTGCATGTCTCTCTGTGTGTGTGTGTGTGTGTGTGTGTGTGTGTGTGTGTGTGTGTGTGTTACTTTCTTAAAGAGTGATAAGGGAGTGGAAGTTAATGCAGGTTAATGCTGTTATTTCATTACACAGAGATAAAAATCCATACTGTGTCTAAGGGGAGACAAGTGGAAGAACAGGAAACACTGGAGAGAAAATGATGGACAGAGAGTGAGAGTGTAGATGAGAGAAAGGAGTGTGGGGTGAAGGAGAGAGAGAAGAAAAAAAGTCTTTCCAAACGGCTGGCTTGATCAATGTCCTCACAGTGGGAATTCAATCAAAGAGGATAGAAAGCAATTCTCCATAACTTCAAATAATATGTCACCATTCGCTCTCCAGGGAACCTAATTTAAAAGAACTTTCTCTCTGTGCTGTGTGTGAGTGTGCGTGTGCAGGGTGCGATTTGTAGGGGGGGATGGGGGGGATCATCCCCCCCTCTGGTTTTTATCGCTGTTGAATGAATTTTATCCTCGGGGGGATAAAACTCCATCAATAATTAAAAAAAACAAAGAAACTGAAATTAAAATCAGGTTTTGACATTTTCTTACACAGCTATAATCTACCTTGTTGGTAGCCAACTAACTTTCAACCTGACCCGAATTGTCGGTAATCTCGTTGTTCAGAAACATCCCCATGCACATAAATACACTATTTCTGCATTCTACGCGGAACTAATAAAAAACGAGGGAAAATGAGCAGAGGGAAAATGAGCAGAGCAGCATATCGTCCTACTTCACAGGACCAGCACAAAAAAGTCAACATCCAACTAAGTCATACATCGCTGTTATTGGGCCAGACGTGTGCTCGTTCCCTGCGCAGAGGTTCGCAGAGATGTGGATAAAAGAAGGATGACGCTGCAGATGACGCGCCAACAGGAAACCAAAAAGGCCACATGAAATCCGACATCAGAGCAAACTGTTTATTTAGTTTTATAATTAGTTACTTTGACATAATATGTGAAATCATATTTTATGACATGTGAAATCATTATTGTTATGTTTTACAGACCGATCCCATTAGGCTAATGTTCCTCTGCTAATCCTCTGACATGTTTGCGTGATCGGACCTTATCCAAGGTTCTGAAGCCCAAATAAGCTGTCACATTGTGGCCGGCACAAAGAAATTAAATGTTTCATGTCTTTTTAAGTTTGCATTGAAGATGAATGCTCATCTGTTCATAATTTAGGCTCATAGGTCTACCATTAACCTAAAAAAGAATTAAACCTGTTGATTGCATATTTTTTCATGTGTAGCGCAGAAGGGGGCTAAGGACCCTTGGGGGCTCCCTTTATCAGTGCCTCTTTGTAATACATTCATATTCCATTGCCCATTTGTCACAAAGCCCGAAGTATGGGACTATGTTTCCAAGAGTTTCACAGAATGCTATAGGCTATGGGTGGAGGTCGAGCCATGGTGGCACAAATGATTTAACTCAGACTTGCACAAAAAGGCTGTGCTAGCGAAGAGAGCTAGCAACATTGGTTAATACCTTGTCACATCTATGGCTGAAATTGACAAAATTGCCACAAGTGAGGTAGCCTATGTGTTCCATACCATTAACCACAGTCCCAGCTATAACAGCACTGACTGTACAGTTAAGTCAAATGGGATTTTATGTAAAGATTCATGTATTGCTAAGAAAATGCACTTGGGCAGAACCAAAGCTGACATGATCATGAATGTTTTAGGACCTAGCACTGGGGGGAAAATTGTCTTACCTTTCTCCAAGGTCTATATTTCAGGTGCATATGCATGATTCAGAGCCAGACTGAATCAAATATTTTTGATATAGAGCATATAGAGTTGGCAAGCCATCACCATCATTTTGTATGGTGTATTTGTATTTGAACGCTCTGGCTCCCAAATAAAAATCAATTAACAGTCTCCACATTCATTGCACTTCAAAAAAATCTATGTTTCGTGTGTGCATGGTCTTCGTACCTGTTATATCTCAGATATCAGACTTCTGCTATGCCTTTGCTATCAGGGAGTCAGACTGGACTACAGGATTCTCTCATCCCACTGTAGTTAGCTTTATGATTGGCTCTGCCAAGTGGACAGAATCCAAAAGAGACATGACTTTCCCAAATCTGAGTCAAGTTGAGTCCCACCTCTCTCACCTGAATCTGGCGGCCGTGTTTGAAGTGATTGGCAGAGAGTTCTGTAGTGGCTCATCTGCCTGTCGCTAAAGACTGTGCAATGGAATTAGCCTGTTACATAGAAAAGGCCTAGATAACTCTTCAACCCCTGCAATCGTAGGTTGAATCAACAGGTGCTGTTGAAGTGGCATAACATGGAGGGCCCTGATAGGAAAATTGTGTATTGCCTGCTGTGTAAGAAGCCTTATGAGATTGACAACTCATCTTATTAAAAAGGTCTGTATGAAGGACAAAGCAGGAGCAGAACATAATGAAGAGCTGACCAAAGCCAAAGAGTCCCAAAAAGAGTGAATGAAAGTTAGCAGACATTTGGAGGACCAGGAGGTTGCTTCATTAAATGACCAAGATCTGAAAACCAAGGGCTTCTTTGTGGTCGATGACCCAACAGAAAGATCTTTAGACAAGGGAGGTCATGTTTTGTAAAATGGTGGTGTCTGTTGCTGATGGAAAAGAAGCAGCAAATGTGTATGAATAATCGGTCTGTTAATTTGAGACCTAAGCCTGCATAACATCAGCAAACTCTGAAAGTTTTGTGCCCCAGCTCACATTAAAGAGAGCATTAATATGGTCCCACAGAAGTTGTCAATTGGCAAAATGAGACAGGACATATTGTATGTGCAGTTCTAGTTGTGAATGCCTCCACTTGAAATAAAAGACTGTATCATCAAATCTGGAATGGTTCCATTCCTGACGAGAAGGTGCTAGGCCATGAAGAGTAATGGGGAACTTTGCCATGAATGTTTCCCAGGAACCTGGTACTTGACACTGGATGAAGAGCTGGTGGTTTTGTCTTGGATAATCTTGTGCAGTAGGTGTCCACCAAAGATTGCAGGGGGTCTCCAGTGATCCTCTCCACTACCTTCCTGACCCTGTTCTTCTGCTTCCTCTTGTCTACTGTGTTGTTTCCAGGGGGTCAAGAGCACAAAGATTGGCTTCATCACGTTAGCACATGCCATTTTCAAGTATGGTGCCACATGGAGCATAAAAGGAGGCCGCTTGTGCACAGAGGTCTGTGTTGGGCATAAGCTCTCATGCGTGTGCATGTTGGAGGTAGGTTACCCAGTGTGTGTTACTTGAGGAGCCTATGAGAAGATAATATTATGGTCATTCATGTCTATTGTGTTATTTAGGCATCAAACAGTTGCATCAACAAAATTGTATTGTTTTATTTCATTGTTGTTGTTTGTCCCCAACAAAAATAGCCTAAATTTAAGTAAATTACACAACAGTGGAAATTAAAATACACATTGCCAAAGCTATTAAGTTGATTTCCTTTTGTTGCTGTGCTAAACTACTAAAAGGAAGTTAAAACCTTAAAACCCACAGAAGTGTGTTGGATTTTGTAAATAATTCTAGACTAAGGGGACACCAAAATACAAATCTAACTAGCATTTAGTTATTTATAAGAGCATTTCCTCATATGAAAAGGTTTAAATGAGAGCATTTTAGCAGCCTAATGTCTGAAAATAATCAGCACATTACATTACATTTACATTACATTTAGGCATTTAGCAGACGCTTTTATCCAAAGCGACTTACAAAAGAGGATAACATTCAAGCTACAACACAATGAAAGAACTAACAGGGAGTGCATGTTGCTAACATAGAATCTGCACTATTTTAAGTTGAAAGTGCAACAGTGTAACGGAGTGTAGAGAAATTAAATTATTAAGTGCATTCTCAAAATTTACGCCAGGAGATATTCTTGGAAGAGCTGGGTCTTCACGAGCTTCCTGAAGGTGGAGAGGGTATCAATTGATCTGGTAGCACTTGGGAGGTCATTCCACCAGTGCGGAACCAGATATGAGAAGAGTCTGGATAGACCTGCACAAGGTGTTGGCCGTGCTAGAAAACGTTCCTTAGAGGAGCGAAGCGGTCGTCAGGTGACATAGGGCTTCAGAAGAGTATTCAGGTAGATGGGAGCAGAGCCATCATTCACCCTGTAGGCCACCATAAGTGCCTTGAATTTAATGCGAGCAGCCAAGGGTAGCCAGTGAAGTTCAATGAACAGAGGTGTGACATTTGCCCTTTTTGGCTGGTTAAAGATCAGACGTGCAGCTGCATTCTGGATCATCTGTAGTGGTCTCACCGCACAGGCTGGTAGGCCTGATAGGAGGATGTTGCAGTAGTCAGGACGAGAGATAACCAGGGTCTGAACCAGGAGCTGGGTTGCATGTTGGGTTAGGTACGGCCTGATCTTCCTTATGTTGAATAGGACAGAACTTGTCAAGGCAAAGTGACACCAGCTGATGTACCTGCTACTAATTAGATTTTTTCTGTCTCAGTAATGTTTTTTTTGATTTGATAACAGTAACTTATAGTGCACATGAGTCCTGTTATGGAAGTGTCTTTGTTTTTTTCTTATGGATATGATTTGTAGTGTGTTGCGTGTGTCAGCAAAAGGGGGCATGTGTGCCTCACGTTCCGCAGGTGCGGTAGGGGTAGGGGTTATGTAATTGAGCCTGTCAATTGAATTACGAGACCTCACCTGTTATTTAAGTCCCGGTGCTGGGACATGAGGGGGGCTCTTGTTTGTTCGCCAAAGTGCATGATACTCGCGGGGAATTTCTTTTGTCATTCTTAGTGTTCAGAAAACAGTTTTCATGTGGTTGTTGATTATAATAAAATATTTTGTCACTTTTTAAACTTTTTTGTATCTGATGTGTCTACTACTCCGGGACCACGAGGCTACCTCCTTTACAGTGAGCCACCTAAGTTCTCTGTGAGACTGCATTGTTCCAGGTGACACTGTAACTTATATAACTGTAACTCCTCTAGTGACAGCATACTACTACAACAACAACTACACAACTTCATAACAAACACTAGGAGAAAGCAGTGTACTTCAGGTGAACGGCCTTTGCTGTTCCTGGAGGGCCAATTTTAGATGGGAGCATAAAGGGCTTGATATACTGACTGACAACATCTTACATCCAATAATATTACCCTTACGTTGCGCTGAGGTTGTGTGGTGTGGAGTCCAACGATTCAGTATTTCGAAGTCTGATAACCGATGGGGTGAAAAGCTCTTGTGTGTCTGCTGTACTGGCTGTGAAGTCTTGTGTATATGTACTATGTGTTTTGTGGGGCCAAAGATGAATTTCCACAGTGTGGACAATAAAGATTTCTATTCCATAATAGAAATTCCATTCCATTTCTATATTTAAATATATTAAATGATTTGCAATGATTGCATTGCATTGTGATTAACAATCATGTTTTGATTTTTGTTTGCATATTTGGTAGTTTTCTAAGAGATGATAGTGCTGTGTCATCAGGAATTGACATCTTATAATAGCGATGCATCAGTGAGCAGGACATCTCATTTATCATTATCTATCTGTCCATGATTCCTCTATTCTCCCATCGTTCCTTTCTTTATGGGACAAGGGCCTAGGACAGAGGAAAGGATAGAAGTGAGGACGGATGATTTTTTATTTAATGCACCCATAGTGTACACTGGTGGTTTCTATAAGGCAAAAGGAGGCATCAAAAGCACTACGAATGCACTATGAAACAACATCTAGGCCAATCATCTTGGCACAGATCAATAACACTTTCCACTTTCCAATAAGGCCAAGGTAAAATAGATAGTAGTGACTACTCGTACAAGGCCATTGAGAGCCACCCGAAGTATTCTTGACTGGTGTTTATCGCCACCTTGTGGTAATAAATAATATTGTTAGTACCTCACACTAAGCCAGGGGTAGCCAAACTGCGACATTGGGGCCAGTTGCGGCCCTTTGTTTTCTTTCATGCGGCCCGTCATGAAGTAAAAATGAAGGTGTAATGTGGCACATTGTTACATTAATCTAATATTATATGTGCATCGCACATCATAGTTTCAGTAATGTTAAAGTGACATGTTTGTCAATAGTCTCATTAAGCAGTGTGGCATAGAATGTTTTAGATGACGTGGGTTTTCTAATCTAAAACCACAAACGCACTTTCACTTGAAATAGTTAAAAACTGGTGGTCTTAATTTTGCATTCGCCCTTGGCATCTTTTTTTCAATATGTAAACAGAAAAGTTTGGACACCCCTTCACTAAGACAAGCATAACATTTGCATTTTCCTGAAATAAAACTATTGTTACCTGACAATAGTTAATCTTAGCATTAGGTTTAACTTTAGATACATTTCTATTGGATAAAATTATATTTGAAATTATTTTTTAGCGCACACGCATGTGAGGGCAAGGAATTTTTATTTTAACGGACTAAAATCTAAACAGACTATTTCAAAACTGGTGAAATCCCACCATTACTGAACTTGCAGGGACTGATTGTCCGAAATGTCAGCAGGCATGCCCGAACCAGAGCCCGAACATTCCTCAAGATGCCGTGCTTCCTGTCAACTCTGCGCGTGCGCGAGTATGGATAACGGGAATAGGCAACGGCAGACAACAGCTGGCTGGCTAGCAACGGGGACTGGTCAACATCATGGATGAGTTTCAGACTGGAGAGGAGGTAACTAAGTTCTTACGTTAACAAAGTAACAGTAAATCCGCAGTCTCTAAGTCAGTAACAGTCCCATTAGTTATGTTTCTTGTTGAAGTAAGATAACTGATTAGCATGAATTTGGCAGGCAGATCTACAGGGCACTATTTAACGCTAAAGGCATCGAGATGTTGCCTATTGTTTACGCTAGAGCTTTAGCTTCTCAGCTAGTTGTCAGCTAACGCCAAACCCTACCCCACGTATTGATATCTTGATTTGAATAAATACCGTCTTATTTGAATTAATGGTTTCTGGTAAATGCATACATTGTGGAATAGGCTATCAATCTGTGTGAAGTGGCGATGGTGACCAAAAATGTTCAGGTAACGTTAATTAATATGAGGCAGCTTAAACCAAGTCGTGGTTAAGCAGCGGTAAAACCTCCCAATCATTGCCAAACAAAAACTTTGACATTTTTTTGAGTGCTTTGCAGCCCAAAGCCACACGCTACTGCAGAAGAGTTGGGGTGATTGTTTCATGTTACGTTAGCACAGCGTTTCATTGGGTGACTGAATTCCTCTTGTTTTATGCTTCTGTTGTCAGACAGCCTTTGTTGTGGATGAAGTGAGCACAATCATTAAAGAGGTAACGTTACGGGCCGTGCATTTCCTTGTCTCTTGACGCCTCATTTATTGTTGTCCCAATTATTTCATGCCCTCTGCCTTGGTATTCTGATGTTCTCTCTGCAGTCTGTGGAGGCAGCAATCGGAGGAAATACCTACCAGCACAGCAGGGTTAACCAGTGGACCACTAATGTTGTAGAACAGTGCCTCAGTCAACTTAGCAAACTTGGCAAGCCTTTCAAGTACATCGGTATGTTCAATGCATTGCGGTTATGTTCTCTTTATAATATCTCCACTCCACAATTATTTATTCCTAATGTGCTAGTTGCATAAAAGATCTCCACTAAATTAGGCCCTCTGACAAATTACCTTCCAATTATTTTACAGTGACATGCATCATTATGCAGAAGAATGGAGCAGGATTGCAGACAGCCAGCTCATGTTTCTGGGACAACAGCACTGATGGTATGTCACAGATGGTCATATATATATACATTTGACCAAATTATGGTATGGCTATGGTCAGGTTCTCATACATACTGACGTGCTATTAAAGGAGAAATCCAGTGTGAATCAGTCGATACTGAAAACCTGTGTAGTACTGTAAGGAGAGGACTGATAGTCAGAAGAGTCAGACCCGTAAGCAGGATCGACAATGGCAGTGATATTAATAAAATCTTATCAATTTACACCCTACCTACTGTGTTGCTCAGTATGGCTACATATGGCCCATTTCCACTTTGTTTCATTTTGAATCAAACCCGCCCTTTCCGTGATTGAGGCTTAACAAGCGTTTTGTGCAAGTAGCCTGAAAAGTTGTGGGTTCAAATCCCAGCTGTCACCATTGTGCCCTTGAGCAAGGCACTTAACCCTAAGTTGCTCTAGGGGAGTTGCTCTACTGGCCCTGAACAACTGATAGTTGCCAAAAAAAAAAGTAAGTTGCTTTGCATAAAAGCGTCTGCTAAATGCATAAATGTAATGCAAAATGTACTTAACAACATGATTGACATAAAATACTGACATTTGAAGCAAGTTCTGCAGAATATGTGACTGTACAGTTTACCTGTCTAAATATTTTATAGTTTACAGATGTTTAATTGGCGTTTATTTCCATTCTACAGGAAGCTGCACTGTCAGATGGGAAAACAAGTCAATGTACTGCATTGTCAGTGTCTTTGGGCTTGCCATTTAAACACTACATTACAGGATCAGTTATCACCTTGTGATTTATTTGTGCCTACTGTCCTCAAGCAAGAAAAGCCCTTTGGACCAAAGGTTTTCCACCCAAGTGAACCATTCTACTGTTTTTACTTTTCATGAAAAATGCAAATAAATTATTTCTCTTTTCAACTTCCTTAGTTTTTTTCTTTGATAACTTATCTTGCCCAGGTTCACGGCAAACACACATTACTACACAGACACAGAATATTACTTATACACAGAGTATACACAGAAAGATTTTGTTCACACTCTCCCCAGTCCGAGCCTTTCCAGGCAAGGTTTTGTAGTTGAACTTTAATGACCACTTCACATCACAGCAGTATATTTACAAGTGATTTTGATTTACAATCTGCAATAAGCCTTTAAATTGGTGATTAATAAAGTTATCCCTTTTTTCTTTAAATCTAACTAGTCTTCGTACCCATAGGTAAAACTGATCAAAGAGTTTTCTTAGTTTTTTCAGAAAGCCTCACAGACAGATTGAAGGAGTAATACTGTGCAAAGTAAAAAGAAAGGCACATATATATATTTTCTTTAATTTAGGATTTCTTGGGGGGAGGGAGTATAGTTTTAACTTTAATAAACGCTGTAATGTGCAGTTGTGCGACGCGTATCTGACATACAGGGGCAAGTCTTGATATGGTTCAGAATCTAAGAGACATCAAAGCAATTGGCATGTCAAGTTTTTCTTAGTCCTATCTGCATTTTTACAGACTGTTAAGATAGTGAAAAGAGGTTCCGGGTCCAGTTTTATCCCCATTATAACCCAGTGAAAATAGTCAAATATCTGGTGATGTTCCAACAGCTGGACAACTACAGTGTTCAAAATGCTCCCTCACTCAGGGACAAGGTATGAATGTGCATTGGACAGGAGTGTGTGTGTGTGTATATATATAAAAAAAAAACAACAGTAAAACTTCGCAAATTCTGAAATGGGCTGACAGACACACGTTACTACAAAAGCAAGACTGCATACATACAGTCTGCGATACACAAAAGGACAAAGTATTCAGAACAAAAGTGCATACAAGTCTGGAATGTGACATCACAAGCAAGACGACAGAAAAAAATATTTTAGGGTAAACGTTTTGAGGCCCTGTAGATCAATAAGCCTACTGAAAGTCATATAAAAGGAATGAATTGGCAAAATTTGGCAACATTTACACCAAATCATAGATGTGCAGAGTTCTTCCTCGCAAAACATTAATTGAAATTTACATAACTAAAAATCAAAAGCTCTCCAAATTGCTAGAAGTGTTTTTGGCACATATGTACACAGCATTGGACATACACTAGAAACTTGAGTTTAGAAAACAGATTTTAAATTTAGGGTAACTAATACTTTGCAACCTCATTACCAACCGATTTACTTTTAATATAGTATTGAGGTTAGTTTTTAGCACTTCAGTTGTGAATCATTATCACCATTTAAAGTAAAAACTAAACTGCAACCATGATTATGATTAATGGAAAATAAGTGATAAGTTTACATTCCGTCAATACCATAAGGAGGGGGAAAAAACTCCTTATGCACATTGCTTTGTTTTTCTCCCTTACATTCACACAAAACTTGTTTGTTTTCTTTGTTTAAAAATATATTTATATATTATATTCTTTTCAAAGACTATATTTACAGTGTGGCTCTGCTGATGCAGTCAGATGGTCAGTCCAAAAAATGAGAAACCACAGGATGGATTAGTCGCTGTCACTTTCATCACGGTACTTAGAAGTGGTTTTGATGGCACGACCATTTTGAAGCGGCATTTCTTCATAATCGCTCCTTCAAACAAATAAAAAAAAATAAAACACTTAGACACATGCACATATCACACTGACTGAAATAACTAGTACCAGAACTGAATGATGTATTCCTTTTAGAATCCTTCTAACTTTGGTAAACTATGAGAACACACCCATAAATGACCTCATCGTCAGAGTCATTCAACATGGAGAATGCAGGGTTATCCTTCAGCTGGGAGTCTGGGAAGTACAACGAAGAAGAAAAACACCACCTTATTTCTTTGTAAAGAAAGTTCTAAGGAAGTTGTCATATATGAAATTCATCAGAACTTTTAGAGCACCAGAACCTACCATACACAGCATTCTTGGATGGAGAGTACACAAAGGCTAATGTGTACAGATAAAAGTTAAGTAAACCATAGAAGGATAAAAACTCTGCAGGTGCAGGAAATGTTAAGGAACTCAATATGCAAGTCCAGTCATTAACAGGCTAGAGTGCAATTCAGTGTATGGTGAAAAGTATGGCCATGAAGGTAACCTTAAACTTCTTAACCCTTAAGAGTCAGTGTGATTTAGTTCACACTTAGTTAAATCCCAAATTTTCATTTTCTTTCCTGAATTGTGATTCACACATAAAATAGACAAAGGATATAGTTCTGGTAATGGGTGGACAGCTCAGCCACAAAGTTGTCCTGCAAAACCTTGGCTCCAAACCTCAGGTAAAGTATGGCCATGCTGGTGTAGAGAGAACAAAAGCCCAAAAAGGATAGTTCTTATCCAGTGAAAACTGTACTACCAAAGAGTAGTAAACCAGGGACAAGGGAACAAAAGCAAAGGCATGAACATGTGAAAAACAAACAAAAGCCTACCTAATGCTGAGCACGACAAATGTAAGAGCAGTCAGGAACTTCAGCCGAAGATCTGTAAAAAGTAAAGATGCATTAAGAGTGTGTGTTTGTTTACATGAAAAAGTGATCCTTATCATTTCTCTGTTAATTACCTGAGTAAGGCATTTGCTTCAGTTCTGAGCATGCCCTGACCAGCAGAAATACCAGGTACAGGATGTAGAGGATCACGACCAACAGAAAGAAAATCTTCATACCCTGTAAAGTGACAAATATCATTAATGTTGTGGACACTAATTTCCTAAGTAAGTAATGTCTGGACCCCAACAAATCAAAAAGCCAATGATGGGCACCAAGTATCCACTCAGACAATCTACTCTACCTGGAAGTTGTCAATGTCTACTTTGTACTGGTATGTGGGATCTTGTAGTTCATTAACCCTGTAACACAGATGCATCTCAGTTTCATATTTTCCTTTTGAGTAACCATAAATTAATTAACCAAACCAAAACAGCACATACACACAGCAAAAAGGGTGACTCTGAACAGACTTACGTTTGCCAGATCCCCAGTGTCACTGCTGACAGCCAGATCAGTCCAACAATAAGTAGTTTGGGCAGGTAAAATGTCAAGCACTTCCTCTCTCCCTACAACCAGAGAATGGTTATAGTTTACCCACAGCAGAATAGGCAAAACAAAACATCTTTTTATAATTAATTAAAAATTAAATGAGAAAAAAAGATGAGCATAATGAGCGGATATGCTGGTTAATGGTTGCAGTTGACACTCACAATACAGAAAATAAAACTGTTTTGCAAAATTGTTGCGTCTTTCGATTAAAAAAAAAAAAAAAACACATCCAGAGATGACTGTAAAATGGCTTAGAGGCTGTGTGTAACCATACACCACAGTTGAGTAATGCTTTTCTGATTTGAGTTAACCAGACATATGCTTTGAGTTAAAGATGACAAAACGTTGTGGAGCATTTTATACATCACCCATGTGATAAATGGAAACCATAGCAAAAATGTTTCAAAACGTTGCGACCTCTGAACTTGTCCAGGATTTAGGACACAGATCATGAAACAGCGCACTGAATGGATTAGATGAGGAAGTGGAGCATGGGTTGAATACCCACCTGGACTCGTATTCCATGATAAACACAGAGCCAAAAGAGCAGCAGGGCACAGAGGAACAAGGCCTGAAAAAAGGCATCCAGGGTCCCGGGGAACCAGCTATTCACCAGGAATGATAATGGGAAGAAGGGATCTGACCTCAGCAAAACAGGGCAAACAACAGATACAAAAGCAGGCAGATGGGAGAGAGAAAGAGTGACAAACAAAGGAAAACATGTTTACACATGATAAATATGGCTAAGAACACACACTTTTTAAATATGCTGTGATAATATTTAAAAAGAGAGAAACTGAACTGCTACATAAATTACAGACTCACCATTGTAAAGCAATAACAATGGCAGCAAAATTGACATCCACTTCTGCTCGATTCCCCAGTCTCTCATGGAGAATTTCCTTAAGGAGTGGGCAAACATACACTGTGGCACCAAGAGAAGTTTTTTTTTAGATTTGTATAGTCTCAATTTCACATACTATCCATATAAATAAAACAGAGTCTAGAAAATCTTCCAGATATTTCTGTTGTAATTCTGATGTGTTAACAGAACTGAAATCATATGAAACATGTGTCGTGTAACCTTACCGTTACCATGAAGGTCAGAACAACAAAAACAAATCGAAACCAGATCTCCCCTTGTGAAAACGAAGGGTTATATCTTTTCCACTGTGAGAGAGCAAAAAAGACACACAAAACACACCGACTTAGCCATGGTGGCTTAAAACCAATATAGAAAATAATCAACTGTACACTGGGTTCTTAGTAGCAATCTTGGATCTTACCACAAATGTGACTTCTTTGATGCCATAGGTAAGGTTTTCCAGGCCTTTCAGGCCCACGTCGACCTGGTACTGGGTGTAATTCAGGTAGCCCAGGTGCATCACTATGATCTCATCACATCCCCTCTGTGGCTAGGAAAGGCATGTGAGGGAGCTTTGGTGACTTATTTAGTGTCCACAGAGGCATTATGTGAGCTTACTGGTATTTTTGGACACTTTGCTGAATATACTATTGAATTAGCCAAGCCACACGTTCCTACGCACTTTGTTCGATTATCATCTCCCAACAGTGCTAGTCTAGATTTGATTTCATTAAGCTTGTTGTCTCCGGTGCATCAGCAAACAGACGGAGGAGTTATGAACACTGAAAGCTATCAGTCAAGGCAGGCCATCAGTCAAGGGCTAATCCAATCATTTTAAACTTTCTTAACTTTGAAACATTTCCAGCAAGCAATTGTTTCTCACTGCCAAATGGCCAGACCCTGGCGGAGTTTCAATGTCCTACCGGCGAACTAATCTCTGAGCCCTTACAGACGTATCTAATGCTGTTTAGTGAATGAGTTTGCCAAGCTGTGAGTGCTCACCTTGCTGTTTGTATGATTGCACATGTGATGAATCGTTCAGTTAACAACACTAAAGTCAAGTTGCAACCACCCTTCCGTTCCCATTTCTTGGTAACTGCAAATTGTTTACAGGTGCTTGTTTGCCGATATCATGCTTCTCTACTGTTTCACGCTATGAACTGTGGGTACTGGACTCTGTGTGCAACAGACGTAAAGTCCCAGAAGGACTTTCTTTCAGGATGATCACTCTTTTCCAGTAATTAGCTTTTCATGTTAAACAGTAACAACAATTGTTAAACAATTAAAGATAAACAATTGTGTAATGAGGCTATAGCTACGAGCTCAATACGAAATGCACCCTGAACTAGCGAGGAACATGGAGAGCTTATTAGTTAGGCTTACCTTGGATAGTAAAGTAGTATAACTACACTATACAACCAATACTTATGTCTAATATCAATCTAGCCTACTATACTTCACAAAAATACACGTTCACCGGAAAAGAATGACCATTCTAAACGAAAGTCCTTCTGGGACTGTACATCTTCCGTGCACTGAGCTCATTCCCTTTAACAAAGTTTGCAAGAAATGCCGACTTTAGGAAAGGGTGAGGACTGGGGTGCACTAATGACTATGATTACATGCGGGGAAGATTCCAGTTTAAATGGAATATTGGCAATATTCGGTTTGCTGACGAATCATGTAACCTCCTCATACCACTTTCTGCTAAATCCATCAAATCTGACATGCAGAGTCTTCCAATACCTTTACTTGGACTTAATAAACTTCCACCAACGATATTACATGGATTTTGACATGAAATACGAGTTTTTGATACATCAAGCTTATCCCGTTGAACCAAAGGCATGCATCATGTTATCATACACAACATGGTTACACTTACAGCACAGTGCAGCGTGCGTAATCTCCTCGGCAAGTAATCACTGATGTGCATGACACTGGCATCCTGCATGACTCCTTTTAGCATCACATTGATCTGGAAATTCTGTTTGAAGTCTGCCCCTACAATGGTTTTATATATATATATATATATATAAACACAGAAGTTCAGCACACAGAGCATCATTAAAATAATAAAGGAAATGTAGCATGTCAAGATGGTATTTGTGCACATAATCACACACCAAATTCACTGACAAACATATGACTACTCACCATCACTCTGGGCTACTTGGATGACACACGTCAGCCATAACTGTTGGTTGTAGGTGGAGAGGGGTGGAGAGTATAAACTAAATGGCCCTGTCTGAAAGAAGAAAGAAAAAATATTTAAAACAATTGTCCGCTCTTAGCTAATGCAGGAAAAATCTGACTTAACAAACCACACAAACTCATTCCATGTCCGATAACAACAGTCACCCTCATAAACAGACTTAGACATAAACGGAAATAAAAAAGTATATTTACCTTTGAAACGTTTGTTGCTGCATTGTTAAAAACAGTGTATCTGGTCTCCTCTATAATTCTCGGGCCTAGAAGGAGTTGACAAAGGCAAATGAGTTTACAACTAACTTAAATATGACACAGACTCTGATAATCACGTTGTACAAAATCAAACTTATTTAATAATTAGGCTACTACCATTAATAGTAGTAGTTAGTAACCCACCTGCTATACCTATGAAGACTGTGAGTCCAAAGCATATCAGGAAGAACACGAAAACCAACACGAAATGTCTCTTGGAGAGTGTGTATAGCCGCATGGGGGCGAGCCTACAAAACGTGCATACAGTGAGACATCCGTGGAATGTATCATCATTTTGTAAACACACACATCCTGACACTAACTCTGAATGGACAACCCACGCGATTTTGACTATCCTTCGAATTAGCTGAGTATCATCTAACATGATGGGATAAAGTGACTTGGATAACACGGAAAACAACTGAAACACTTTCCGTGTTTGCGCTAAACGTTAGGCGCTAACCAGCTGTTAAATTTCTTGTTGAGGGGTTAACGTTTCGGCTGGCTAGGCTATAACTTTGAGACTTGCAAGCTAACGTTCACAGCCACCGCATCGAGGAGAAATGGGCCATAAATCTTACAACCAAAGTACTGGCGGTGGTTCTGTGTAACCATGGTTGCATTAACTTGCAGTATTTAACAATAATATCAATACTTTTGTCTGTTTTCTCTCCACACATATTACACGCAACTCGCAAATTTTCTTTAGCACAACGTTAGCACATCTTGTAAATTAACCTAAAACATGACATTATAGACCCAAGTTCCTTTGAAGACAAGTCCTAGATAGGAGAAAATACTTGTAACTCACATTTTCATTTAGTTAACCCCGCCGAAAAGGGCGAAGTATTTTTTTTCGACAGCTGTAATTCACTTGTAGCCACATCCGTATACATCAGACTATGCGACAAATTAAGCGCTAGCTACGTCATTATTCTGGTCTGAGATCAATTCACGTGACGTTCGTAGAAAGGGAGGAGAAAACCCTGGGTGCGTTCAATCCAGCTCAATAATATCTTTAGTCACTGGTCCTTACAAATTACCAGATCCTTGAACAGATTAACGGTGGATCCAAACAAAGTAAACAATAAATAACAACAACTCATTGAAATGGTGACATTATAGGACTATGACGATGTTAAGACTTGCTGAACAGGCTGTGCAAGACTGCAAAACTGGGCTGCTGTCAAACAAGCATCAAAAATTAGAGCACAAATCAAGACGACAAATCTGTCGACCTAACGAATTGCACAATGTACAATGCACAACAGCGCATAATACAACCAAAATAAAATCCATCTCCTTGCTTGTATTTGAACATGAACATACCATAGCAGTGATAAGGGTATAAGCCTAAAAACTGACAAATTTAACTTGTTTCACATGCTTTCAGCCCAACAGGACCTAACCCTCGGTGTACGTGCAACTTCACCGGGCTCAGTGGTAGTAATTTCACAAAATAACCAGGAACGAATATGCGTCTGAAGACATTGTGCCGCCATATTGACCATATCACCATGGTTGCTGAGGCTGGAATCACAGCAATATCTCAGGCATTCCTGCAAGACCACCTGGACATGAATAATTACCGTCAGATGTTGGTTTAATGACTGTCCCAAATCACCGAGGGACCACAAAAGTAATCTAGGCGATCCTTGTATGACCTACCTGTAGAATCGTTCGTCCCTGTACGGAGTTAAGTCTTCCATTAGTTCATTGTAGGCCTCTTGTATTTTCTTACAAAAATATTTTAAGTCGCTGTAGAACGGATTCTCAAAGTTGGTGTAGTCAGTGTCCATGACTATCTATAAATCGTCGTTTGAAAAACAAGCCTTCTTTATTTTGCAGCGGGTCTAGTTAACTGGTTTAATAACCAGCCTTGTCTGTGTTATGGGTTTGCATGGAAGCAGTCTGTGCCGACAGGGATGAAACGGTCACGTGATTTCAGGACCTTGGATAGAGACGACCGCTATTTATACACAATTGATTTAGTAATTTATTTCATATACTGAGTAGCGTAACATCGTAAATTTACCAGTAAATCCGACATACACAAATTAAGATTGAGATTCACTAGTCTGAAACACTCGAGAACATAAGGAGACATGTTCGAAACATGCTTCCCCAATTCAGGACATTTACACACGCCATCTCACCAAGCTACAACATGACTTCATTGGCATAACTGTATCCTCTAAGACTAGCACAGGGATGAACATTCTCATGAGATTCAGACAGTTTCTACCCAGGGCATTTAATATAGTCTAGTCTCATCCTCATCAAATAACATGCACGTCCTTTTTGTATTGTGTAAGTACAGATTGTATTGCATGATTGAAGTGTTATTTTTTCTACTGTGCGAGGAAGCATTCTAAAATGCCTTTTACATAGGACGACAGACTTTGGCACTTTGGCACACCATGTCAGATCCCTGCACTGCTTCTAACCTCTCCATCTTAACTGCGCATTTAACTATTTCAGTGTGACTACTTGAAGACTCATCGAGATGCCCCACCCCAGGGCCCTTTAAAAACGTGTTGATAGGAACATAATTAATTAATGAGGCAAGAGGCCAATCCATCCATGTTATTTATTCCAAACCAGCACGAAGTTTTGAAATGAATGACATATACAGTGTAAAATAATTTACATGGCATGCCTCGCTACCTTCCACAAAAACATTCAGTCACCAAATTAGTCTCCCATTTTTTTTTCTTTTTTTCAAGTATTTCTTTTTCTCGTTTCCTACATCTACGTGTACAAAGCACATCTGTTCAACTGAACACTTAAAAAATGCTACAACTTTCCATACAGTTCATCTCAACCATTCATCAGGAGTTTAAGATTATTCTCCAGCAGTTCAAGGTTGTGAGTGGATTTACATGTTGGAAAACACCCTTATGAGCGTTAAAACATGCCAACCCATGTTTTGCTGAAGACTTTGTGTAACACCACATCAACCCATGTCTTAAAACCGAGTATTACACCACGTCAAAATGGAAAATGTGATGGTCTCCTTGCATGAACAGATGAAAGAAATTAAAAAAAATAATAATACAGAAATGTGCATCTCATTGGACAAAGAAACCTCATATCTAGCATGGGAAGATAATGAGAAGTACATGTACTTAACAGATTCATCTGTATTGAAATTGGTTGACCTCACAACTGTACACAAACACAGCTGACATGATACGTGACCTATACTGCACTGGATTATACTCTATAACATATACAAACTCATTCCCTTCTGCAGCCTACAGCAATTCTGAAACACAGCACCTCTATCCACCCTTTACAAACACGACAGTAACAAATCTTTTCAATACAAAGAAATGCTCGGCAACATCTACATAACTTATATACAGCAACAGGAGTCAGAAATGTTCTCAACATAAATAATAATAACAATAAAAAATTACAAACCAGCACAGCATGATGTTCTGTTTCATCTTACCCACACCTGCACTACAATAAATGTGTGCAAATTTCTTAGAGAAAGACTGACATTAAGAAGGGATCTTTCAAAATATTGCACAAAATAAAATAACAATGAGCATGTTCCAATTTGGCTTCTCTACTCAATCACTTTTTTTTTTCATTCTCATAACAGTCATGCTTCCATTTAATGCACATCAAAAACACATTTTCCTGGCATTACATCTATAGGACACCATCACTGCCTTCATAAACATAATGAATGCATGTTATTACCTAAAAAAAAAAATTCTTGTGTTTTTTAATCAACAGACAAGTAACAACGTATAAGTTCAACCCAATAACTGTGTTTGAGATTGACAGGTGTGTGTGTGTGTGTGTTTATTTTGGGGGTGGTTATAGACCAGAGAAGCGTAACAGTACACGTGCGACAAAGAGAGACAGTCACCTGGTCCCATCTAACAGCACTGAGCTTTGGCACACAGACTTTCTTTTAGGTTTGGAGGTATTAAAGAGCATAAATGTAAAAATGTGTTTTCCAACTGAACTGTATATTGCAATCTAGACTTCATATACGGATGGCAACAGCTATATCCATACAACTACAAAGAAAAGACACGCACACATGCACACACACACACACACACACACACACACAAACTGACATGTAGACAAACATACACACAGTGGAGACATGGTATACAGACCAGAAATCTCACTGTGCAAAAGCAGGCCGATCATGTCACCTGCTCGTAACACTGAAACCCTTCGTGGGTTCATATCATGTCTGCTCATCAGATCTGCTTGCAAGTAAGCCAGCAGGCTAACACATCTCATAGCATAATAAGACATCCACTTGACTTGCTCAACAAATGCAAGAATATGCAAGTAGATAATAAGATCCTTCACAGAGGCTTCATGCTCTTGACTCAACACTTCCACTGAACACAAGGCTGTTATCAGTACCAAAAGCGCTATATATCCATTTTAGGATTATATATATATATATATAACCATTATTGATTGAAATTGTGCATTTCAGGTAATATTAAGGAGATTAGTTTTGTTGCTTTGATTACTTAATAATAAATAAAGAAACCCAACTAAAGTTTCACCAATATGCCTGGAAAACAAAATATGGTAAATATAGCGGTTTGGAACCAAATTCATTTCTCTATATCTATATCAGTGTACTTGCACAAGGAAGCACCAATTTCAGGGTCCTACACACATACAGTTTGCTTTTTCTACGAGGGTCTACTTTGTAATGCATTAGGTCATGTGACAAATTTGTTGCAATTAAAAAGTACATATGAAATGACATGGATGAGACATAGAAAAATATTTATTGTACCTTGCTTAAACCAGGCATTAGTTTTACCTGCACGACTCACTTCATAGAAGTGATGGGTCATGGCTTACAAAACGCCATTTCTATTTAATTTTTGAGAATTTTGACTACTCAGATTTAGTGTTCCTTTTTCAGTCTCAGTAACAGATGCCCAAAACAAAACATCAACAAAGGTGGTGTAAACAAGGTACAACATCATTTAACACACCTACATAAATATATACAGTATAATAACAACTACAATGCTGATAGTATAATATAGGTTATATTAATTATGAGAAATAATATTATTGAACACAGAGGGGGCACAAATCAACTTGTATTATGTATGAAGATATGATGTTAAGGGAAAATTAAAATTACCCTGAAATGTGATTGCAGCACAGTTTTGTTGTTGTCTTTTCCAAATCATACCTGCCAGAACATTTCATACACACAACTCATTCAGTCTTATTTTGAAGTAAGTGATCATCTTTCATATTGACTCATCACAAATGCACTGCCAGAGGAAAACCCACCAGCTGACTAAAGGGGACTGGTGACCTAGTTCAAGAAACAAACCCTCACTAACTCTGAGTTCAACAGATGTAGATATGTCATGTAAATGTATTGTTCCTTACACACAATATCACTTACACATCTTACAGCAATTGATTTCAGTGCCCAGTAGTACCTCTGAAATCTGGAAAACTACGGCCATTTTCCAGAGAGCAAAAAGGTTTCAAGTATTACTGTTGCTTACTTTTAAAATTGGACAGACACAAGCAAAGAACAAAATAAACTCTTATGTGACCTTTTCATCAAGTGAGTAAAAATCATGTAAGGCGGTCTGTTTGGGAACAGGGGTGTTGTTTCTCTAACCACTCCTCCATAAACTTGGAGTGCTCTATTCATATTATAACAGCAGAACACTGAGCATCTCGTCTCCAGACTTGTAGACGTCTCCCGTCAGTCTGAAGAGCCACTCTCTCCCTCTAGGGGGTGCTGTTTTTTTCAGCTTCCTCCATTCTGGCAGAGGGTTTTCAAGACCATCTTGTGGGCTTCCTGGGACACACAGTAACTGCAACAAACTTGAGGCAAGTTAAAAACTGTGGCACAACAGAAGTTCCTCTTACTTAACCACAGAGAGAGGGAGATGAGCAGATCACTTCAGCCTCTGAGTGACGTTGGCCAGGGCCACTGCGAAAGCTTGCACAGCAGAGAACGGATACTGAAAGTCCAGTATGTAAGCATTTCCATCAATCCTTCCAAACTGCATAACCTGTGCAAGGGAGGCCAAGATGGATTAACAACCAAAAACTGAGCAAGTGTACAACATAACTGCATCCGTGATCCCTTTGAAGAGAATGAAATACTAATGTTAAAATACCCTACTTGTGAAAATATAAATACATAAAGGATAACTCAATCAAATAAAAATAAACACACACACACAAAGTTATACTTTTTGGCTGTTTATTAGACTAAAAGTATGTTGTAACATCGACATAAACAGCCAAGAAATATAACTTCATTGTGCGTTTATTTTCCTTTGATACTGTTTTGTAAGATCCTTGCAGATGAGAGATTAGTATCCATTTTACTCAAATAGCATAAATTTTCATACAGCGGAGATGTGTCTTACCTGTCTTCCCTCAAGTTCAATTTGAAAGTTCTTTGCTGACTCCTGAGTGACTCTCCCACCAAAGTCCAGCTGGTAGACCTGTGTGGCCTCATTCCACAGTGGCTGCTTGTTGGCCATGACATACACAAAGCCTTGGCTCCCCAGGCTGCGGTCTTCCTTCTCGTTGGCCTTGCGACACTTGATCTCATCCAGCTCACAGGCCCCAGCCCTTAAACTCCTCTTGGTTTTCCAGCCTTTCTTGCTGTTCTGGCTCTGGTTCAGCAGTTCATCGCCGCTAATGAAGAGCTCCGGTTCGCTCTCAGAGCTGTCCTGGAACTCGTTTGTGGTGGCTTTGTTGAGTTTCTTTGCCTTCAGCTGTTCCTTTTGGCCCTTGGGCTTCTTTTTATCCCGTCCACCCAGTCTAGGGCTTGAGATGAGAGAGTTGAAGTCGCCGAGGGCCCGGCCTCCATCTTTCTTGGACTTGCTGCCTCCTTCTGTGATGGCTGTGACGTTCGTCTCGTCAGTGCGACTGTTGTCCAGCCTCTTGCGACTCTTCTTGCCAAATCTGTCAGCTCGCTGAGGCACAGGGCTCTCATTGAGGGACAACACCTCCTGAAAACCCTCGCCAGCCTCGGCAGAAGCTTCCGGAGACCCAAGGTGCCCTTGAATGTCAGTGGATGGAGGTGGGGGTGGCGGTGGAGGAGGAGAGAGAACCTGCTTCTCCATTACCAAATGAGAGGCTTTCGGAGGGAGAGTCGCTGCGGGGCTTGACATTGGTGGGCAGGGGTTGTAGGTGCCCCATGGGTGCAAGGCAATGGGGGTCATGGGCACTCCTGCGCAAGCACCCGTGCCAGGGTACATTGGCGGCAGTGGGCAACAGGCCAGACTGGCAAGGTTTTGTGCATAGCCTGGTGACAACACCAGAGCTGGCTCTTGCTGGGAAAAGGGCACAGGGGCCACCACTTCTTTGGGAGAGCATGGCCGTGGGGACGCCTGCATGGGCTGAAGCTGAGCGCTATTGTAACTTGTTGCTGTCGAGTAGGGCAAGGAGATCTGATATCCCCCTTGTACCTGGAAATTGGGAGCATTGGGGGAGGTAGGGGACTTGGGGGAGAGGATGAAGGGCACCCGAGACACATCAAGGTGTTGAGCAGGGCTCAGAATGAGGGGAGGTGGTTTATGAGAGCCTGGCGGGCCGGGTGACGGTGCCAGGCTGGCAGTCCTCTCTTGTGGGATCCATATCTCCTCGGTGGCTGAAGGGTCCCACTGGTATGGGGGTGGGCGTTTGACTGTCAGCGTTCCCACTTCGGTGCCCACCGCCAAATGCCTCAGAGACTGGCTGAGAGCCTCGTCCTCCGTAAAGGCAGTGTTCACGTAGTCTGCTCGGTCTCTGCCAACGCTACTCGCAACCCCCGTTGCACCACCAGCACTGCCGTTCCCGTCCAAAGTCAGCAGGTTGTAAGATGACTGAGAAGGGAGAGGCGAAGCGCTGTTGGAATGCACTATGACCGTGCTGTGGGGTGCACCACTTCCTGTTGGTGGGAAGTCTTGTCGAATGATGGTGCCCCCGGCAATTCCGTTAGCACTTCCAGCGCCCCCGCTAATGTTGCTGTTGCTGCTGCACTGGCTACACGTGTAAAGCGCTGTGGGAACTCGCTGCTGGTAAGCCGCAGCTAGAGCGTTGCTTGCTTTTGCTTTGGTGGGGAGAGTGCGCTGTGGATCCAACATCTGGGACACTTTGAGCGCTGCCTCGCGGCTGTTTCGCCGCAAGGTAGCGTGGATGAGGCTACTGTCGAGCCTCTGGCTCGGGGTCCGCCCTGAGTTTGTTTGATTTGCTGGATCTGGGTAAGGGGGTGGGTCTCCGCTTGGTATGGAGTATCTGGGCACAGTGAGGCGATTAAGGGTGGCGGATGCGTACGGGAGTTGCACTTTCTTGCCGTCGGCGGACGCAGCACCGCTGGCCGATGCGGAGGAGGAGGTGACCCTGAGGGTGGCAGAGCTTCCGGGGCCCTGCAGAGTGTAAACATTTTGGTTGCAAACGAGCCGCGTGCGTGGGCGGCAAACCTCCTCCACATTTCCGCTGCTGTCGAACGTCGTGATTCTCTCATAGCCGAGTGGTGTTGGGTACTGCACCCCCTGGCCGCCGGGAGAGTAGAGTGTGAACTCCCCTTTCTTCAGGCACAAGTCCGCCGGGGGCGGTGTTCCACTTGCACCCCCTGTCCCGCCAGCAACGGCTGACCCAGCAGCCGAGGCAGCTGAAGCAGCAGCAGCTGCCGCTGCAACAGCGGCTGCCACCGTGCCCGGGTAAGGGGGAGGCGGGTTCATTTTGCTGAGCTCCAGAGGAGCACTGAAAACCACAGCATCACCTTCAGCCAGCTGAGGAGCAGAGCGCGTGGATTTGATCTTGAGCAGATGCTCGTGCTCTCCGCGTTCGGCGGCCGCGTGGTCGGCAGGGGAGTGAGGCACCTGCAGCGTCCCGTGTTGCAGCTGAAGGAGTGGACCGGCAGACGGGCCCTGAGGTAGGGGGTTAGGCGGGATTTGGATCTGAATGGGATGCTGCTGAAGCTGCTGCTGCTGTTGTTGCTGGAGCTGCTGTTGTATTTGTTGATGTTGTTGCTGTAACTGCTGCTGTTGCAGCTGCTGTTGCTGCATCTGTTGATGTTGCTGTTGCAGTTGATGCTGCTGCTGCTGCTGCTGCTGTATGTGTTGCTGTAGCTGCTGTTGCAGTTGTTGTTGCTGCTGCTGCTGTAGCTGCTGATGCTGCTGCAGCTGCTGTTGATGCTGCTGCAGCTGCTGTATCTGCTGTAGCTGTTGTTGCTGCTGCATTTGCTGCTGTTGTTGCATTTGATGGAGATGTTGCTGCATTTGTTGATGCTGAAGCATCTGTTGTTGATGTTGCTGTTGCTGCTGCAATTGCTGCTGTAACTGTTGCTGCTGCTGCTGCTGTTGATGTAACTGCTGAAGTTGTTGAATTTGATGCGGTTGAAGTTGGTGGTGCTGCTGTTGTTGTTGTTGCTGCTGCTGCTGCTGTTGTTGTTGTTGTTGAGATGGTGGTGCTGGACCGACTAGAAGTCTCCCGACCTCCAGCCCCCCAAAGATTACCTGACCTGGACTGGAGTATCTGGCAGGAACAGTGTACTGAGCTGTCAGCACAGAATCCTGGCCTTGGTCCGATGCAGCAGCTGCTGCTGCCGCTGCTGCTGCTGCTACAGTTGCCATGGGATTGGTCAGGATGTCCAATTGGACATTCTGATTTGCTAAGAGCGACTGAACCAGTCCAATGCTTTGGGTTGGGGACATGGCCTGAGCAGGGCTATGAATGGGGGCAATGGGAATGTTAACAGTGCAAGGCGGGTTGTCGTCAGCCACTCCTGAGGGCCCAGTAACAGGGAGGTCATCCTCATCCTCGCTGAAGACACTGGGGCTAAACACAGGCAGATTGATGTAGTCCACGGAGATCTTTCTCACTTCTGGCAGGTAAATGGTCATTTGACGAGGCTGGAGATGAAGCAGGCTTGTCTTGTAGATGACTGAGGACCAGACAGAAATCACATAAGAAGAAAATATATGGTTATGATTCCTACCAAATGACACCACAAACTGAAAATTCATAACAAGAGACAGTATTTCTCAGAAGCTTTACCTGCGCCAAGATTTGTTGGCAAGAAGGTGGCAAGACCAACAATTTTGAACTTGGTTCCCCATATATTTGAAGTCACCTGAGCAAGGTAATTATGCTAAGAAAAAACAAAACGATAAACAGTGAAAACTGGTAAAAACTGGTCATGTTGTTCTTTCATATTAAACACAGATAAACAAACTACCAAAGCAGCAAACACATCTTTGTGCTGAAAGACTGCAGGGTAAGGTACCTGTGTGATGTCATCAAGCGGAAACTCTCTGCGAGTCAGACTTGGAGAACCAATCGAGGGTTTCCGGATTGGTAACCTTGGTGATCGTGATATTTCCTGTGTGGCACGGGAGAGCTTTGGGGATTTTCTGGGATCTATATTGATCCTGTTGGTAAAGGGACACACTAAGTCTCTACAGAGAAGGTAGTAGATGAGAAAAGAAGCTGAAATCAAGGTTGTAACAGGCATGCAGAATACCAACTACTATTACTACAATTACTAAAACAAAAAGCTCAGAGTTCAGCCAGGAACAAATCAACAATATAATTATAAAACTAACACAACATAATGCAAGATGAAATAGTAAAATGAAAGTTGGAAAAGATTTTGAACGACAGAAAATCACAATTGCTTATGCATGTATTTTGCAACTGGTGCAAAATTCCATGATTTGATTTTCTTCATCCCCCCTCTGAAAGAAAATGTAAAATATGTGGAGAAAAAAAAAGCAAACATGTGAGTAAATAGGCAGAAGCGGCTTTAGTACCGTGGTAGCTTGGGTGACTTGCTTCCCCTGGATATCTTTGGTGATTTCTTGCCCATCCAGTCATCACTGAGCTCAATGTCACTGGAGTCAGAACAGTTGCAGCTGTCTATCATGGAGGAGATCAAAGTGTTTCCATAGACCTCATCTGAATGAAAGAACACAGAGCCAATGTCAAACCACTTCCATGGAAGAGACTGCAACTCAACCTCATTTGTTTCCATGAACACATTTCCCAGATAATATTATCATAGTCACTTACGAGTGCACTAATCTTATCAGTTTAAAGATGGATTCCAATAGATCATTAGTTCAGAAACAGGAATTTCATGTCACAATTAAATATGGAATCAAAACAAAAGAAAATTAAAGACCTCAATCTGACCACCGTCTCTCACTCAAAATTCACACAATACCCACCAGTCTTCCCATCGGTTTTGGGGTCCATGATGACGAACTCGGGCCGAAGCTTGCTGATCCTGCGCCCCTTGAGGATCGGCACAAGGCCCCCCAGATACTCCAGGTAGAGGGTGTAGCAGGGCCCTCCGACCTCAGGGTTGTCCTCTGTGCGCTTCATAGTGCAGTGTAGACGCTCGTTCCCGGAGGTGGGGTAGCTGACAAAGTCCCGCATGTTGTTGGGGTCTGGAATGGGGGGCTGAGTGGAGACAATAACATAAACCAAAGATCACTGAATGTTGACCAAAATACAGCAACATCATACGTTACAATTTGAGCAAACCTGAATAATTCCGGTCTGCATAAGTAGGAGTAACACATTACGTCTTTTCAATGATGTTTTATTTCAGCGTATGAGAGCGTCACTCTAGTCTGCATAAAAGGGACCCCCCCCCTTGCGAAAATAGAACACGGAACACTAGAGCACTAAATAAACTTTTGTGCCTCTTGCTCCACTTTTACCCTTTCTGCATAAACTGCATAACCATGAACATCAGAACAATTTCACACTGAACACGTGCAATGGAAATGAGGACTCATCTTCTGCATTAGTAAATGCATAAAAGGAGAATCTTCACTTTCACACTGATACACCTTCAAGTCATGAGAGAAATCTCCGCTGATGTTTACAGAATATTAGCTGAATCAATGTGCCCTATGTAATAATTATTAAAAAGATGGAAAATTGAGGGTTTACTCTGAGTTCCGACAAAGTAGATGCATGCACATCCCACCTCACTGTGGCCAAGTGCAGGGCATGTATCACAGAAATGTATCATTGAAAAAGAAATAGAGGTTCACACACTGAAAAACTCCCCAACCAATAGCCAAGCAAAGTTTCGACCCACCAGGGTCTTCTTCAGAATAGACTAAATAGTGGGAGTTTTCCAGTGTGCGGACTTCTATTTCTTTTTCATTACTCTACATTTGAAATATACAGGTTATTTGCGTGGAAAGACACAGGATTATCTACGTATGAAGACGACATGTACATACTTTGATGGTGGGCACAAAGGCAGTGGTGACGTAGGTGCTGAGACGAGAGGGCATGGTGAGCTTTGCCACATCCTTCTCCTCGCGAACAGCACTGGCGATGCCCTGCTGGCACAGCAACTGCAGGCTGGCTATTTTGTGCTCCACACGCACCACATACAGCACCGGCCCGCATGCCAGGAAGAGACGCGAATCACGGTGGCCCCAGCAAAGCGTGGTGATGGGACGCTGAACATTACCAAACACAAACAAACAAACACACACACACATACAAACACACACACACAGGTTAGATAAATAATGTTAGAGGAGTAAAAAAAAACACTGGTGAAGCACAGATGTCTTCTTATTGTTTAGCTTTTTTTATTTGAGGTGCATAACAAATGACAAATGTTTCAAGGATGCTGAGGAAAATGGAGTTTTACGTCGAAACATTTTTTATGCAACTTAAATAGAAAAAGTTAAAAATTAAAGACATCTGTGCTGTACTTTACATTTCCCTGGTCCCATCCTGGCTGCACCAGATAATTGGCAGAATTGGTGTAACTGGCAGAAGTACTGTGAACGCTCTTCTTTCTAATGTTAGAGGAGGCTGAAGCCTTAAGAGCATACACACAAAAGTACACGCACAAAGACACACACACTGAATATTCACCAATGTTTTAATCAAAACTGAACTTCCATCTCTCTCACTTTTTTTTAAGTGAATAAATAGAATGCACAAATACACCCACACACACACAAATGGGGGTACGATTCAAGAACCAGGTATAAAATAGAACCAAGAATCGGATTCTTCAACCTACTGGAATCGTTTGGCTCTGACCCTATCAATTCCTTTTCTCAATGCCGGAATGTTTTGGAGATCATGGGAAACTAGTGTTTTTGAAAGTAGAACTGACAACAGTTCTACACGGTTAACCTCATTCTAGTAAATCGTTATGGCCACCATAGTCATAAAAGCTATATTATAGATTCATGTGTTGATACTAAAAACCTGTGTAGACCACCTTCTCTCCTCCATGGAAATGATAAGATAACTGAGAATCAAACCTATATGAAAGATCATCACACACAAGCTCTTCCACAATTAATCCTACCCTCATGAACCTATTATACGATGACCACCACTATTGACAGACATGAGAGTCTATTGTGATGCACATGGGACTCATTCACCTGTGCAGGTGTGTCCAAGGTGTAGATGTGTTCCCCGCGGACATTGTAGAACTTGACGGAGGCATTCCTCGCAGAGGGAGCACAGGCGGGGTCAGGAGACACAACATGTCTTTCCATCCCAGCCACGGCCAGCAGGTCACCTTGAGAGCACCACTGTACCACCACATCTGCAGGACAGCGCAGGCGCATGCACGCACACACATACACACACACACACACGCACACACACACATTAAGTACACTTGCACACCGTACCTATTATTATTGTTACACAATAGTGCTCATTAGGAAAAATAAAACTGTGTAAATGGTGCTTAGACATCTGTTTAGACACATCACACAGACATAATAATCGCTCACTAAGATCAGAAATGAAAGACATTACAAAACAAAATAACTGACAGAAATGACACAACTGATGTAAACAAAGACATTCCAAATGGAGAACTCTTCAGATCACAGATGTCTGCGCAGGAGTTCTCACCTTTTAGACCTGAGCGAATGTGTATGGGCGAGAGGTCGTCATAATTACTCATCAGGTTGATCTCTCCCGAGGTGAAGCAAACAGTCAGCAGAGGCCTCAGACTATGCACTACACAAAGGACAAGACCACAACATAAACACATCAGTTAGAAAGACAGTAACAAAATACAGCATTGACAACATGGGGAGAGGAAAAAAAAAAACCACAGAACTGGGCGATATTGATCACTGCCATTTCAAAAGATCAACAGGTAATTAGTTTAGAAATGTTTGAACAGTTTTGCCTGGCAATGATTCCTAACAATAGAGTTCAGACACTTTTCCCCACTGACATTAACCGATTTATTTAGTCTATATTATATTTAAATTAGTTACGTTTTTTTTTTTGCCATGAATTAATCCAAATCATAACACTTGGAACTTGTGATTAAGTGGGATTTCCCTGCAGCACAGCTGAAAAAGCTACACCATTTCTCAACATGTATCCTACTGAGAGAAGGTCATCTTCTGTGCTTTTCCATGAACCATAGCTTGTCATAACCATAGTGACTCAATCATGGCTCATAGTCAGGAGTCTTCCTCACAGAATTACTCACTGAATGATGTGATTCTCATGATTGGGAGACACTGCTCAAACAATCTGATGGGGTTGACAGGATCATGAAAGGCAACTTTTGAAGCATTTTGGAGCTAGTCTAAAATGTCACTTCCCAACCATGTCAAAATTTCACTGATCACAAGCAAACTTAAGTCTCACACACACACATACATTTGCTGAAGTTGTGTACACTCCCCGCTGGCCATCGGTCACGTTGCACGTCAAATACAGTAAAGCCTCAAGCCTGTTGGACACTGAAGAGAACTTTTATAAAATCATACGGTCCTCTTCACGTGTCATGTAACGGAGAGATTCTTAGTGAACAAATCTGAGCAATGACTCCTGACATGGCATTCAATGATGTTCAAAAGGGCTACTTATATATAACCTCACTTGACTTCCAGGCAGCTTTTACCATCTCCGCTCTAACCACCATGGCTTCCTTCTCAGCAACAGGCTCTGAAAATAGGCAACTCACTTCTGAATGACGGAGGAAAAAAATGAATCTAAACTCCTTTAAGAGGGATGGCAAGTGTGGAGAGCTGTAAGAGCTGGCCAGAATGACCTCTTCTTTATCTTTCTGTGATGAAATGACAGATATACATACACATACCCCAGGTCCAAAATCAATCAATCACTCTCTCTCACACACACTCTCTCTCTTACACACACACACAAACACACACACACTTCAAAGCAGTACTTAGAACACTCCTGCTTCCTGCCACCCGACCATGCACAGAACGCAATTTGCTCGGGGCACAGGAGGGCAGTTCAGAACACAGCACTAATACTAAAAACCAGGAAGGGGGTGCAGATGGGCACTATCCAGGTTCCATCTGCGCAAACCACGAGACAAGACCGCCAAGCGGGAAATCAAAACAGCTGGACAGAGCTTTCACAGGACTCTAGCCCCAGGATACCAACACTCTGAACCAGATTAACTCGGTGGCAGCAGCAGCAGCGCTTATTTTAGGAGAGTCGGGATGGATTAAAAGTCAAATCAGAGGGCAAGGTTAAAGGATGAGAGGACAGGGATGTGTGTGTGTGTGCGTGTGTGTAGGGTGGCATTATGGGTGCACTGCAATTTGAGTGCTGTAGGTGATTATGCAGGGCTTGTTCTTAATCATGAAATGAAGCAGGTTGTAAAATTCTAAAATGCACGGAGATGGAATCAGAACACACCAACCTCTTAAGAAGACTAAGGAAAAAAACAGTTTAGGTGACAGAGTTCAGGCACCATTAACTTGTTTCCACTGCTGCCGTGCCGGTGCCCAATCTAAAACTGGTTCTGCATCTTTCGACCGAACAATCACAGAGAGCTGGCAAAAGCACGGCGCCCTGAAAATGCTGGTCCCGAAGTCAGAACCACACACGTCACAGTGCTGTGTTGTTTACAAAACGATGCTACCGATATGTGCAAGCTGTGTGCATTTGATTTGTGGCTGTCCCATACATCTGCTGTAAGTTAACATTTGACAACTAGTTAGTTTTGTTTATCATAATGCAAATATCACGCAACACTTAGCCCATTTGTGTTTTCTAGATACAACTTCTACTTGCCCTGGCCAATACCACCATAAATCCCTCAGCTAGCTTTACGCTGACATGAATACATCGTCCTAACAAAAGTATTTTATTAAATGGTATAATTTTGAAAGGGTTCAGATAGCCAAAATTTGACTATTTTAGCACACATACTTTATCTCTGTTTCTGTCTTAGAGTGTCAGAATTAATCACTTGAAATGATAGTAAAAGGCTACATGTCAAAAAAAATACCAACACCAGATCTAGGCTCCGTGAATGTAGCCATGGTAACAATTTGCTATACAAATTTTGGTGCTGAAACCTGTGAAAATGCATGTCAGTGCTAGTGCTGGTGCTGGACCAGAACCAGTTCAAGTCCAGCACCGGCACCGGCACGGCCCTGGTGGAAAAAAGGTACATATACAAGCTTACAGGGTTATGAATATTTCCTACGATAATATCTGCCAAGTCCCTTTCATTAGATGTGAATGAGTACTTCTGGAGAAGGCTTTAGGGGCCGAGAGCGTGGCCTCAAAAGCATGCTCAAGAGAAGAAGACATTTCTATGGCAGCCAATAAGAGATTTGAAAAGAGAGACTGTCAATAAGGAAATCTGGGAAAAACTGCTCGCTCAGCAATAACACAGAGCATGTGGGATGGGGAGAGAGACAGAGAGAGGGGGAGAGAAGAGCAGAAGGACCCCAGAGGATGAAGCTTACCCTGTGGGGGGGAGTAGTCATCCGAGTCGGTGTCGCTCTCACTGCTGTCCTCCACCAGGAAGTTGGGGTAGTTCCAGGCCATGCTCACGATGCCGTCCGATTCGTGGAGCAGGATGTGGGCCAGCATGCGGCCGTGGCAGTCCATCACGATCACCTGACCGTCAGCCGTGCCAAACAGCACCTGCAGGGGGCAGCGCAGAGTAGATGAATCAGAGCCTGGATATGGGCATGGGGCATGTGTGCGTGCGCGCGTGTGTGTGTGCATGTGTGCATGTCTCTCAATATATTACAGTGAGATGTAGGAGGCATGATTTATCATCAAAATTCATTGAAATGGCAGACTCATTATACGTCTGTGACATGGTGGAATGTGTTTCTTGAGGCACCAACTTAATTTTAAAAGACAAATATGCTCAAAAGGAAAAGCAATTCAAGCTTTTCAGTTGACACTGATGTTAGTAGGCTTTTCTTCACATTCCTCATCAAATTCACAAAAAGTTGTCATACAGCTTTAACAACAACTAAGAACATTGCAAGCAAAACAAATGAAAAGCACACAGTCCATTTGCTCATACATTATGGCCATGGACACTACAGTGGACGCTACATACAGTTTGTCCATTCAAGACCATTTGTAGCAAACTACATGAAACTAAAATCCTTGTTACAGCCGCTCTCATGTGTTTGATGTTATTACATCTTTCAACAAGGATAACAGAATACCAAATGCTTCACCCTCTCTTGTCTTCACTACATGGGCTCTAACACAGCTAGAACTGAAACTGGCAACTGGGCACTATTCTGCCATGACTTGTGTCACCGTAGGTTTGTGGAACTGTCAGTCTGCAGTGAACAAAGCAGACTTCATTTCGGCTTATGCGAACCATCTTTCTCTGGACATTCTGGCTCTCACCGAGACCTGGATCAAACCAGAAAACACTGCCACTCCTGCTGCACTCTCCACCAACTATGCTTTTTCCCACACCTCCCGCCCATCCAGGAGAGGGGGTGGTACGGGGCTGTTAATATCAGACAAATGGAAATATACTCAACTGGTACCATCTGTCGCATACAGCTCCTTTGAATACCATGCCATCTTAGTAACGGCACCGGTCAAAGTATATCTGTGTGTTATTTATCGTCCTCCAGGTCAAATGGGCGATTTCCTTGAGGAACTTGACACTCTGCTTTCCTCCATCCCTGAGCATGACTGTCCCATGCTTGTTCTCGGTGATATGAACATCCACTTAGACAATCCAGGTTCTGCAGAATTCCTATCTCTGATGGACTCCTTTGAGCTACAGCGGGTTCACAGCCCTCCGACTCACAAAGCCGGTAAGGAACTTGATCTCATTTTCACCAGGAAGTGCGCCGCTACTTTACAGACAGTTACTCCTCTACATCTATCTGACCATTACTTTATTCAGTTCAAGGTTTCCCTCTGTCAGCAACCATCTGCTCCTACTCCCTCTGTCTCTGTCCGTCGCAATCTCCGGAATCTATCTCCTACTCACTTTTCCTCCTTGGTGGCGTCTGCTCTACCACCGTCTAGAAGTTTCTCTTCTCTTGAGGTTGATGACGCCACAGAGTCACTCTGTTCTACGCTGAGATTCTGCTTGGATCGTGTATGCCCTCTGTCTACCAGACCCGCACGACCCACCCAGTCTCATGCGTGGCTTAATGACTCACTTCGGTCAATGCGCACTAACCTCAGAGCTGCTGAAAGGAAATGGCACAAAACTAAGAATTCGGCCGATCTAGCACAATTCCAAGTACTACTATCTTCCTTCTCATCCAGTGTCACTGCTGCGAAAAAGGCTTTCTATCATGACAAGATTAACAACGCCACGGACACCAAGAAACTCTTTTCCACCTTTAAATCTTTACTAAACCCACCTCCTCCACCTCCTCCAACTAACCTCACAGCTGACACTTTTGCTGCATTCTTCACTAACAAAGTTGCAGCTATTAGTAGTCAGTTCTCAAACCAATCTACAGAGGTTCCTTCTCCTAGCCTCTCTACACCAACTGCTTCCTTTTCTTCTTTCACTCCTCTCTCCGAGGCAGAGGTGTCTAAGCTTCTCACAGACAGCCGGCCTACCTCTTGTCTTCTGGATCCTATCCCAACAACCCTTCTTCAGGCCATAACCCCCACAATTGTGACAGCAACCACACATGTGGTCAATGCGTCACTAACTAGGGGTACATTTCCCACTGCCTTCAAACAAGCCCAGGTAACACCATTGCTCAAAAAACCATCCCTCGCTCCCACTCAAGTGGAGAACTACCGGCCTGTCTCTCTTCTTCCCTTCCTTTCCAAAGCCATTGAACGAGCTGTCTTTAAACAGGTCACAGGATTTCTCACTCAGAACAACCTCCTCGACTCCAACCAATCCGGCTTCAGAAGTGGCCACTCCACTGAAACGGCGCTTCTGTCTGTGACGGAAGCACTAAAAGAGGCCAGAGCGGCAGGTCAGTCCTCAGTGCTCATCCTGCTGGACCTATCAGCAGCATTTGACACGGTCAACCACAGCATCCTACTGGACAAGCTGACCAACATTGGGATTGATGGCACAGTGCACTCCTGGTTCAAGTCCTATCTTACTGGACGGTCGTTCAACGTATCGTGGCTAGGACAGACATCGGCACTTCACCAACTCACCACAGGAGTACCCCAAGGATCTGTGCTGGGGCCCCTTCTCTTCGCACTGTACATCACCTCGCTGGGCTCAATCATCCACTCCCATGGCTTCTCTTACCACTGCTATGCGGATGATACCCAGCTCTATCTGTCCTTTCCGCCGGACGACTCCACGGTGTCATCACGGATCTCGGACTGTCTCTCCGATATATCTGCATGGATGAAAGGACATCACCTCCAACTAAATCTCTCCAAAACTGAACTGCTGGTCCTCCCAGCCAAACAAGCCATACACCACGACATCGGTATCAAGATCGACTCCCTGTCTGTTTCTCCCACCAAAGTGGCAAGAAACCTAGGTGTCATGATCGATGACCAACTGACCTTTGCAGATCACGTTGCCTCTGTGGCTCGGTCGTGCCGTTTTTCCCTATTCAACATAAGGAAGATCAGGCCGTACCTAACCCAACATGCAACCCAGCTCCTGGTTCAGACCCTGGTTATCTCTCGTCTTGACTACTGCAATGTCCTCCTATCAGGCCTACCAGCCTGTGCAGTGAGACCGCTACAGATGATCCAGAATGCAGCTGCACGTCTGGTCTTTAACCAGCCAAAAAGGGCACATGTCACACCTCTGTTCATTGAACTTCACTGGCTGCCCTTGGCTGCTCGCATTAAATTCAAGGCACTTATGTTGGCCTACAGGGTGAATGATGGCTCTGCTCCCATCTACTTGAATTCTCTTCTGAAGCCCTATGTCACCCGACGACCACTACGCTCCTCTAAGGAACGTTTTCTAGCACGGCCAACACCTTGTGCAGGTCGGTCCAGACTCTTCTCATATCTGGTTCCGCGCTGGTGGAATGACCTCCCAAGTGCTACCAGATCAACTGATACCCTCTCCACCTTCAAGAAACTCGTGAAGACTAAGCTCTTCCAAGAATATCTCCTGGCGTAAACTTTGAGAATGCACTTAATAATTTAATTTCTCTACATTGTGTTACACTATTGCACTTTCAACTTAAAACAGCGCAGACCCTATGTTAGCAATATGCACTCCTTGTTAGTTCATTGTGCTGTAGCTTGAATGTTATCCTCTTTTGTAAGTCGCTTTGGATAAAAGCGTCTGCTAAATGCCTAAATGTAAATGTAAATGTGACACAGTCGTTACCAATCCTTAGATTTGTAATGTTGTAATCAATCCTGAAACACTAAAAGCTTGGTGTAGTGCTGAAAAACAGGATCCTGTGGGATGGTTTAAGGTGTGTGTGATTGTGTGTGTGTGTGTGTGTGTGTGTGTCTGTCTGTTGTGGGAGGTGTCTGACAGAATCCATTCTGACAGAATTCTGACAGAGATTAAAAGCCAAGATGACATGTCTCACTGACCAACGTGGACGATGTCTGGGGTGTGAGTGCAATGTGGGCATTTGGCAGACAGTGGCGGAGCCATGCTTTTTTACATAGGGTGGCAAGAGATATTAAGCATGCTGTGACAAAGAAGCTAGATTTGATTTCCTGCATTCTGGTGTATTTGGAGACATATCTGGTGGCATGTAGAATTCAATTGTGTAGTTCAGTTGTGTGGCATGTAGTCATTCAATTAGCCTTATGCAGGGTAATTCAGGGTAATTTGAATACCTTTAATTTCAACCTCTTATCTCAGTAAATATAAGGGCCATAAAGACATGTTTTTTCAAGAAAGTCTAGGCTGTCCAAATCTGGCAGTGTTTGATGTGATACTACTTGCACATGGCTTACATCAGCCTTAGTATCAAGAAGAAAAATATTTTCGGTCTTCTAATTTAATGTGCGTGTGTGTGTGTGTGTGTGTGTGTGTGTTGGGTAAAGAAATAATGAGATACCATACTGAGAATAATGGCTATGAGATGTGCACTTTGAGCACTGTGACACATTTCAATTCCAAATCATGGCCGGTTCAGCCACTTATTTGTACATAACGAAAATCACAGCTGTTTTCCTCTTGTACTCAGTAGTCAAGGTTTTCAAAGGAGTTTGATTATAAGAATCATAACTTTTCCCACAGGGTTTCAATTTTAATGTTCCATGTTCCATGTGTTTAATGTGATATAAATATAACTGTAGTAGTAACCATGAGCTCTCTGGCTTCACAGCATCTCAACAACATTAAAAATGTGATTTTCATAAAAGAAGATCCTCATACCTTTGGTAAAGAGAAATTAACAGGGGCGGTAGTTATCATGAACAGGGGCAAGTCTGCAGTTTTGCACCGGCTGAACTGTAGGATGACAGGTGTCAGTCCAACACTGCCTTACCTGCTGGTCATCAGGGGTCCAAATTCCACAGGTGATCTGGCTCTCCAGGTTGATCTCAGACGACCAGTGTCTCTGACCACTAACCGAGCCCACCAGCACAAAGCCATCACGGTACGAGATGAGAGCCTGCGTGCCGTCATGTGACCACGTGAAATCACTGACCTATAAAAGATGAGGCGCAAACAAAAGGCTATACTTAGAACCGGCTGGATGTTGGTTTTATGGTGCACACAGTGCTCACACAATGTGACGTTTGCAGCTATATTGTAAGCCGCAGAGGGAGTGTTCTCTGCGACAACGACAACATTCTCAATTCAGAAATGGCACCATCAAAGTAAGACTTTGATAAGCCATCTGTTCCTTCCCTGACTAATAAAAGTGTTATTTTGGTCTATGAGAAACTAATATATTTATCCAACTGCAATAAAAATGCAATTGGGGGAAAAAATCTGATTTTGCAATTAAAAGCAGTTTGCATTTTGAATGACATTTGTTTTTTTTTCCTTCCTCACAAGCTTCAAATATGAGGCCTATTTATAGATTTAACAAAAAATGAGACAGTCTATTGGAATTTAATAAAGGTGGAAACACATGTCTACAGAAAAGCCTTTGAACACAATGGCGTCCTTAATGTCTCAGTCAAGTTTAAAAAAAAAATAGAGTAATCAGATTTCTAATCCTTTTTTCGAATGTGAAAAAAAGCAAAGACTGGTCAAAAGTGTCTAAGCCGAGTTGAGTGAGGGCATTTTCTAGTAAGCCTTTCAAATGCAAAACAGAGAACTGCAAGTCCTATAAATTGCTGTACAAGTCTGTGGTGGTTATACTACTTATACGTAAACATTCCATTATCCAACATGTCACTTCCATTTCAATAGTTATTACACAATCACACTAGGGTCAGCCTCGACCTTATCTGAACCCATTCAATTCTAATTAACATAAATCCTTACAGAGCTGTACATCATTTTTACCACACAGGATAATGACTGAGCTGGCTGCACAGAATCAATGACTGACTTACTTTTCATTGCCCTACATTAAACAGTTATGGCCTGAGGTATTGGTTATATCATTACAGCCTTATTGTTGTTGATGCTAGTATTACAACACAGGTCCTGGTGTGAAGGAGTGGTTCTTTCCGAGGACCCGGATAGGGTAAGAGCAGGAGTCTGACCTGAGCTCCACGGTCATTGACCAGCTCCACTGACCAGCGACCCTCGTACTGGATCCACACAAAGATCCCTCCATCAGTATCGCAGGTGGCCAACTTCTGGAAGGGCTCGTTCCAGCGGACTAAAACCACCTGCCACGGCAAACACACAAACATGCACAGACACTTTGTTAAATATGATCAGATTATCAAAATGACAGCAGATGCCTTATAAATGGTATCACCATAATGATAAACTACAAAAAAGTAACACTTCATCAACACAAATCATCAATCAACATCAGTCAACACAGCTTTATTAAAAAGTCATTTCATTTTTTGTATATTTAGGAGGAAACACAAAGAATATGATTTATGCAAACATGTTCTCCATGATGACCTGGTAAGTTATCAGCATCCATTAACATGAGCACATCCCGACTAGTCTGTCACCGTGCTAAAGGTGTTGTGGAATAGCTATTCACTAATTTGCTATTATGAGCAAACAATACGAGAAATACAAGCAACAAGGGCCTATATCATCATCCACAAACCCAACGACCTTAACCAGAAGTCCCTAAGGCTAGGTAATGACATGTGGCAGACATCTGCTGATTCTTCTGTCATCAACGGCAATCATCTTCCCCAGGCTCACCATGTTGCCAAAACAAACAGTGCATAGAGACAGATTAAAAGGCAACCACTGGCCTGCTGTCATTCAAATGCAATTTCTGTCTTTTGGGCAGGGGCTCGACTGGCTTTGTGATGGGGGGGGGGAGTGGCAAGATCCCCATATGCCATTCACCCCACCCCTCTAACTTTCATCCCCCCCTATAATTTTCCAGTCTTTCATTTCCTAATTTTATTCACTTTCTATTAAGAAAACATCCACACACCTACACACACAGACAGACAAAAAGACAAACACAATTGTGAAACAGAACAAGCACCTTTTCCCGGAAAGGACTGGACATGTGACTGGGCAGGAGACAGATGGATGGAGAAGGATGGAAAGCGGGAGAACGAGAGAGAAAGAAAGAAAGAAAGAAATTGGATTCAAGTGTAGACCAAACGGTCCATCACGCAATCTTCTCTTTCAACTGGGTGTGTGGTTGTCTCTACTAGCCCTTCCACGCCATGAACGAAGAATCACACCCTCAGGCCATGTGAGTTCTCCGAGCATCACGCTAGAGGCTGACCCATCTCCAAGCCAAGAGGCCCGTCACGTGGTTGATAGGATCGGAGGGTGAGAGGGTGTGTGTGTGTGTGCTGGGGGGTGGTGGACTTCAATGAGCAACTGGGGTTTTAGTTGGGGCTTAAAATGACCAGCAAGCCCCTGCAGTAGCTTAACTCCCTCCTGAACGCTAGGATTAGAGGGAGCCTCAACTCACTGCCAACAGCTCAATCAGCGGCACCACGGCAGCCACGCTCCACCACCAGTGACGCCAAGTCACCAACCACAACAGTCTGACACGTGTGCATGTGTGTGTTTCCGTGTGCATGTGTGTGTGTGTGTGAGCAAGAGAAGACTATGACTCTCGGCTTAAGCCAATTGGATAGGTTTTAAAAAAGTGTCGATTTCACTCTGAAGCATCACCCAACAACCAGTACCGCTAAAAATTGGTTTACACCTGCTGTTCCATTTTACAACCTCCATTTTACACCACAGCCTTCCTACACTCTGTGCATCGAAATAATAATGATGTCAGATCTAAGAGAGTTACAGAAATGCAGTGCAAGAACAGCTCAATTCTCTGCCCACAAACGTACCCAATAGCCTTTCATCAACATTTTATCATTGTACAATTGTACTGTATTATTGTACTGAACTGCATACTTTATTGTACTAGTGAAATCAAAAAGAATGCAATTCATTTAAGGTTACAGTTCCATCCACAGACACAAACTCAATGCTTCAATATTTATTATTTATTTATTTGATTACAGGCACCTACAGGCTACAAGGAAAGAACACCTATATGTAGACCTTGCCTAAGAAAACACGTCTTTGAAGCAGGAAGTTGTTCCATAGGGTGTTGTACAAAGTATATTTACTGTTCCCGCCCATCCCCCCTTTCCCCACTACAATAAATCATGAAGAGCTTCGTCTCTCCAACGATTCCCCTCCCCCATACAAACCAACATCCACACGCCCACACATAGACCCTCACAATAGAAGGGCAGTGCAAATGCTTTCTCCTGCAGCATTGGACATACGCTTGGGAAAGAGGGGGACAGACAAGGATGAATAGACAAAGAGGGAAAGAGAGAAAGAGAGAGAGAGAGAGAGAAAGAGAGAGAGAGAGAGAGAGAGAGAGAGAGAGAGAGAGAGAGAGAGAGCATGCAAGCATGTAAAGGCTCATTTGCCATCAAATCAATCTTGTGATCTGTTGTCGTCCTGCCGAGGCCAGCAAGAACGCCTCTCGCCTTCAGCCCACTCTGATCAATATTCAATTACCTATTATTACCTCTACAGCATTATGCTGGCCTGTTGCTTCCTGAAAATGACTGACGTTATTAGATCTGGGGGCCGACTGCAAGCATCTGATCCTGCAACCCCCTACCCCTTTCCGAACTGGACACGTCACAAGTGCAGCAAGTCAACAAAAGCTAATAAGGTGACAAAAACTGCAGGCTACAGGACATCTCATCCTGAGATTAAAAAAAAAACCAACAACAGTGAACTAAATATAGGCTAGGCAGTGAGGGGATTAAATCTTAACCAGACACCTTTAAGGGGCTAACGGCGGCCCAGGTGACGAAGCGGTTCTTGGGATCAGGTATCACATGGACAGCCGCCAGACTAAAGAGCCTAGGGCAGAAACGGACAGTGGAGGACCGGTGACACAAGGGCAGAGACAAGGGCAGGGACCAAAGAGGACACATATTTCCATTCTTCCATTCCTTTTTTCTACCATTTCATCTCTCTAAATGCAGAGTGGCCTGAAGACAAACCAAAGATGAACGGAAGTGTCTGCAGCTCTGCGATTCAGCACTGTGAGGCCTAATAATGCTAGCTTTCCATTTCTCGGCATGAAGACAAAAAGGGATATGAACACAACAATAAAAAAAGCTGTGTGTTCAAGACAAAACAAAACACACAAATGGAAAACCCCTACAGTTTACTATCACATTAGCTTCCTAGTTTCCTATAGCACAAAATCAATGATACATCAAAGTGATTCCTGGCTCATAACTCAAGTATGAGACTTTGTAGTGCTCTGCCAAGCAACACTACTACTGAACTAAGTGAATGCTCAAGGACAAAGAAGCAAAGAGGCGTCAATGAAGAATATTACAGGAGAAAAGTATTGGAAGCTCTGGGGCTTTATCTTCCCCAATGGTCCCACTATTTACTGTGCATCAGCAGGCTTCTATTGAGTTACACCTGTCTATTTTGTAACCAATTTAAATTCCTGCAAAACAAACAAAACACACAAAACAAACAAACAAACAAACAAACACCTTGCATGAAAGGCAGGGAAGTCACAGTTGCCAGAGGCCTGTTGTTATTCCTAATCATGATCAGACGGTGCTGTCAGAAAGAGGCTCAATGATACACCAGTTTTATGAGTTAATCAGATTACGGTCTGACACAAGTCTTTGTAAACATGACTGTAAACTGTGAATGGTATAGTAAATCTGTTCTGTTTCTTATTTCTTCTTATTATAATTAATTTATATACTGGTTACCTACGTGCTAATACACCTGGATCAAGTGTGCTTTTAGCACGTCATTCTGGTTAAAAACGTAAGTCTAAAACACAGACACATATGCACCTAAGAGATGAGTGGTAACCATTGCATAACGTAATTGCCTTGAGAACAGATTAACTCACAAAGCTGTGTGATATCTGACCAGACATCCCCTTTCCACATGCTTCTCCCTTGCCGTTCCACACATACACATACACGTACACGTACACACACACACACACACACACACACACACACACATGCACACAGTTGCTAAGACTGACTAAATCAGTCTGACTTTGACCACAAAATACCTGCAAATGCACATGGGAAGTTGGTGTCACGTGAGGGAGTACAAAGGCTTGCTCTCCTCTGAATGCTATGGGAAGTGAGAGGGCACTGTGGAGGTTTTCAGGAGAAAAAAAAGGCTTTTGCTACATAATTTATGGAGCGCAAAGAGACTTTGCTGTTTAAAACTCAGGTAGAGGAAGCAGTAAAAAAAGGTTTACACAAAAGTGGGCCATCTCCGAGAGGCAGTAGAGGAGGCAGGTGTGTTAACAAACAGGCCTATAGAACACACACACACACACACACACACTCAAACATGGGCATGTGTACACAACACACACAAGAATAGCACACAAGCTATTATCCTTTGTGGGAACCTAGCCTGAAATATATGTGTGTGCGTGTGTGTGTGTGCATGCGTACACACACAAAAGGAGAGAGTGAGGAATGACAGCAGTAACTGTCTATCCTGAGAGCATGTCTTCTGCACCACAAAAGATCTCAGGGGAAGGGCTGACCACTCTGAACATGACAGGTGCTGAAGAGACACAGAGACAAGCACAGTCACACCTAAAACATGACTGGGCAGGCCTAAGAACCCAAGAAACACTCCTCAAAGCAAAAATGACTTGAGGAATGATCAAGCAGTGAGAATCCCAAACAGACCCTTGTGAAACCTGAATAGTGCTTTCGACTAGGCGTCCAGTCCACACCTCTGATAGCAAGACACGGGTGCTAGCAAGGACACTAAAACCGTCTCTTCCGGTGTCAAGAAGGAGGTTTATTTACTGTTCAACTACTGGATCTTTGGCCAGTACACATGTGCACGCACGCATGCACACACACACAAATTATTAACTTGTCATTTTGGATAAAAGCGTCTGCTAAATGTATAAATGTAAATGTAAACACGCACACACACACACACACACACACACACACACACACACACACACACACACACACACACACACACGCCCATGTTCTTCTCTTTGGTCCTGCTAAGGCCTGGGCCTGAACCGTGTTTCTAAAAACTGACAGATCATTCAAAGACTACCTTTGCTTTTACACTGCCCTACAAGATTCAACTCAGTTATAAGGTAGAAGTAGAAGCAGCCCATTTCTTTCTGACCATCACAGACTCACTCTCCTTCTCTCACACACACACAAACACACAGAAATAAAGAAGGAGAGGCAGGGGAGGCAGAGAGAGAGAGACAGAGAGAGAGAGAGAGAGAGAGAGAGAGAGAGAGAGAGAGAGAGAGAGAGAGAGAGAGAGGAGAGAGAGAGAGAGAGAGAGAGAGAGAGTGTGCATGAAAATAAAAACCCAGATCTTTGCGCTTTCATCAGATGGGATGAGCTCTGATATGCACTCCTCTGGGATTACGTTTGATTTCAGGATTAGACAGTGGGTCACGGCTCATGATTGCTTTTTGTTTATTTTTATCCACTTTTATTTTGAAACGTTCACATTTCAGATAAAAAGCTAGAAAAGCTTGTTTGGCACAATCTGACAACCAGGGTTACATAATTGACAGAGTGAGTGAGAGTCAGTCTAAGTCACAGCAGAGAATTACATGTCACACCGACCATATCGTCTTGATCTAAAAGTTATCTCTCTCATTCAAAGATGGGTATTAGAGCAAGCAATTGCAGATATCATAATGAACCAAATGGCCATGATTTCAGACAAAACACATCAGTTCATTTAACCATGGTGGCCAGTGTTCTAAATTCTACCAAAGAACAACAAACAAAACAAGAGACCAAATCCCCAGACTCTCAAAACAAATCAGACTCTATTAGCAGACTCTATAAAACACTCCTTGGTTTGAATGGTGCTGATCCATAACGGCCAGAACTACTAAAGACACCGTCTGGACACAAACAACACATTGTCCACCATATACAGTACCTGCTCAACATCCAGTGGGGAGTGTCAGTCTACCCATGCAGCAGCACATACCAGAAAAGTGCTCATGGCACCTCCTCAGACATCGAAAATTAGTTTTGAATCAACATGTATTTGAATAATTTAATACTGATTAATGAAATCCTGAGGCAGTGTTTAAAATAACTGTACTCCGATGTCTTTCACCATGGAAGCTTGACACAAACTACTAATACCTAAATGCTCTTTGCTCTTTGGGAGCAATCCTCTCTGCAAAAAAAATGTTTATAAAAATGCACAATGTCACACGTATCATTGCGCATTGCACAATATTAGTTGCCTGATCATAGATTTCTTATCCAAGCAAAACTGGTCGAGTGAGATAGTTCTAAAAAAAACTAATCATAGGCCTATAACAGTAAATTGAGCTAATGTGCATTGGAATACCCATCCCTAGCACAAATACAAACAAACAAATATACAAACAAACAAACACACCCCAGGCCTTTCCATTCACCTCCATCCAGACAAAGCTGGCTGAGATCCAACACACACTGCTCTTTTGGCTCACTTCACAGTGCCCTTCACCTACACCAGGAATAGATGAGTGCGGCCCGAAAGGACCAACCATTCAGCACAGAACACAACTCACATCTGTCTTGGCAATCCAGCTTGATGGCCTCAAAGCAGAATTACAGAGTTCTTATTTAGACCCAGTACAGTCATAGAACTGTATAATAATTCTGAAGACAAAAACAAATCTGAGATATCAGACAGTTAGACAGTGATGCTTGAAATTCCCTTTTCTTCTAAAAGGTTGTGATGCATTTGTGCGTTTAGTCTGTGTGTTTGGCTAGGTTATATGATGGGTTCTGCTCAAGTTCACCTGTTTTCCTTAAAAGTCAAGCATACAACTACAGTATCTTGACTGTGGCTAATTTTAAGTCACTTGCACTGGCAAAAAGAAAGACAAGTGCTGCAAGAAAGACTGCAGCTTGACCAAGGCGCACGTTTAGCATGTGTTTAACATATAACACAGATTTTTATAACAGTTAAAAAGAGTGTGTTACAGGGCTGCACAGATGAGCAAGTCGATCTGTCACCAGGCTGACAGAATTCATTAGGCAGAGTAATTTCCAAACTGTCATGACGGGGAAATGACGTGGGCACAGCATGATTTATTTCTACATTGTCCACAGAAGAACCACACTTGTTCAGTGCCACCTACAACATCGACCCCAGAAGATCAGCATCTGATCAGCCATGCAAGTAGAACAAAGTACTAGTCTTTTTTGTATTGTGTCATTCTGCCATTCCATTTCCACATCTCTGTAGTCAACCTCGCACACCACTATTGAGACATCACTGGTCATTGCAATAAGTATTGCACACAAGCTTTCCAAAACTGTACATGATATGTATTGTCTATATTTCCTTTCTAGCTCTTGTAGTGACTTGGATGGACCTTAAATTTGCTGTGCTGTTGAACTGTGTTTTGAACAAATCAAAACAGATAGCCACTCACCTCGCTGTTGTGTCCCCTCAAGTTGAAGTTTATTCTCTGAGGCGTTGTCCGCTCCCTTCTGCAATGGCTCGAGGTGAATGTCACTCCAACGACACCCCGGCCATTCCCCGTGGCGAGCCAGCCCTCCTCATAGTAGCGCTTCCGACACACTGGCTTCTCCTTCTCGCTCTTCGGCACGCGTCCTTTCCAAGACAAGCAGAGGATGTTCGAATCGCTGCAGAGCACGGGCCCATGCTCGACCGCCGCAAACATTCCTGCCGCCAACAAACGGTTTTCCACTGTAATAGGTGAGCAAGGTAGTCCGTGAGTTTAGTGGCAAGACACTTCGAAAGTGTCAGTGCGGGCTATGAGCAATTGCTAACCCTCTGAGAGTTCATAGCACAAAGGCCACTACTCTTGAGTCAGTGATCCAATAATGATATCCAAAACAGGCAATGTGACCCTCAGAGATGAACTTAGTGTGGACTGAAATATCTAAGTAATGTTGCCAAGGTGATCACCTCAAATATTTCATGATTAATTTATAAAACAACGAATAATGCATAAACTGAAAAGGCACAAAGATCAAGTCATATCAAAATCTACAGTGAATAATTTTATTTTTTTATTTGATCGATTAAAATTGTTTCTTCGTTGTATCCTTACTTTTGAATCGTTTGTGTTAATTTAGTCGTTAATGCTCAACAGCAGTCTTTCAAAGCACTAATGCAATACCATATCGACACTAGGTCATAATTACAAAAGAAAAACTAACTTAGCCTTGTTGTCCCCGGTGGCAAGGTGTATTTCTTCAATGTCCGTGTATATTAGGAGGCATTCGATAGACTCCACTTAACGGTGCCGAGTGTATACCCATCACTGATGATCTCTCCTCGACAGTATCAACATAATCCCAGACATCTACTCCATCTCGTTCGGTCTCGAAACAAACTGTTTGTGGTGTCAGTGAAATTGGTAGCTATTTCTCTTCTTTAGATATGTCGGAATGAGCTGAGAGCGACGCCAGGATGGGAAATTATCAGCTGTCCTTCCGCGGGAGAGTGGCTTCTCCCGGCAACGTCATTGCGTCATTGATTTTCGCTCCAATCAGCGCCGGGAATCCCTTCAAAGATGAAAGCCCAGAAGCGCAGTGACAGGGAAAATAAAGAAATAAAAACATCAACTTTAGATAATCCATTGTGCTTATGAACAACAACAGTCTGGCCTTTCTAATGCCACAAGCTTACGATAAATACAAAAGACAAAGGGACCTTCAATCTTAAAAAGACGACACGATTAGAGTGGGCAATATTGCTGTTTCAGCAGTCAAACCTCAGTTCAATTCAGTATCTACATCTATGTGACAAAGTGCGAAAATGCAAATACAGCGAAACATACATCTCCCTTTCCCTATGAAATAACTACTATAACGTTACCAGAGGATCTTTAGCTATACCATGCAGTATAATGATCTTAGTTTGGTCCTAGCAAGCTCTACAATCATGATGAATACACAGCAACCATTTTTGTTGGAGGCATTACACTGTGGAAAAGCATCTATCATTTGAGTTGTCACAAGTCAACTAAAAGCACCCTCTCCACAAAGTAACTTGAAATGAGCAGTGACTACAACGTCAAACTAGTAGGTCGTTTCATTATTACATTATGAATTAATATCCACTACAAAAACAGTCAAAACACGAGGCTACAAAAAGCATTTCGATTTTCCTGTTCGCATCTAACGTTAAGGCCAGTAAAACTTGGAAAACAAATACATCGGTCCAGTGCCAATTTTGCTTTACGAAAACACGATAGCCACAATTGTACAAGGCAAGCACAGCACAAATTGTAATCGGCCTCTCCGTGTTCTTTCTATCTTCTCAGTATTGTATCTACCTTACTACACTGGCTGCATCAACATATTTAGGAGCAATTCCTTGGTGTGTCTAACGTTTTCGTTAGCAGCCTCATATGAACGTTAGCCAACATTAGCAAGCTAAAATTAACCATAATATGCAAGCAAAATGGTTATTGAGTTGCAAAGTGACATTAAAAGGAGTCCTGTTAACATCATATTAATAAATGAGTACATTAAGCTCAATTCACTATGCGACAAAGTCAAAATTAACCGAATCTGAAACGGCATAAAATGCATACCTTTGTCGTTCAATATTTGATAGCTTGAGCCACCTCACTGTGCAGGGCCCGAAATGCTGGGTCACGTGATGGTCACATGACTCTTGTCATTGGCAGCTTTCCTGTCAATGCATGGTGAAAGAACCAGAACCATACACACGCCAGACACACCAGACACACGACCTGTATAAATTCCAGTATATAAAATGTTACTGATCACCACTAAAATTGAACCATCTGTTCCTTATCCTAATACCCACGTTGTCCGAAAATTTCATCCAAATCCGTGCAGTACTTTTCGAGTTATCTTGCTCATAGACAGACAAACAGACAAACGCCTGCGAAAACACACTTCGGGCAATCGACAGATACAGATACAGACAATAAATAGACAATTGCCGCCACACGCAAATACATTTATAATAATATAAACAATTACAATGTTTATGTTATTACAATGTGAAATCAAATCAAATTGAGCAAACAAAAGTAGAGTGAGGCTTTCCCTCACTCTAATGCTCTGCCTTTGTTTGCTCAATGATTGTTGAGAAATTTATGCTCATGCATGTACTGGTGTAGAGCCACATTCATCCTTCTGCTTCTATGTGGTGACTGAGGAGACAGACTCCAGGCTCTTCTATCATCAGGTTTACCACTACCTCTGACTTACTCAGGTTTGCTACTAAACCACCTACTTATGTAATACCTACCTGATCTCCAAAAACCTCAACATGCTTAAACTGGTGGTGGTGGCATAGTGGTTAAGGAACCTGGCTAGCGTGCAAGTAGCCTGAAAAGTTGTGGGTTTGAATCGCAGCTGCCACTGTGTGCCCTTGAGCAGGCACTTAACCCTAAGTTGCTCTAGGGGAGACTGGCCCTGAACACTTGATAGTTGATGAGTTGTAAGTTTTGGATAAAAGCGTCTGCTAAATGCATAAATGTAAATGTCAAACAGCAACTGTGTGTGTGTGTGACAACCAAACAAAAAACACGTCCCTGACTGGTAAGTGTCATGTTGACCTTTTAAGACTGGTGTAAGTAATAATAAAAATAATAACCTATGATCCCATGAGAGAAATTTGTCCTCTGCATTTAATCCAGTTGTGAAGCAGTGGGGAGCAGTTAGGTGACTTGCTCAAGGGCATTTCAGCCATAGTCCACTAGTCGGGGATCAAACCGAGTAAACCATAGACCCCTGCAGTGACATTGGCAAAACGTAATTTAAACCCCACCCATGTTTCTCTCCCGAAAAAGCCTATGGATACTAACAGTTGTCGAACTCAGTAGGTGATGGACAAGTCTAAGATACAGAGGTTTTTGCCTACACACTTTTCTCATCGTTTCCCGCTTGATGTCAGGGCCTATAGTTTCAAGATGGTGGCACAACAAACATGGCAATCAGCTTTGGCTATGCCAGCATAATGTATATATGTAAATAGTGAATACAGAGCCTACCTGAACACTGCAATTTTTTTTTTGCTAATTAGCAATTAATGAGGTCATATTTATGAATGAAAAAATATATTTTTGTTAATAGACTATCTAAAAAAGTACATGATGAAGCTTTAAAATAAGTAAATAAATTCAACAATTTGACTGTTGACAGCTTTTATACCCTTTATAACCCACAATACCCAAAACGACTGTTGTGTAATGGAGTGTTTTCAAGGGCTTCAGAAAATGGTTACGGTTAATCCCAAAGTACCTTTTTATCCAATGTTTGTCACATCATTAAAAAATGGATATACATTCTGGAAAATGGGTGCATAAATGGATATGCTCTTGAATGAAATGCACCTCTCATTTGCCTACACTTCATCACATGGAGATTTTAATCCATTAACAGTCACACTAGCCTTCTCTCTCCAGTAGGAGGCAGTAATGTCTAGAGCAACTCATGAATTCTCAAAAAGCTGCCCGACGATCAAGGAAGAGTGGATTTCTGGGAGATTAATCATGGCGGCTACCGTAACACGAAATGTTGGGGCCATTGCGAGGACAGTTTTCAGGACATCACGGGTAAAACACTCGTATCATCCGTGACTATAATGTTATGTTATGTATTATATTGTTTTTGTTTTGTTTTGTTTTTACGGAGTTATGTTGTAGTCGTTTTGTCTGTGTTATGTCATAGGCTAAACAGTGCACACTGATGATTGACATCTCTGTTCATTTTAGACGTTACAGAAAGTGGATGTTTGTGGGATTTATGGCAGACCAAGTATTTTCAGGTTTGTATATCCAATATCTACAATATTTGTTTTCATTAAGATTGCTGGGCTTTTATATATTTATAAATCTGGCTGTGGCCGTCATGGCGTCATCACATTAACCCCTACAGCTAACAACAGAAGGCTTTATATTATCTGAGTTGAAAAGATATGGAAAATAGGATACAGTTAAAAATCACACCAGTATTACATTCACAACAATTTACAATCACCTGTCTTTCTTGACATTAGAAAAATGATCAGCAATAATGGTGTCGTAACTGAAGCTTTCATACACAGCTACTCAGGTGTTAGGCTTCACGCGTACTCATGATTTTTCATGAGTTGCATGAGTACAATTGCACATAAATGAAGAATGCAAAATCATAGTCAAAGCACAATAGGATCAAGGTCATGATATGACAAATTTTGAAGAAGCTCTGTAGGCCTATGGCATATCTCTACAACTGATGTTACCATTAACTGAATTTTTGACAATAATGGAATACAAAAGTTAATGTATTTGTATGTATGAATGTGATTTTCTTTACAGCCAGTCATGCTGTTTGCAGACACCAGCAACTTTCCACACAGCCAGTGTCTTTAGAAGTACCCCTGCTGTAAGTTCCCTCGACTGAACTGTCTTGAGTGATGTCAGAGGCATAATATTAAAGTGCAACTTGAAGGTTAAAACCTCTTTTCTTTAATGTGTAACGTAGTAATGCGTGGGTCAAGGATCAGGGGCACCACCAGAAATTTTGGGTCCTATGACAGAAAACTAGGTTAGGCCCCCTAAACATTGATTATAATATTAAAATGTTTTCTGGTGCCCCCTGTCAGGGCTAGGCCCTTAGAATCATCCTAACTGCCCCACCCCCACAAAAGGAGCCGAATGCTAGTCAAAATTTTTGTGTGTAAAGTGTTAGGATATGTGTAGTAGGCTGTTATTTTTCACTACACAAATTATTGATAGGAGGCTATACTGCCGGAAGATCCTGCAGTGTTTGACGTGCGGCCTACGTGCATGTGCAGGAAAGAGACAAGGAGAACATTTTATCCTCACACAAAAAACAATGAACTGATACATCTAACTCGAATGTCTAAAATTATTGAGATTTTGACCCAGCCTGCCTGCAACCCACATTTTCCTCTTAAAAATAACCCACACTGCCCAACCCGCACAGGTAGGGTAGAGAAATACAGTAAGAACTAATTTTTCAAAACTGATTGTGTACTCTACAGATATTACAAATGAACCAGACATTGTATATCAGGATGTGACAGGATATGACAGGACGAGATTGTAGATGCTCCAGCAAGGGACATCTAGTGAAAAACAGAGACAAGCCCCTCTTATGACGCATGCCACACATAGAACGTTCAAGAGAATTGCTTAAAAATGATAACTTTTTCAAAGGTTTTCTGGTGTTAGGTCTTGTAAATCATATGAAATCATTCCTAAATGATTTCTATTTTCATTTCTGACCAATATGTGTAAATTCCCTAACTAATGTCAACTTACAAGTTGCCCTTTGAACAAACCTATTTCAGTCCTATTCAAAGTAGCCTGACGTGTTACTGACATTTGTTGTTTTTGCGATTACTGATTCTTAAGATCACAGTCACAGAGGATCCAGATACCCTTTATCAGAAGGTTGAGGTCCTGGTGAAGGGCCATGATAAGGCCGTTCTTGACAGTTATGAGTTCTTTGCCACCATGGCTGCCAAAGAACTGGGCATTGGTCTCAGCAAAGTGTGAGTAGAAAGTCACAGCATACAATTTTCAAATGCAATAACACAATAAATTCAGGGTTTGCTTAAAACACAAAAAATCAGTGATATTGATGGGGTCTGTGATGAGTTTTTTGCTTTTTTGGGTTCTTTGTAGGTATGAGCCACCCAAGCACATTGAGAGGCTAACGTTGCTGAAATCTGTGCACATCTTCAAAAAACACAGAGTTCAGTATGAGATGAGAACTCACTTCAGGTGCATTGAGGTGAGAGGATACTTCCACTGAATTTGTGTGTGTGTGTGTATGTGTGTGGTGGGTCTTTATATGTAGGCTATATTCAAATAAATATGTCTTCTTGTTGGAATGCAGCTGTCAAATAGCAATCTAATATTATAATAATATTCAATGCTTAGTGTTATTGCTATTCCTGTATGTTACTGACATAGAAGTTGTAATACTGTAACATAGCTTTACTGTTTTACTGACAGGTGTAATATCAAAAAAATAACCTTAAGTCAATTTTCTCTTAACGATAGCTGTCTAAAGTAACAGGATCCACAGTGCAAGTATACTTGGAATACATTCAGAGGAACCTTCCAGAAGGTGTAGCTATGGAGGTGACCAGAGTAAGTCTGATAACGCTCAGAAGTATTCATTAGACATTTGTTTAAACCTCGTATTCACACTCAGTAATGTTAACATCTTATGTACACTTTGCTCCGCGTTCTGTATACCTCATCTAAAATACTGTTACATTCTTAATGTTTTAAATGCATTCAACACTGCTACAGTGTATTCTACAGTTGGTCTGTGTATTTGGTCTATGCTTGATTGATGAGTGTTCCCCCTCATTGAAAGCCAAGTTGATGCCATTAATTGACGCACTGCTCATGCGGACTGTGTAAACAATAATGTCTACTTGTTGGACAAATTAATGCCTTACCTTTGAGCAAAGCTAGTTCTTACTACCCGTTAAGACTTTCACAAACTTATACTATCTGTGTGGCCCACAGACTGCCATAGAGAAGATTCCAGAACATATCCAGAAACCTATGTGGGATGAAGTTCCAACAAAAGAACATGCAAGCCAGTGAGGGAAGACTGATGATGATCTGTGTGTGCAACTTCTCACCTGCTTTCATTATGATGGGAGGTCTCCATACCATCCACAATCAGCCACATTTTGTGGCCTTTGGTCATTTCAGGCTCATTGTCAACAGAGATAGGTGTAATACATATAGGTGTATTTCACAATTGTCCATTTGTGTTTTCTGTAAAGTATTTGATTTATTAAATCACTGAAGAAAAGACATCTGTATTTGGTGCATTTTAATCTTCATCCTTTGTTGAGTAAGCTATACAGAAGCAGGCAGCGATGGTCTGTAGGTCCCATTATGTCTGGATGTTACCTTTGTATGTATTGCATAATGCTCTACTATAAATAATCACCTTGTCTTAGTCCAGTCATATTCAGTAGAATGTATGCTTATAAATGTTTCTTTTTGTACTCTTTCCCTTAGATGGTTCAATTGAACAGAAAACAGGTAGCTCATTTCCTTATAGTGCCTGAATAGCCCCCTCTGGAGGCTAAGTTTTGCCCTTTTATTATAGAAGAGAACTCAATCAGTACCCCTTTTGTTCGAGGTTACCGAGTGCTGTCAGGAAAGAATCAGAAAATTTGATACACAGTAGACCGAATAGCAAACCAGCAGCTACCATTAACTGAAAAGGCATAGAAAATTTAAGTTGAAAGTGAGTTTCTGTGCCCCATTCGGTTACTGTTAGCTGCCAGTTCACTACTTGGTTTATGTTGCACAAACTTTCTTTTTTTTTTCCTACTAGTAGCGACTGATGACCTCAAACAACAGGGCTATGGTTCACACTGGATATCTCCTTTAATCCATAGTTACCAAGCTTCATGTTACAAGTCTGTTGCCCATGTGGTACATTTTAAGGAACCATGAAGCTCTACAAGTTAACCACAGCTTTGCACCTTATAAAATCACCAAATCTGTTCAGTTGGCTGAAGAATCATTGCAAATTATCTGTGGAACTCAGAATGCCTAATGAATTTCCATATCTCTTCTCAGCCTGATGCAAAAAATTACATTTGACCTTTGGCTGTTTGGGGTGGGGGGCTGATGTACATAACAGTTAAATACAGGCTGATTTACTTAATTAACTGACGTCTTTCATCACATTCTATATCCGTCATTCAAAGGACGTGTTACTGGGCTTAATGCACTTTGAAATTCCTTTGTGTATGAAATGCGCTATAAAAATAAACTTGCATTGCCTGCTTAATGGCCAGACCCCACAACTCTGTTCCTTAGAGATTGGGTGGCTAAACTTATCTAACCCAGTAAATGGCGCACGCACCAGTCACAAACCTCACTGTCAAATGCATAATCAAACTCAACATAGCCTACTATTTAGGCTACACAGAAAAAGGCTAAGTATCACTCAGTCCACAGACATGAAACAATTGGAAACACTGAAAATACAGGCACAGACTAGCTATGAAAACTAAAATTGTATTATATTGTTCAACAAAATATAAATCAGACACAGCTGAGCCATTTCAAAAATGTTTTAATGGTCGTAAATAATAAAATACAAAGGAATGTCAGTCATTTAAAAAAAATCTCAATGCAAACCTGAGTTTATGCGTCGCCTCCAACAGTCCATTTGTTTTCTGCTCTCTAATTTAAGCTCATCTGAAAAGGCTTGTTGCCTGCCTAAGCCCTCTAGTCTGATCTCAACTCATGCATACACTATCCAGTGCTAGCGTGAGTCATTTTTCATGACCCACATGGAGCAGAGCTCTCACACAATTCCCACTAAAGCTCCCCAGAGTGTAATATATCATCTTTTCGCTAAGGCCATCATTTTGCCTCATTTACCAACCATTCTTATGCAGAAATGTGTTCTTAAATCCGACTCACAATATCTTCAAGATTTCGCATTCACAAATGTTTTTTTATCTGGTATGTTTTCATAGGTGAAAATAAAATCAATGCACACTCAAGGACACCTAGATCTTTGAGCTATGACTTTTCATTTTCATCAATTCTGCAGTTGTAAAATCGTTAACAATTTTACCCTTTTAACTGGGTACAAAGAATAAATGTATGAAAATGTTTAAGAAAATATTGAATGAGTGAATGAGTGCCATTGCTTGTGAGACCAGAATAACAACTGGAGACAGATGATTTAAGATTACCTCTGGCTTTCATTTACATTTCACTAGTTAGCCCTTCGTGGTTATGAGTATGTATAGAGTCTGTGTTGAACCCACTGAAAAAGAGGCTCTGGGAGTTAAACGTGCTGAAGAGCTGTTTTTTTCTCACCTGGGCAGTGTTAGTGGATGAGTCACCACAGTTGCACGTCCCTGGGATGGGGACATAGCGGAGGAGGAGGAGGAGGAGAAAGAGGAAGGCCTGCTTCCGTTTCACACCGCCTCGGTAAGGGTGACTATATGTGCCCCTTCAGGAGACAATAACAATCAGTCTATCATAACCGTTAGAAGCAGCAGCACAGCCAACAGCAGAGAAGAGAAGCATTCAGTTGCAGAAGGAAAATGACAGAGGAGGCTGAGCATCTCATACAAAAGGTGCAACACTGTTTGAAGTTTAAAGTCTTGTCCAACGGCCACTTTGTCTCACTGTTTTCATTATGGTATTAGTCGTGGTTTTAAGGCTTATGGTTTATTTAGTGTGTAGCTCTTGACAATAGGGTAAAAATGGGCCATGATAACTCGGTATTTGTCAGCATATTCTGCAGCATGTCAGGAATTTCAGACAAATGGGGCTTTTTTAAGGTCATTTGATGACTCCACAGCTCCACAGAACAATACATATTCACAAGTTTACAAGTCAAGATTCAAATGTAAAGTATGTAGCCCTACTGTAACACTTTAATGTAAAATATTCAAATACACTATACCAGCATGACTGTACTCTTAGTACCATGCCTGCATGCTTAAGAATTCCACCTCCATGTTTTCCTCCTCGTCAGACGCATTGCATCTTTGCATGCATTTCCATGCACTGAATTCTGATGTAGTAAAAAATAAATAAATAAATAAATGTCGTCGGAGCGCACTTCCTGCAAAAATTTAAATAGGTCTGCGCATAATGAAATTAAATGTTTCATATTCCTAAAGGGTTCTTGGTCCTCCAACTTCACTTACAAACAATGTTTAAACTCATGTTTTATAGAATATCCACTATATGACACAATCTCTTCATCCCTAATAAGTTCAAAGTAAAACATTTCAATATTATCATTTATCATATTCTATAACAAATGAAGTGCAATATATACATTCATTAACATAGCTTTTAAATAGGGGTCACCATTTTCTTTAGTGACTTGTACTTGGTGTAAGTTAGATGTCCAAAGGACAAAGAACGGACATTCTTATGTTGGCTTTGAATAAACAGTAAAAAAAACAGTTCAGGTTATTTTAACTTTATTTTTTTCTGTCATGACTAGGTCAGATCTGTTGTCCGTTTACCAAGCGTACATCCACAAATCCACAAGTGAAGATATTATTACATACTTCAAAACACATACTTTACACTATTTTATAGCAGTTTTTATTTGCCTTGAAGTACAAATGCAAATATGAACTGGTTTGGCATTATGTGGAATATTTAATTATTAATAATGGAATATTTGTATCTAGTTAATTATATTGCTTATATATTAACTCACTCCACAATTTAGATTGCTATTTCACACAAACATGAATTGTTCCATACAGAAATATTCAAATAACTTAAAAGTCCCATAATAATAATAATAATAATAATAATAATAAAGAAATATCACATCCATATAGGATCAAGAATACTTCACTGAGGACAGTTTTGTGTCTTGTAGAATAGCTTCTGCTGTGGCTATGGCACTACTGTGTTGTCTTGTGAAGTTGAAAAAGTACATCCATGTACTGTCACCAGAGGAAAAGTGACGGAGGTCTCAGGAATCCAGGAATACTGATATATCTGAACACAAAAGGGCTGAGAGTGCAGACACAATAGCTGTCTTTTCTGGCATTTTTCTGACTGCTTCAAAAAAAAATTTTCTCATGGGTAGTACACTATATATTTTAAGGCTCACAGGATAATAACAAGATGGACTGGACAACATTGAAAAGGCTATATTTCTCCATCCTTTAAGAAGTTTTAACATACAAAATACTGCTTTCTTGCTAATGTGTTGATTTTTAAACGAGTGTTCTCAAAACCAAGCAAACCTCTCTGGATTTTTATTTTTCTTTTGGAACTTGGAGCATTTTGACAGCGATCCAGTTAGAAACATGGGGCTGTCTCTGTTTAATACCTGTTTGACTTGCGCCCAGTGTTAAGGAAAAGTGCTCAGTTTAAACCAGAGCCACGTTTAAAAACGTCGACCCCTCGGTGGGCCTGGCCACCACTGACCCCGGCCGTACGGGGGGTGAGGTGGAGAAGGGGCGGGTCCATTGTGGTAGCTGTGTGAAAGGATAAAATCAAACATTTGCATTCGGGTGGTCCGCTGTACCTGTCAATCAGCGTGAGTCAAAAGCAACTCACTGAAGAGCCACGTTTCCTCAAATCAACATAGCATGTTACCATCTACTCTATTATAGCCAGAATGACTATTCGTTTCTAATATCAATTCAAATGTTTTAAAAATGATTCATGCACAACACTTAACGGCATTAAATTGATTAACGTTTACTCTCTATTTATTACTGTACACTGCCTACGCAATTAACCTTACTTCTTGCCTACTTGATTCTCTCTCTGTCAAAGCACTGTAACAGTAAATGAGGAAGCAAAGTCATCTGTGCAGACTTTGGAAGCAAGGAAAGGGAGGGGAAGAGGATAGATGCAGAGAGATGCAACATGGCGTCTTACCCTCGGGGGTGGAAGTGGCGAGGTGGACCTGAGGGACCGTTGAGGCTTCGAGGTGGAGGTGGCCGACCTCGAAAACAAGGGGGCCCAAGTGGAGGTGGAGGGGGGCCGTGCCTGTCAGTGCATAGAAAGAGGATGAACATGCTTGCTAAGACTTTGTTTCAAGCACATCACATCCAAAGGGGTGAAGATGGAGAGAGTCCCCATATGAAAACACCACAAGCCTTTCAAAGATGCAACACGTTCTTCTTATTATGTAACATGTGCATAGATTTCCTGAGATTGCAATAGCATACACACTCTAACTGCAGTTCTTTTGGAGCTCACCACCAGCATCCTCAAGAAGTTCACCTACTGTACCTGGGCATAGGGGGATAAGGCCTCAGGTGTAATGGTGGGGGAGGAGGAGGAGGGGGACCCATGCCTCTTGGGCCCCCTCTCATACCCCCTCTGCCTCGAAGGTCTGGGTACGGCCGCATCCTTCCCATCCCCCGTCTGGGGATAGGAAAAAAAACAGAGAGGGGAGAGGATTTGGCAGTCACTGTCACCATAGACTAAAACACAGATTTATTGGTCAAAAGCACAATAAAAAAACAAAGAATAAAAAAACAATGTTATGTGTGGCACGTCTGTACTGTAGAAGCATGAATGTACATATAAGCATAAAAAATATTTTTTATATATATATATATGTGTGTGTGTGTGTGTACTAAACAAAGAGAAGGCATACGACATGTAAGCTGATAAAAGATTCAAAGAGTAAGTGCGCTGCTGTATACCTCATGGGCCCAAACCCGTTCACTGAGCCATGTCCTCTACCCCTGCCCCGTCCATGGGGTCCAAATGCCTTCATCATGCCACGGCCGCCATGTCCCCCTCGTCCCATTCGGCCACCACGTCCACGACCTTTAACCCCACGGTCTCTGTAAAGTAATAAATCCATACTGTGTGTGGGACAACTGAACTTTTCTTAAGATCTTGAATATTCTTGTAATGTATTATGCTGTTTTTACAGATCATATAAAATCCACACTGTATTTGTTAACATTCTGCAAGGAGGTCATTACTGTGGAATAATTCCCAACAGAGGGATGTGGGAGCCCGAAGTGCAAACAGAGTTTAGACCTATTCCACTGTAATGACCGCCTCGCAAAACATTTTCCCACTTATTACACGGCTGAAGATATTGACAACATGACAATGAAACATTTTCTGCCATTGCTTTCGTAATAATTTTGATGATTAAGATAGATAATAGCTTCCACAAAAAAAGTAGCTGTTAACTTACAGATGAGCTGATAGGTTATGGCAACATTCTGTTTCACTTTCCTTCACAGGGGTCTGTTATAGCCTAATTAGCAACGGTCCGTTATCAAGAAATATTAGACAGTAGAACACTGGGAAGTCCCACTGAAGTGAACGGAGCATTCTACAGCATTATAAAGAGCCGTGTAATAATTGTCCTTACATTATATGCCAGAGAATGCATTTCACTTTGCCTGACCTGTTTTTCATCTCAGGTGCAGCATCCTCTATGGGCGCAGCTGGAGTATCTGTGTGCTCACTGACTTGCTCAGTTTCAACGTCCATCTGTATGCAAATACAGTGCCTTAGCTGCCTCATGTCTGACTTACTGTGCCTAACTGTTCTGTGTGTATGCATCAGATATTGAGAGAGCAATAAAAAATGTCAGTGATAAGTACATTTTCTTAATCATTTCAAAGCCTCCTCCAAAGAGCAGAAATGTTATGCAAAATCAAAAAAAAAAACCAATTTGATTGCATCAAAGCATTAGCATTGTTCTTTGCTTTGCAAAATTGTTACCATTTCAAATGCACACTGACAGATACAAATACGCTGACCTCTGAGAGGACTGAAGTGAAGAAATGAGAGAGAGAGAGAGAGTTTTCTATTTACAGAAGGTTCTCTCTCCCAGTCTCTCATTGTCTCAGAGTCATGACTGTGGGGTAAAACAAATGAAGCATCCTTGAGGAGGCAATCTAGCAGAAGAGAAAGGAATGCCAACACAGATCTTGTTTTGAAAAAGAATGGCTGAATCATTTTACTACTGCCTTTTACACTGGATGTATATCTGTGTTAGCGAAAACTCCTACTTGTTTGATTTTGCACAGCACTGGGTTTAAATAAATGCAGCTGAAGATTTTCATTAACCCACTGCCCCTCTCATCTCATCAAATAACTATTAAGAATGATCCAACTCTGAATTCATCCACTGTTCAACATTCAAAATATTGAATCCAGTGCCTGTCAATGGTCATGAGTTCACTAAACTATGTACTGTTTAAAACAGTAGTACTGTTCATAGATATAGCATTGTGTCGCCTCGGAAAGTCTAGGAACAAATGGCCAGAGCAGTTGTGGTCTGACTGAAGTCTATGACATCCAGGTTTAGCAAGTTCTCAAAGAAGCTTATTCAAAGCCGACTTATGTACCGAACGACACCGGTGTAAAAGAATCGCCCGCTTGATACTTGCCACCCCTTAGCAGACCGCTAGGAATGAGAAAGGATCTCAAGTGTAGCGCACAGCTGAGAAACTCCCAACACAAGGTGACAAGCACATTTTGCCAAAATATCAGATTTCAGACCTAAGAGGTCAGGAAGAATTCTCGTTCCTTTTCAATGTGTGCAAATTGCCTACTAGTAACGTTTTATTCAACACTTTGTCAGACAAGGTCGATTCTACGAAATGAACGAAGATTGTTCCGGGAATAGGCCGAATGCCATGCATTTATTGCTATTAGGGATACGGAACGTGAACCCATCTGTTGATTTTGTGTTCTGTTTAACTGCTACCCTAAACACTTTTATTACAGTCTCAGAAAAAAAATTCTTTGCTACAAGAAAGATAACAGTGAAAGCGACGGAATACCACATTGATCTCAATTTTCTTGGCCTGCAGCAAGACCCTAACTCTACTCTTTTAATTTAAGTAGCCTGAAAGTCTGTATAGTCATACTGAATTGTCATAGGATGCCAACGATACTACGGGAAAATAAAATTGTTGTAGTTATTGTTGCAGTTATGATATGCTGTGACTTCGAACCAGCACTCACAAGTCGCCTACCATAATAACTGACGTCGTGATAAAATGTAGCTTAATTTACGTCTTGCGCCGGTAGGTCATTCCAACAGACATATCACGCTTATAAAAGCGTAATATACCTTTAGCCTATTAGGATCTAAAGTCATTTGGAATAAAATTCAATGACAATCGCTGACGTTCGAGCTGAGAGATTGTAGTGAGCATGGTGATGGAAATGTCTTTACGCACATTTACCACGTATAGGGTCTTAATTATTTTAGAACCTATCAAATAGGCTATTATCTTTGGTTGTGGTTGACAAAACTGCAGTTCAACTGTAACCAGTACAAAATACCTAAGAGAGGAAAGATAAAGCTTACCTTGGGTGCAGAGGGGACGACGCTTAAGAAAATTACAAAACCCTTTCAAATTCTGCCGTTTATGAAGTTAGAGATACTCTATAGAATAGAAAATATTTACCCTCTGGATTATTATGCTTTGAAATGGCGGCGTGTGCCGACCAATACATCCAGCTCAGATATCTTTGTCAAGAATACATTGTAGCAAGGATCACGCCCACAGGAAACTAAGTCGAGATGCGGTTGGCTCTAGGCTGGTTTCGTAATAGCCACAATATGATTGTGGCATTGTTATTGGTGGTATAAGCGCACTGCTTTTGAATCCATGTTTGGAATTGTTTCAATCCACAGACTGTATGCGCTTAAACGCGCACATGCTAAATTGTTGTCTTTTCATGCAAAATGTAAAACTTCGTTGCCTCTGGCTACATATAGGCGTATGTTAGATCGTGTCGAATTTCACCTTTACATTAGGACACAGAATGGTAGTTTTTAGTAAAAGTTATATTTTTTTATTAACACTGGGAACAATCCACTAAACCAATCACAAAATAATCTACAGAAGACTGACACATCTTCAAGTGCCAAATAACATTAAAACATCATTATTTACACCAAGTAGCCCTAATGGATGATATTCAGTAAAACAAATTTGTACAACATTGAAATACCACCCTACCCTTTACAAAATAAAAAGAGAAAAAAGAAGGTTACACATTTTAACAAGATTACTTGAGAAACCGTCGCGGTCGATACAACGTCAATCATCCAAGGATTGCCAGATAGGTAATAGGCAACCTCACCAGAGCGCACGAAATGACGCACGATGTATCGGAAGGTTTTACTAAATAACAGTTGACTGTTGTTTCAGTGTGATTTTTGCTTCGAAGTGTGTCCATGTTAAAGCAGGTGACCTCCAAGGGGATTACGCATGGTTGAGAATATCTGAAAGTTCCTTTATGTATTCAATCGTGTACTTAAGGGTCTGAATTTTAGTTAGCGGCTGACCTCTACGGCTGTAATCTGGTGGCAGATAGTCACGGAGGTGATGCAACGCCTCTGCCAAACTTCTCATTCGCATCTTCTCCCTCTCGCTTGCCTTGATGCGCCTTTTTGTCGACATCTTGGACTTGGGAGTTTTCTGGGGCGACCGGTGAGCAGCGCTGTGTCCCGACAGCGTGTAGGAAAAGTTGGAGAAAGGTTGGCATGCGCTGGCATTCCCTGGCATCTCCGGAGAAGAGCACATCGAATCAATCGATGATTCCGGTGACGATGAAGCACAATGTAGGGTCCGTTGTCCACTTATGAATGAACCGTCACCGTTTTTCCAATCCCACTGCTTGAGTAATTTAACAGTTAGGTCATCCAAATGCTCTTCCATCATGACTGGAGTACTCGACTGACTGTCCATGACGTTCTTAATCAGAGGCTCGTCTAATCGGACACAGGGAGACTGAAGTCTATATACTGTTGGAACCCTCCGGCGATTTATGAGTTCACAGGTACGGCAAAAGTTCAAAGAAAAGTTAAGTGCCAAACAGCGACATTTTCGAAGGCCGTCGTTCGTTGTCACCAGTGTGCGAATGAGACGCAATAGACTACTAATGTGTAAAAGAAAGAAAAATAATTAGATTCCCTTTTGTGGGAAATCACTCTTTAAGTCAGTCTGGCCACAATTATCAGTTTGATGTGATCTGAGACAAAAGAGAAACGTTGCACCAGGTAGTTTAGCATGTCTCTGAGAGAACAAGCCGCATGTGTCAGAACCCACTACCTAACGTATATTACATATCGTTATCTTATGACAGTTGTTAAACATCTTTGCAATACCAACATTAATTTTCAGATATGTCAAATAAAGAAGTCATTATAATGTTTACTCAATAATTAAAATTCTTTAAAATTCTTTTAAAAAAAGATTCGACTAATTTGCTTTTTTTAAACACGGGTCCCTCCAGTGACCTTGTTTTAAAGAACAATTACAGATAAAATAAGCACCCTGTCAATTTAAAGCAGAGGAGTGTCAAAACTCACAAAACTAAAGATGACCTTGAAGCCTTGTGGTGTAAAGCAGGTAGTAGTAGGTTCCTTCACATGAGATGCAGCTGTCATGCTTCTGCGTGAACAGCCACCCTTTCATGTTGCCAGAAGGTGTGCAACAAGGCACTAATGATCAAGGGGCACCAACACCAGTTGCCATAAACCAGCCCAAACCGTGCCTGTGATACCCACAGCTCCCCCCTCCACCAGCAACCCACACCTTCATCCCCAAGAGGAAACATTGGAGACATTCGGGTCATCATTTGAGGTTGCCACTGGCACAACAGCTGCTTCAGACGTCTCCCCATGCTTGAAAACGACCAAGTTCAAAATAGGCCTGATCTGTGTTCATCACCTTGGGTGGCCCTATGCTCTTGACGGGCAAATACACAACTTTGTCCAGTTCTTTTAAAACACAAGTATGGATGTCCTTAAGCATGTAGTCGAAATGAGAGAACATCAAAAGTCCATCATTGCAAATGAAACAACGCTTTAATATTACACAATAAAAAAACAAAAACACTTCACAGACTTTAAAACACTCAAAAAGTTCAGCAATATTTTTCATTCAGTATTTTGTGCTTACTTCACAAACCTCAATTTTAGTCTTTCGGCCAGAGGTAGGGGGCTTTCAATGGAGACCATAGAGTCGTTGTTTTCACTGGGAACTACACAGAGCGGAGAGCCCGGGGCTGAGGTACACAAGTCAATCACCTCTACTTCAGCTTTCTGACTTTGTGGCAGATGCTCAGGCAGTGATACGCCTGGTATTTCACCTGACCTGGGATCAGACTTTTGCTGGGTAGCAGGCGCTCTCTTGGCTGCAGGGATGCTGAGGTGAACTGGTTTCTCATCTGGATGAATGGGTTTGTGGACAGGGTGAACTGACACAGACTTGGCTTTGTTTGTCTTGTTCAATCGCTGCCCTTTCTTGGGCTGGTTCTCCACATCGCTGTCATCGCTTGAGTACACCAGACCCACACAGACACTGGGCTTTGAGGCCTTTCGTGGCTTTGGGTAAGGCCCTTTGGGTTGCTTTTGACTGGAATGATCACTGTTCTTGCTCTGCTGTAACAGAGCAGGGGCATACACTTTACTCGTCTTGACAAATTTGTACTTTGTTGATGGGTTTGTGCTTCCCACATCACGTTGTTTTGCTCTGTTAGCACTGGTGGAAGTAGTGACGGATGCTGCTGTTGGGCTTTTTAGGTTGCCATTACCAATGGCTTTCTGTGAGACTTGTAAAAGAAGTTGCCCTGACTTTTCACTCTGAGCCTGCATCTGTGGTAGAACCGATTTACTTTTCGCAGTTTCCGAATGACCACTGTCAGCTGAATGCCCAGTGATGACTGTTGAATCCGTTCTTTTTGAGGCGATGGTCTGTACCTCTGATCTATGTGTTGTCACGCTAGCGCATTCAGCACGTTCACTGCATGGACTTACGGACTTCAGAGCATTTCTCATGAGCAGTCTTTCACGTAGTGAACAGGGTTCATTTTCAGGCAAGAGTCCGGCTCTGTTTGGCGCTGGACAAACAGGCGCCCCAGAGTCAGAGGCCGACCGGACCAAATCAGATCCCAGTGTCTCTGTATTGACGCGTGCTGAGGATGCCTGAGCCGTCTTACTGCTCGATGCTGCCTGAGATGGGGACACTGTGAAGGACCAGGCCTCCCAGTCAATGTCACTCAGATGAAGATTGTCCACAACAGTGGACGTGGATAAAGATGTCACAGCCGGGGAGGCTGGGGGAGGGAGAGGTGACAGTAACGGCTTCTCACTGTCAGGCTTCACTTCCTGTTGATTAACTGGGTCCTCTGTTTTGGGGCCATCTTGTTTTTTCTTGGCACAGAGGACCTTTGGAAGGATCTTGGCTGGTTTGTCTTGTGTGGCTGTTGTTGAGCTGACGGTGTTCTCAGTTGTGGTGTTTTTCAGTGACATTCGAGCAAGAAGATCAGACACGTCATCACAGACTTCTGTGGATTTATCTTTCTTACTCTTCGGCTTCTTTTCTGCAAATACAAGCCAAAAACATCCACTCACTTTCCCCACTTTCCCATTTTGTGTATGTGAATTACTGATTACATGAAACCATAAAAGATAATGAGTTATTTATAAAACACCTATTACAAGAATTTTAACTAGCTAGCATGTTAAGTATATTGGTATATAAAGATAGTTACAATGGAAATGTTTTAATGTGTGTGTGTGTGTGTGTGTGTGTGTGCCCACCAATGTGTGACTAACAACAGCATGGACTTGTTGTTGTTGTTGGTTGGTGAGAGAGAGTTTGGGGGGTGTCACAGAAGGCTGGAGCTGAGGGGAAACGGACAGGAGCTCCTGTGTGACACCTCTTGACTTATTAAAGCCTTTCAAGTGAGGGAGAGGGGCTGCCCAGTGACAAAACCTGCCTTTTGAAGTGTCACAGGACACTAATGAAAAACTCCTCAGCGTGTTACACTGTTCACCAGCTCTTTTGATGAGACTGAATGGTGAGAGTTTCTTTATCAGACTCTGGTGGCTCTTGTGGAGTTTTTCAGTGTTTCTCTTAAATTTACTGTACAGAAAATGTCATCAAGTGAAACGAAAAAACATACATACTTTTATTTTTATGTTCCTCTGCCTCCTCTTTCTGCTTGGTGTAGAGGTCCACTATGCCTGGATATGCCACCCGGACTAGTGACTCTTCTTCCACGGTTCTCACCACATCCTGTTCCTCAGCCGGATGGTCATCAGGGAATACATAGTGCTCTGTAAAGTATGGACTGGATTACATTCCACTCCATATATAATATATACAACTACAACATACTTTTCCATTTACATTCATCATACCACTTGTTTTGACTAAGTAGCATTCCGTGGAATCTTGAGGCTTTTAGCACCCAGTATTTCACTCACACATGAAATTTAATATAAAACATGGAAATATATTCAAACTTTCTTCTGTTAGAAGTCACAACCTTTCTTTCTGGCCATTAGTGTCACCTACAAACATTAAACATAGTGCTCATTGAACACACCAGCGTACAACAGTAATAAACTGAACATTTCCTTAAACAAAGGTCCCTAATAATTCCTTCATTGTTTCCATCATTATATGGAACTGGTTTAGGCTGCGCTCAGACTGTTGCTGTGTTCTCAGACAGGCTGAGATGGGTGAACAGAACCGTGGTGGGCACAGGAAGCAATTTTAGCACCTTTAGCACCCGATGCGCCTGTTCTGCCACCTCCGTCCCCGTGACTCAGACTGACCTCACAACAAGATACTAACAGGGCTGTGGAGTGAAAACCTGCCACATTTTTTTTTTTTTTTTTACGAGGTTGGCTGACCATCACACAGTCAGGCCCGGGAGTGTCACACAACCCAGAGCGATGGATTATCAATTCAAAGCCGAGACCAAATCAACATTTAGACCACACTGCCAGTTTTCTTACCTGGTTTCTTCCATATGATTTCAAAGCAGGAGATTCCATTTCTTACTCTTGGCTTGTAGATTCTAAAAGAGACAACAGATGAATTGCTATTACCCCAATGGTGGGTGTATGTTAACAAACAATCAATCAATCAATCAATCCATAAATCCATAAAGAAAGGAGAAGTAGAAATGTATTTTCTGAAACACTCCTCTATGACTCCTCTATGAAAAATAAAGCAGACAAAACCAATCCACCGTTCATTAAAATGTCAGCCATTAACTGCCACTGCTTTGAAACATAAATCATACCGTATAGGCTCTATCTGACTCAGGGTGTCTCTGCCGTGCCTCTTGTTCACCAGTTCCGTGTAGGTCATCAGTGTCAAAACCTTCTCACTAGTATAGTGCTTTGGCCACTCCATTTTGTCAAAGGCAAAATTCTGAATGTAGGACAAAGAACAAAAATCTGGAATTTAGGACAAAGTAAAAGAACTGCAAACAAGCACATACTGTGCAAATGTTTAGGTTGGTCCAGACTATATATACTGTAATTTCCCAATTATTAACCAAGGTTAATAATACATTGATTTTTCCCAATTTCTTAATCTCTGAGGTTAGTACAGGGGGGAGGGCTACATGGGAATGCATTTCTTTTCTATATCCTACTTTCTCATGAAATCAAGATCTGAGTCTGATTCAACTGGTTAATGGTCAATACATGGTTGTGTAGTTTAGTTTGGATTAAAAAGTTGGCCTGACGTTTATACACCATGTGACTTATATTAGGGAAGTTATTTCTACAATACATACAATGTGCAATGGTTTTTATTAACAGTACCTGCATTGACAAAAGATTAGGTTTTCTTCTTCTGAGTGGCTGAATGGGTTTATCCTTGTTCACCAGAAATTCATCAATAATCTGGAATACAGACTCAAGCAGATTTACTTCTCTGTTATGTTTATTTCTAAGTTTTAATGTAATAAAGTTTTTTAATGTATTACATTTGTAGCTAATATGCTACATTAAAAATAACATCCTCACCTCGGTAAAAGGGAATTTTTCACACGCCAAAGTTTTCCTTTAAGACCAAATAAAAGATGTTTATATATACACGCACACACACACACACACACACACACACACACACATATGTGTGTGTGAAAAAAACATTTTAACAACAACTGAGAGAGGTCTGAGACCCCTGAGACCAGACTCGTATAGACTACCTACTTCCTGACAGTGGCCTCAGTAGCATTGGCCTGGCGGAGTCTTTCAGACTGATGCCAGTCACACTGGCACTGGAGATCATAGTCTTGAGGCTGGCAGAAATGTGTGCTGTCACACAGTGTACAGCCACTACGTTCATGAGCCTTGGCTGAGCCTGAGAAAGCAGGAAATAATAACATGTATGTATAAACAAACAAACAAATTAAATGAGTAAAAAAGACAAAAACGGACCAAAAAATTATGCTGCATCAACAACTGCTGAGGGACAAAAAAAACTATTTTTACAAGGCAATGTACTGCATTCTCCAGAGCAATTGCTCATATGTCACTAGCACTAACAGGGTAAGACCTCCATCATTTTGAATATGTTTTAAATGGGATTACTTTGAGGACAATCAGGTAAGCTTTATTTGAATTCACAAAAGACAGCTTTTGAGCTGAGAAAAGCAAAGCACTACATTAGTTAACAGGGCATGCCTTCATGCTGTCTAGACAACCTCCATTATCAGTTCAGAGGAGTGTGTTCTGTTCAAGTGACTGACTTCAAACCTGCATGTAAATTCAGGGTCTAAACTGATAAGGGCAACCTACTAGACTCGTGCTAACACGTGTGCCCACATCTAGCGCGTAGGTGGCGACATCAGGACTCCCTGTGAAATGGGCTTAATCAGGTGTGTGGTACTGAAAGCCCATGATCCGTGAACATCACCCCCCACTTCCCCACCCCACAGTAACTTGACACCTCAGGAAAGCTCTCTCACCTGGATGGCGACAAACGTTGCAGTGGGGGACTTTCTTGACGGCCATCTCCTGGGTCTGCACACCAGCAGCTTCCCACTCTCTGAACCTGACAGAGGAAACACCACACAATACCAAAGCTATTGCCAACCTTCAGGAGCTAATCCAATAATCAGTGCCAGCCATAGTCTATAATCCTGTCCCTTATTGTTAATACAAGAATATTTGGAGACTTTAATCATTGTGGATAGAATTTCAATGAAAAGTGCTTTTGTTTCAATATTCTCTCAAACCCTTTTGATCTTGCTGAAATTCTTACTTCTGCAGAAGACTTTGTCCATTTAGGCTGTGTATCAGTTTTAGCGCCAGTTCCCGCCCAACTCCAGGTACACCCTTTTAAAAACAGAAATCCCTATTTGATTAAAAGAGCTAGGCACATACATTTGACTGCAGTCAATCTTATTTACATCTCCTTGAAAAGGTACCATATTGAAGTCAAAGGATTTTTTCAACTGCGGAGCTCCCTGAGTTTTTTGGCTGATCAGTGACTGATTTTATTGGAATGTGCACCGTCTTACTTTTTTGTCAGTATATGTGTATATACAAGCCAAAGTAAAGAATTCAGCAATGACACAATTGATGTGAAAATTTGACCAGACATTGGTATTTCTCCAAGAATATCAATACTTTTCCACCTTGCCATTTCACTTTATTACTTTATTATTTGGGGTTTAAAGTTCTGATGTCTTTATGTGTGTGGAGTTCTTCGTGGGCTGGTTCTCCAGATCGCTGACGCTTGAATACTCTAGACTCACACAGACACTGGTCTTCGAGGCCTTTTGAGGCTTTGGGTAAGGCCCTTTGGTGTGCTTTTCGGTTAATACTGATGTCTGGTCAAAATATAATGTCAGTTGTTCATTCAGAATGCCTTTACGGGGAAAAAATGTTGACGCGTTCAACACTTATTTTCCCTGCTGTACGTTGACAGGAAAAGTAATAAACATGGTTTCATAAGGCTCATTCATGAGCTGCTTTCAGGCTGGTTTTCAGCAAGGTGCCGATGGGTGATCTAGGGAGAGCCAAGAGAGCCCTCCTTCACTCAGTAAGAAGTCATTTAAACCATCATAGTGACTTAGAAGCTGGTCAATTAACTTAAAATTCTTGCATAATATACTTTTATGGCTATGTGGATTTGATGGGCTCTGAGTTGACATTAACGTAGTCCTACTACACACTTGCAATCGGCTTAAGTTGGGGTATAACATGGCATATAAGCAAGCCCACCACTAGTTGATTTGAATGGTGTGAATATCTGCTGTGAATATCTAGACAACATTCAACATAGATGTTGTCATGACATTACTTCATTATGTCAAATTATGTCAGTCTCCTCACAATCTATTGTTGTGTAGAAGTACAAAAAAACACCACATAGCACATTCAACTACAGTTCAAGGTGTTACACAAGCCTTGAATTTCTAGTATTCTCTGTGCTATGTTCTCAGTATTGCCCTCCTGATTCAGGGGTGGTTACCTTAGGGATATAGTCACAGCCGAGAAGCATTGCAAACCCAACAAGGGTCTCCCGGGAGAGGTGTAGTTTCTCTTGCACTTTTGCCATTCTATAACATTCAACCTGGGGATCCTAATATGGAACAAACACAACAACAACAAAAAAAAAATTCTGAAATTTTACATTAACAGCACACAGCCTGTATGGCAGTGGACTCAATACATTTTATAATAAGATTTCTGCTCATTCAAATGGCTGTTCCAAGGATTCCGAACCACATGGCTAGGCAATAATCTAGCATGAACCACACCTTCGGTAAGAACCCTTGGCCATCTAGCAGAATCTGAAATGGACACCACTAACACATTGAACTTAATTAAACAGACAAGACTACAGCATAACTAAACGTCCATCCAGTGTAGTGGAAGAAGCATAATGTTGTCATATATTTACTGAACATAAACATATAATTTATACAAATAACAATGTACAATAGAAGATTGTGCCTCATTCACCAACCATTCTTATGAAAAAAATTGTTCTGAAAAACACCCTTATGCAGTTTTTAAAAAGATTTGTATTCTAATTAGGACTTCAAGAACAAATTTCAGAAAATAAGATACCAGTGAAAGAAGATACCAGTTAATGATGTACACTGTTCCCAGCATAAATCAACAAGTTAACAAATATTGATTATCAAAAACAGACAAGACAGCTATTCTGACCTTCGTGTTCATATTGAAGTTCCTGTAAACGGTCCGAGCACCGTACAGGAAGGCGTCTCCATCGTTGGTGATGCAGCCATCCACAAAGCCATTTAGGTCCAGGAAAGCACACATGGCCTCTGCTTCCCCAGAAGCCGTGACCCATGGCACACCCAAGCAGTCCAGCATCTCTGCGCACTGGACATTACATTACATTACATTTATGCATTTAGCAGACGCTTTTATCCAAAGCGACTTACATTTGTCAACTATCAGTTGTTCAGGGCCAGTCTCCCTGAGAGCAATTTAGGGTTAAGTGCCTTGCTCAGGAGCACAACGGTGGTAGTTGGGATAGCTGGGTAGCTGGACAAGTCACCCAAGACAGGGGAGAAAAGACTGTCAAAAGACTCTCTAGTTTTCGTTTTCGTTTTCTTGTACCCTTGGGTTACACAGGTTTTTGTAACACAGTATCCTTGCAGTGTGGATGGAAGGTAGGTCTTCTGACTGAAAGTGGGTAACTTACAAAACATGTTATTCATGAGAGACAATTCACAGAATTTGCTTACAAAACGTATAATTGTGAGAGAGAATTCACAGACACATTCACATGTGTTACAGCATTTAAAATAAATTAAGCATTAGCATTTAAAAAACAGCTGCATGCATATGTAAATTGGTGAGCAATGTTACCAGGTACCAGATTATCTTGAAGTGTAACAAACCTCTCTGAGAACAGCGTTGAAGCGCCCTCTGCTGGTGCTCTTAGCCGCTGGTGGTTTGGGAGCTTTCTTTTGAAATCCTCCAAACCTCATCTCCGTTCTTTTGCTCATGGTCTCTGCCTTGAGTTTGGGAGCTTCTCCTTCCATTACAAAAACAAGCTTCACACCCATCACAATGAGAGATGAAACTCGGAAAAACAAATTTCTGCAGAAGAGATGGTAACTGCCACTGTCAATGCATATTTTTAAACGTAGTCTAATTATAAATACTTGCAGATTAATGTAACCAGACATTGCTATTGAAAACTATAAATAAGCGTTGTGAAATTCGAATCTGAACAAGTCCAAGGTTCTTACCGAAGGTGTGGTTTATGGACTTTACCCATCATCCCTTGGACATGTTGTGCTTCGCATACCCACAGACTCAGGTCCACTGCTAAGGTCTTTCCAGTGAGGCTGTACAATGGTACAGATTCTCGTGCTGGTTCCAAGATCGACCATAGCTCAGTAACACCCATTTCTTTAGTGACACACGGGGAAGAGATAACAAACCTAAAATAAGGCTTTATTGACAAGACTTTTCCACAAAAGAGTAGTTTGGGAATAGTTAACATTAGAACCTTATTCCTATTGTCCTTTCCACGGCTCTGGTCGTATTGTAAGTCACTCTTTGCTAATAGACCTCTAAAAGTCTTTACGCAGACGCATGCCCATCAGTGCAAAGGAGAATTGGTTTAGCTTGCTGGCTTTAAGTTATTAGCTAACCTCAACGGCTAGTTTCCTATTCTTATGAACCACCAGTTCCTTTGGCATTTAAAAGCAAGCATCATAATTGTATCGCATACGTTGTACCTTTACGTTATGTTAACAGGTAGATATGAAACAAAACATCGTCACAGTAGACCACTAAATCATGTTTTGACTTCGCAAAGTACCTTCATTTCAAATCCGCCGCCTCTTGTGTGTGCGTAAACAATAAGTTGAGTCGAAGCGACTAGTGGGACCTAGCGCCCCCTGTGATGTGGAGTATGCACACCCCAAAGGGGTCGGCATGGTCCTTGGCCATTTCAAGTAAAATCCGCGTCAACTTTGTAGTTAAACTCCAAACGATAGCGTGTGTTTGGCTAATATTTGCTAATATTTTATGATTTCATGCAGTTGTGATTAAAATGCCTCAAAAGGCTTCCAACATGAACCCATTAGGTAGCCAACTTGTCTGTGTAGTAGGCCTAGACTAGACACTACCTTTGTGATGTGTTGGGCTGAAGCTTATGTGAAATTCACCCAAATGCTTAATCATGAAATAGGCCTGCAAGCAGGCAGTTCATTCCACAACATGATATATTTTGAGGCAATTTCAACAATATCCATTTCTACATAAAGATACATTTTAAATTTCATAGCATAGAGACTTTACGTTTGATTTGGGTTAATTATTGGAACATGCCATGTAAGTAGTCTGTTACAACTGAGCAAGTCACTTTTTAGGCCCTTGCATTTTTCACTTGTAACCACAGGATGGCCCCCTCTATGTGTGATCCAAATGACAGATAGCCTAATGCATCACTTTCCACTTTCAGCTCTCCATTTGCCCTTGCAGTTCATATCCCTCTCTTCTTTGACTCATGACACTTAAGAAATATGGAGATTGCCATTCCTTCACTATGTATACATCTCCTTTCTTTCCTCTGCATTGTTTATCTGATCAAGAATCTGATGTAATCCTTGCTGGACATCTTTAATCCCTTTACCATGCTTGGAGTGCCATATGTTGACGTGTCCCAGCTTGCAGATGTGATAGTACAGTTTAGTCATTTCAGTTGATCCTTAATGTAGTATACTACATAGAGATTACTAAACTATCAATTTCACCTGCCAAAGTCAAACAAAAAGTGTAATTTTGCCATAATGACAAGGGTAATGCCTCTCTGTGGGGTTACACTAGTAATGTTTTGTGTTATTATGACTGATACTAAATAGTTGTCATACCAGTGGTTCTGTCACGAGGCCAGACATTCATAGTGACTCTCGTCCAGCTGTAGGACACTCGTGTGTCATCTGCGGATGATGTATTGGGGCTCAAACTGAGCATGTGGTATAAATAGCCTCTTTATTGTGATTGTTGTGAATGTCACCCTAAAAATAGGGCAGGGTGCATGTGGTTGTGGGCCTGAACATGTACCAGTGTAGGGTGTTCGAATTACATCTAAAAGCGGACAGATTTTAGACAGCTATGCAAGGGCAGCTTTTGAGCGTTTTGAATTATGACGGAAACATTCTACCTTTGACACACACACACACACTGAGACCAGACAAAATCATAACAGTCTCTGTTTCACTCAGCCTGATCAGATACAGACAGTGATGTGTAAGAAACGGATAATTCAGGAAAGCTGAATGCAAAATAAGGAATTAAATGTAAAAATTAATTTGAGATTATCGGTAATTAAATAAAGTTACTAAAATATTTTAGCTTTTTTAGTGGTTTTATTACAAAGAAAAAGTAGGTTGACAGGCCAAATAAAAAGAAAAACATACATTTTAAAAACCATGACTTCAGATTTTTTGAGTTGTTTTCTTGAAAAAGGCAGAGTGCAATTTTGTGTCGCCATAGACGACGTTTCCATCACCGTTGCTGTGCATTTCTGATGGCCGATATTCTGACCCCAGCGGTAAGGTTGCATTAAGGCCTTGTTAAACCCCTGCAGCTGTTGTTTATGTAGGTGTCCAAGGAAACCAAAGTAATTCGTAGGCTTATTGGGTTACAGCATGTGTGGTCACGGCTGTGGTCAAATTTAGAGAAGAATAGAAATATTTGCACTATTAGGTTTGATTTTCACTCTCGACCACCCCCCCCATGCGTCAGTGTTTCCTTTTTTGTTATTTTGTGTGTGTTTGTGTCTGTGTGTATGTGTGTCCACAGAGAAGGAGAAAGAGAATAGTTGTAGTGGTATTAGTAGTGAGTGTAAGTGTAAAGTTGTGTAAGTTAGTAGTGTAGTGTAAGTTTGTGTACTCTAGTGTAGTATCGGGTATAGTATAGGTAGTAGTTATAGGTATAGTTTGTTCCTTCATATGTATCATTGACTTGTACTAAGACTGCGCTGAATTCTGTCTGATAAGTCTATAAAGTGAAGCCCTGATTTCCTATCAGTTCTTGGCTACAGGCAGTAGGGCGTTGAAGGGGGATTTCCCCATGGTGAAATCTGATTTTAAAAGTGTCTGCGCCGAGTAGTTAGGCGTTGAGTGACAGGAATATGTCACTTGAAACTGGCTTCCTTGGTCACTAGCTTACAGTAGCAACCAGGTTCCAATAATCCTTGACATTCTCAAAGGTATCGTTCACAGGGTGGTAACATTAGCCCACAAGGGCCTGTTTATAACACAGTTCTTCTGGGCAAGTTCCACTTCTCCTGGTGACTTCTAACACAATGAGTGCTGTGACACAGGCTGTGAAATTATGGACCCTCTCTTTTTTAACGCCAGCTGACATGATGTTTTATAGACACAGCCTGTGTGTATAACAAAATAGTTAATCTATGGACATATGACTGCTGACTGCATACTCTCTGTCCTTAAATTTCTTTCAAACAGGATTGGATTGGTACGTGCCACTCTGTTGCCATGGCAAATGTTGCTGTGTCTCCCATGGTGATCCACTCTAAAATTCTGTTATGGACCTGCTTTAATCTGAATGCTGACAATGATACTAGGTTTGTTTGGTGAAAACCAAATGCTGGGTATGCTTGAAATCTTAAACTATAGCCAATTCATACAAATACACCATCTCGTTTCCTTGTAAGACATGGTTGTATTTTTGTTGTTGTTTGTGTGTCACGTTCCAGAGCTACAGAGAAAGGGGATGTGGGCATCCCGTTGCGACATTTTTGATCAGATTCACAGAAGTGTCCACTCATCTCATCTGGTTTTAGATTCCCCTGCTGTCAGGATGCACAGCACTTTCCCAGCAATGGAAACAATGGTGGTGTCAGATACACATGGGTCTGTGGCCTGCACTTGTCAGATCCTATGAAGTAAACAGAACCAAGGGAGAGAGAGAGAGTGAGAGCGAGAGAGAAAGAGAGACAGAGTGGTAGAAGGAGGGGTGATACAGAGTGAGCAAGAAAGAGAGCAAGCTTGAGAGAGTCTGAGAGAGAGAGAGTGCAAGAAATTGAGTGAGAAAGGAGGGAGTAATGTTTGTGTCTGAAACAAGTATCAAATCATATCAAGCATTAGTGGTTTGTCTTCTCATGCATGTTTAGGCACAGACCTCATCCTTTCATCCCCAGTCTTTACCACAAACAATAACAACAATATCAATGGACAACAACAACAACTTAAAAATGACACACTGGTTTGACACACATTTGCTCAGGAGGGACTGCTGAGACAAATCTTGGCTGTAGAGTCCCCGCCCTGGGAGTTTGAGATCAGGACATGCCTGGGTGGGTCAGCCCTGCTGGGACAGTGTGAGAGCAGACTGTTTGTGGCTCGCTGGTACACAGGATGGTGGGCAGAGTCAGAGTCCAGGCATTTTTTCTCTGGATTGTTTCTACTGTACCCGCACATTGACCGCGTGGACCAACCATATACAGTACAATGTATTCCTGTTCATCAATTTATCTGTATGTTTGTTGTTTGTGTGTGTGTGTGTGTGTGTTCTGTACAGTCCTCATGAGGGTGCATGTGGTGAGTGCGTGTCAGTGTGTGTGTGTTCCAATTCTCCTTCTGTATATAGTAACTGGATATGGACCTCACAAGTGAATATTAAGAGGTGTCCCAGTGAGTGACTCTGTGTGTGTGTGTGTGTGTGTGTGTGTGAGTTGGAAACCCCGGCCCTCCTCCATAGCCATGTTGTCAGAGGCTGCTTTTTCCTAATACGTCCATAGAGTGAGCGCAGTGGTGGTAGCGATCCCATAGCGCGTGCAGTTGGTCTAAGATCAAGGGCTATTCTGGAGCCACTGGGGCACCCAGCGCTGATAGCTCTGGATTAATGAGTCAGGCCACTCATCAGTCCTAATTAGAAACAACACTAAAAACTATTTTTGGGGCTTGTTTCTACGGACTGGATTTGACCCGCGTGTCCACCAAAGCCTTGCACCAGCCACTCAACAACACCAACAACCCCCTCGGTCTCTGACACCCCAACCTCGCAAAGCAGTCTGTGTATGTGTGTGTGTGTGCACGCGCGCATGTGTGTGTCTGTGTGTGAATGCCTCCAAGGCCAGTGTAAATATAGACTCAAATGTGCACTGGCAATGTGATACAAATTGTGTGTGTGTGTGTATGAATGTGTGAAAGAGAGAGACACAGAGACAGAGAGATAGACTGACAGGCAGACAGACAGATGGAAATGTGTTTGTCTAGCAGTGTGTGTGTGTGTGTGTGTTTCCCTGTGTTGTATGAAACGTCAGGAATGAATCAAACTTTTGAAGATATCCTAAATATGTCCTTTGTCGTTCCTGCATTTAACGCATTCTGTTCCACTGCTACCATTAAATACAAAAGTAAATATTTAACTCTATCAGTGGTTTTCTCAATAGACTCCAGAAAAATATTTTCATAAGCCATCTTGTTGTTTATTGAAAACCTCACAAGGAAGGTTTAACAAGGTAAGAAAATTACATTGCTTAAACCTCCGACAGTTTAAGTATGGGGTAGGATACATGTCTGGGACAATATTTAGCAGATCATGCAAAAAGGTGACAGAAGGCCTCCAATGTAATAGCACCTTAGTGAAAAAATAAATCCAGCTGTTCTTTGGATCAGTGCAAAACTTGTAATGGATTTATGCATAGAAAGAAAGTGCCAAACGAAATAACAGTGGAGATATCAAACTGTCGTCAGGATTATAAGCAGATGTCAGGTAACAAATAGCTGTGAAACAAAAAATCTTTTAAAATGTCTATAAGCAGTTTGAACAAATAGGAATCTAAACAGTTTCATTTAACAGTGTAGATTTGTAACAGTGTAGATACTGAACACACACATCAACAAGATATACACACAAAAGTGTCCCAGAGAACTCTTTTATACACTTTGGAACACTCAAAAAAAAAAACTTTTATTCTCAAGATCTCAAAAAATAACAGCGCATCTCAGTGTGATCGTGAAAATAATACTCACACGCACAGAAACACGCACACACAACATCCCTTGTGCTCACAAAACGGACAGGTGGGTCAAGGGGATGTGGAGGCGTTTGAATATAGAGGGAAAAACTGCCTGTTAAAATAGCGGACAAACAATGATCAAGGATATATTTTTTTGCAGATGGGTAGCTGTTGTATTCTTGCAAATTTTGAAGCTCAAAACACTACACTGAAAGCCCTCATAGCCCTGCATAATATTGTAATTTGCACTCAGTGTATGCTCCGCTTCTGGCAAGGACGGGTTCACCTGCATAAACTACACTGGTGGTGTCGTTCAGTGGCGTGTGAATGTGGTGTCTTTGAAAGGGAACATTCAATGGTAGCAGGGCACATGCCTGAATATGGACCGCCACTGTAGCTTGGCTAGGGCTGTCAGAAACATTACGTAATGTCACATGTCATAACAATCATGACTTGCAGCAATAACAGTGCTCACTGTGTAAGATGTGAGACAAGAAACAAGTCTGAGCCTTGTTCAAAATATTTTAACATTTTGTGCATAACCGTAGGTCATAATTGATAGAACAAATGCATTATTTGCTTTTCACAGCATTCAAGAGTTGTCAAGAGATGGATCAGTCTTAATTTTTCAGTAAGCCCTCTTAACATTGGCTGTACACAGTGAGATGCATATGTATTTCTGTAGCAAGTGTTCAACAGTGAATTCAAACAATTATGGTACAGTATGTTTAGACTTGAATTTATGAATCATAAGCTATACAGATGACAGGCATATTTTTGCAAAACACATGTAAGATTCAGTTCTGCCTTGGATAAAGGTCTCCTGTAAAATACTGCATCAAGCTCTGCTCTGAAAATTGACAAATATAATTTGTATTATCTTATTACATGTTTTATTACATATTATTTGATGAATATTATACAATGACAGTAATCAGAGAAGTTTAAGTATATCTAGATGTTATGTCACAAAGTAGTCCTTTTTGTAATACTGCCTGTCTAAATTAGGATACAGGTAGCCTATTCCATAGTTATTTGTGTCTAAATGTGCTACTGTGGCAATTTAAATATTATTTAATGTTGTATTCTAAACATATTGGAAAGCAGGGTAATGACAAGAAATATTTACTGAATAGCACAGGGCTGTGTGTCCTGAACTGAGCAAAGACCACAAAGAGTGAGTAGACTACCAACTGTACAATTGTCCATCTGTTAATAATGGTCATTGCACAATAACACTTTTGAGAAATCGTCAATGTCACTTTTACAGATACAATTTAAGCAGAACTGATGCAATCCATGGCAGATCTACTGGATTTGTGCAAACCAAATTTAGCCTTTGTTACATTTTCATAAAAACATTTGTAAAAGAAGGCATATATCCACGATCACTGAGTGTCTTTGTGACACAAACCTCACTTGCTCAGTCTAAACGGATACACAACTTTAAGGCATTGGTTGAGGCACTAACTCTGCGCACTGCCGCTGAGTACCTTGACTACCTTAGCGACTAGGGGGAGAGATGATGAGCACAAGTAGGGTTACTGTACTTAATTTTAATCAACTAGAATATAATGTGGCCTCAAAACAAGATCCTCAGGGACGAAGCCAGCCGCTCAGTCTGCTGTTATGTCAGAGCCCTCACATTTGTTTCAAATTAGCTTGTGACTATAAATCAGTCGGGGGGGGGCATTGAAGTTATGAACAGACAGAAACTCATGTACACAGACATCATATTCAAACATACTCAGCCATTAGAATGAGGCACATCAACATATACATGCACACACACACACACACACACAGACACAGAGATACACACATTCACATGCACACACACACAAACACACAAACTCAAACACAAACAGAATATATAACACTATGGCAAAAGCTGTGTTTAGGGGAAGGTTTGGCCATCAGATGATGATGATGACAATGGTGATGATGATGAAGACCCATCATGATGATAATGGTGATGCCTAAGAAATCATTAGAATGGGTGCAATCTTAAATAGTTCATATTAACAACTTCTCTTTTTGGTGTACTTGCCCCACAAAATTCACTTTTAAAGACTTTAACCCATATGTTTTAACCCATATGACCAGATTTAAATGTACTAGAACCACTTCAAATTAACCTTAATTCATCAAGAAAAGGACACAGGGAAGAGTCATTTTAAAAGAATGGGTCAATACTCGTCAGTACTGACAAATCTTACTTTATGGAGAATATAATTTTGTGTTATATAACAATCCATTTTCTGGATTGGTACAGTGTTCACTTAAAGAAGAAATGCTGTGTGAATCAGTCAATAGCCCTGTTGCTCAACGTCACTGAACACTGTCTGTTGGAAGACGAACCAGAAAATTTGATGCAACATAGACTGAATAATGTACCGTTAACTAATGTTAACTGAATGGGCCATAGCAAAATGAAATTACAAAGTTACTAATTTCACTTAGAGTTAGCTGTTGGTTCACTATTCTGTTGTGTTGTATCAAATTTTCTCGGTCTTTTACCTGACAACAGCAGCTGGTGACCTCTAACATCAGGACTTTGGATTGATTCAAACCAGAGTTGATTGAATCTGATGGAGATGAAACACAGTTGATGTGGAAAACTGTAAGCAATTACTGAAACACACAGACAAAAATTCAAGAGGTTTCATGATGTTTTTTTTTTATAGAGTCAGCAAAAAAAGTGTACATGGTCAGCAGTGACACAAAAGAAAGTAAATGCTAAAAACAACTGCTATGTTTCCTTGTGTACACCTGTGCCAGTCTCACTGGTACAGGCATATATAAGATGCTTTCAAAAGGCAGAATAGAATATTACAACAATAACAATAGGACAAAGTATATATTCATATCTCTCTGTATTTTTGTCATTCCCTGGCGAGATGGAAAATGTTAAATCATCACCCATATATACACATTAGCGCCAGGCCCTGATAGCATTCTGAAATTATTGCACTGAGAGGCTCAGCAAGCTCATCACGGTCACCCCAGTAAACTTTTGTATAAAAATAGAATGAGAGGACTAACACACCAAACAAGTCTTCATCTTTTTGGGCAGGCAAACACCGCGGCCACCCCCCTTTGGGCCTGAGCCCGCACCAGCAGCTTAGAGAAACAGAATGTATACACATTCTGGAGTCTCTCACACTGCTTAAGGAAGGAGGGTTAAAACTAGATGTTGTGGTGGTGGTGGGGGACCAAACAAATAATCTGTTAGCTTTTTGGTTATCTTTTTTGTGTTTGTGTGTGTGTTTTGGAAAAAATCAAACATGGTAGTTAGTTTGTTTGTTATCTCTGTTTTTGCTCTCGTCACTTCTTTCCTTTGCTCTCCATCTGTGGTCACACAGAGATACATCTTTCTCTGATTCCAACGGCCCTGTCTCTCCCACCCTGTGTTCCTGGGCAGAAGCCAGGTTTAAACAGCAGGCTGTTTGGGCGTGGACTCAACTCTTCTCCCTTCCTCCATCTTGACGCTCTCACATTCAGATAAAAAAACAACAAAAAATACAACTGAGAAGTGGAGCCCTTTGAAGCTCTCTCTCTCTCCCTCTCTCTCTCTCTCTCTCTCACACACACACACACACAGGCTTTCTCCTCCCCTCTTCATCTTTCTCTCAAGAGGGTGGAAAAATGGCACCCGAAGCTTTCGCCACACCATTAAAATAAAACAGAGTTCCAAAAGAGAGTAAGGGTTTTCCTTTCAGAAAAACAGGAGTGGAAAGGGAGAAAATTCAATGGAACGCTACTGCGACAAGAGCGAAAAAGAAGAGAGGAAAAAATGAAATCAAATATGGCCACGGCTTCTGGTTACTATCACTTAGACCATGGTCTCCACACCAACCAGTTTGGGCGTGAGGATGCGGGGTGTTACACCGCTGTTTAGGTCCTCCTCAAACTCCAGTAGCTGGCCCATAAAGTTGAGGTTGGGGGAGATAATGGGTCGCCGGGCCTTGACAAACTTGTAGGCGTCCGTCATGGTCATCCAGGAGTGTTTCATCAGATAGGCGATGACAATGGTGGCAGAGCGTGACACACCTGCTTGGCAGTGGATGAGGACGCCCTGTCCAGCCTGGTGAGCCTCCTCTGCATACACATACACACACACACACGCACGCACAAACACACACGCACAAACAAAAACAAACAACAAACAAATAAACAAACTAAACAACAGGTATCTGAAACATGTCAGAACTCAGGCTTACAAGTGCTGTTGTTAAATATACATCTTAAGAGTTCAAATGCAAAATCAGTTATTTTTAAATTAAGTTTCAATAACAGCCATTCTTTTTAGAAATGCTGGTAATATTGTTTTGACGTGATTTTATATGATTTTCAAAAAACATCAACATGCACAGTTTAATAACAACTACCTAGAACTGAAAATATGAATAAATAACATTTAAACATAAATAAATCCATCCAATTCTGACGGTGGCCTAATCTGGTTTTGCATCTGAACTGGTGTCAAGCCATAACAGTGGAATAATTTGTGAGCTACTATTTTAGAAATGCACAATGAGTCATTTGTCAGCCACAAAGCCCTTAGCCTTCCCCTCCAGGTATTTATAATGCAGACCCAGGTGCTGCTAATTCTGACTAACTCTGTGAGGTCAAAATGCAACAGAAGGTGGGCTAATGCATACCAATGAACTCAAAGGCCTCCTCAAAGTACTGACGCAGGTTTTGCTTGCTGCTGTCGGTGGCTGGCAGACGTTTGTAGCTGAGAAGGCCGAGGTCATAATGGTAGAGAGGGAGGTGCGTGGTGACGTTGAGCACGTAACCGATGTTTAGCCGCTGCATTTGGTCGAGGTCCTGGGCGTCATGCTCGTTGCCAAGGTAGAGGAAGGGCAGAATGGGTGTGAGCTCGGCATTCTCAATATCAGGGGTAGAAGGCAGCGAGTGAGGTAACCCCCCTGACAGGCCCACAGCACCCACCCCTACGCCGTCCATCCCCTCCTGATGTAGGTGCAACGAGTGTTCACACAGGCTCTCATGGTGCTGCCGGAACGCACTGAGGCCCCCTGAAAAAGAGACACAAAAACAAAAAGACATGAAATGAAGAGTCAGCCCAAGGATATGAATCATTTTCCTCCTTAGATTAATATTGACATGTAGATTTTTTTGTGAGGTTCTAGTCTAAACCTTTAAAAGCAGGTAAAACAGTGTGAAAAGTGCCACATGTCATATTATATTATAATTTCCACATACATATTATAATTGTTATAATAATTCTCAGAAGTCTCATAGGTTGTTTTTCATCACATAAATGATCTGTGCCAATGCTGCCTTTGGTAGTCACGTATTTGTGAGAATGTATTTAGTAGCCACACTTACTTGAAAGTGTTTTGCTACATAGAGGCTTGGAGTGATCCAAGTTGGCACTGGAGCTTCCTTTTGAAGAATGAAAGCCCACTAAGACTTCACATATTGTAATATCACAGTGGGATAGAGCTGAGCTTGTGCTACAGCAGTTTAGCCAGGTTTCTTTGGGGAGATTTTACAGCAAATATTTGGCATGTCATTTTGAAGATCCAATTGAAAATGCTTGTTTTACCCCCACAGTGTTTGAAAGCGTTTATGGTACAAATGAGTGCATTTGTACTTTGTACTGATGTTATTTTCTACTTCATTTCAGCTAAATGAAAAGCTGTTATTAAGTTTACATTACATTAATGGTAGCAAATGCTTGACAGATTGAGCATCTGTTAAGCTCAAACTGATGGTGTGGCCTTCCACAGCAAGTGGCATCATAAACAAGAAACAGGTGAGAGATTTGCTTTTTATTTGAATTTGACAGTTTGAGAAACATTACACCCTTTGTTTTTTTTTTGCATGCACAAAATCATGTGAGCTTTGTTTATACTGAACACAGTTCCCTGCCCTCAAGCAAGTTACACACTCAAACTGACCTCAAGTCAGTCTTCACACAGTCAGAAATGCATCTCTATTTCAGGCGTAATATGACACTCAAAACAAAACAACCATGTTCAGTATATCTTGAAAGACATCTTTTCCTGTTCAACCACCTGTCCCATGAGACAGGGATTTGAAGGTGCATACCCTTTAGTATAATAATACAATAAATTTTTTGCTATTTGTAACATCTTGCTGTCTGTCAAAAATAATAATAATAATCTGTCAAATCTGTGGTCGTGGTTCTGTAAAAATAATAATTAGAATAATAGTAATTCTGGCAAAAAAATACAACAAAGTACAACATTTCAGTCAGTCAATAACATTGTGTCAGAAAGAATGATAACTGATTGGCTGTTCATCTTCTGATCTTCGAACAGGCTCCAGGTTTCATTGATTACCAGGAGACCAGTTCAATAGGAAGGTAACATTTTACCGAATTAGAACACAGCAGGATGAGCAAGATGCACTGATGCCACATAAAAGACTAAACCTGAACACAAGACATTCAAAACCTGGTAAACTTTCTTCACACAAAAAGAACGTTTACATTTAGCAGACGCTTTTTTCCAAAGCGACTTACATTTGTCAGCTATGAGTTACATCAGGGCCAGTCTCCCCTGGAGCAACATAGGGTTAAGTGCCTTGCTCAAGGGCACAGTGGTGGCAGCAGCCAAGATTCAAACACACAATTTCCAGACTATTAGCATGCTAGCCAGGTTCCTTAACCACTAGACCACCATCACCCTCAAGAAATCACGTCAAAGCTTTAAAGTAGTACATCTGCTCTTAATTGCGATAATCCTTCACTCCTTCCTTTTTTTTGGCCAACCTCCTGGATTGCAGCAGTTGTAATATATGGATCTCATCAAAGATGCTGTTTTCTGACCTCACTGATAATAAAGGAACTCAAGCTGAAGCGAAACTGGGGTGTTGCAGTACTGAAGCTGTGAGATCATTCAGGAAAGGGCTACGGGGTGGATTTCAGTTTCAGAATCAAGCAGGCGAACATTACACTTCTCTTTATACGCCATTACCTCACAGGCTACCTCATACTGATGTTTCTGGTACTTTCCGTATTGCAATGTTTGTACTGAAAGCTGTGAGAGAATTACTGTGAAAATGTACTCCTTTGTTATGACTGTCAAAAAACACTGTTGACTTGAATGACATACACATAAACATCTAGGATTCTGTTTTATGGTGTGTCTGAAATGCTAGTTGGTCGGAGTGTGTGTGTGTGCATGTGTGTGTGTGTGTGTGTGTGTGTGTGTGTGTGTGTGTGTGTTGGGGGATATCATTCTGCCTATATGCATTTATGAGCCACACCAATATAGTTTGAATCATTTCATTAATTTGACATCAAGACAGACACAATTTGATAACACCATGCACATAAAGTGATTTCCGCATGACCTAAGTCTGAACAGAAAAACAAGTTTACATTTCTAGGTCAACCTATCACACACGATCAAATAATGTCTAAATAAATGCTCAAATAATACTCAAATAATTTAGGCCTGTTGACACTATCAGAGCTGAGAAAGAGGGGAAAACCCAAAGACTATTTTGCTACAAACAGGATATTTTTATGATCATATCAGTGAGCCAAATGTTCAAGAGTTGCCATCGACATGCATGACAAAACGACTGTGGACGATTTCAGATTGTGTGGTTACTGGGCATGAGTAGGCTAAGGGAATATTAATATCTTCATTTCAGAAGTGTTTAGAGAAACCTGTTCTCCCCAGAGCAAAGGGTACAGGGGGTACAAAATTATAATAGCTGAATATTCATACACATTTTCTAAAGCTAAATCTCTCTTTACACCCAGTTCTAAATACCAAGAAAACAAAAAGATCTACACCATCTTCAGAAATTCCATTTGATCACCTTTACATCCATAGACATAGAAGAATCTGTTGTCAGGAGTTATATGCTACTTTCATGTTGCATATTGATAAGCATTGAGGACAGTATTTGACCATACGATTTGACCATAAACATGATCTATGCAAGGTGAATGTGTAGCTGAATGTTCATGAGAAGAAGCAGTATTCCTGTTTCCTGATTCCTGATTATTTAATAGGACAGTTATGAACTCATCCCTCTGTCTTCCATCTCTATTTATGCTGAGCAGAGGAGAAGAGATGGGAAGAAGAGAAAAATATCAGAAGAGAAGAGAAAAATGAGAAGAGAGGGGCAGAGAAGAAAAAAGAAGTATAGAAAAAAGAAGATCAGAGATGAGGAGAGAAGAAAAAAACAGAGAAGAAAAGAGTGGTGAAGAAAAGACAACAGAACAGAGAGAATAGAGGGGAGGAGGAGAGCGGAGAACAGCAGTGGCCAGTAATCCCCAGCTGGATTCAGTCTAACTGACAGAGAAGCCACCTCGACTTCCATCTCCAGCCTCCTGCCCCACACCAAAGATGGAGAAAGTGGCAGAGGGCCAAGAGGCCTGAGCCACTGCTATAAGAATAGAGCTCACTATTTAACAACAGCTGCTGTCCTGCACAAGGTCTCAAGAGTGTCACTGCATATCACCTCACAGTGCGAGTCAGCCCAAATAACTGTGTGTGTGTGTGTGTGTGTGTGTGTGTGTGTGTGTGTGTGTCAGCAAGAGAAAGAGAGAGAGAGAAAGACAGAGAGAGATAGAGAGAGACGGGCGGAAAGGGAGGAGGGAAAGTGTGAGATAGTAAAACAGAAACAGAGAAGTGGAGAGACTGTGTGTGTGTGTGTGTGTGTGTGTGTGTGTGTGTGTGTGTGTGTGTGTGTGTGTGTGTGTGTGTCATGAACATAGTATTACACATGCGTATATGTATGTGTCTCAAAGCACATGTTGTCTTCTTCAGTAAGGATATATGCTTGGCTTTTTATATCCTAATGGTGTACTACATATTCAAATACAGACACAACAGTCTGGCGTTTCATCAGTTCTATCTTTAGCGCGTCTATCTGCAGGTGCTATCTGTAGGTATGCAAATGACTGTTTGTTTTGACAACTGAAATGGGTTTTCTTTTTCACAGGGCAAAGAAGCCTGTGTTGAGAGGTGCAGCAGGGGAGGCAGGATCCGCCTGTTAAACAGCGTGGCAAAGCCCATCACTGTTATATCATCGACTGACTCAAAGGCTTTTGCAATTGTCTCTGGCACAGAGAATATGGCAGGGAAGAAGGAAGCGGACTAAGACAGGGACTGGAGTATTAGGGACGAAATTCAGTGCCAATGTCGAGTACACTACCAGCATGAAGCCATCACAAAGCAAGCAATTTCCTTGCCTGAGGCATATAAGGCAAAGCAAAATAAATAAATAAATAAAATAAAACCACTTTTGATCTTGTCAAAAGCAAGGCCAGGCAATCTTAATGGCTCAGTAGCCCAGACATAGCCTGGCATAATTTGTTTCCACTCAAACACAGGTAAGGGTAGCTTACCTTTCAGAACGATGGGGTCCTTCCCTTCTCTCCGCAGGGACTCCAACACGACGTGCAGGGGCTGGGAGGCCGTGACCCTAGCCGGCTCAGCCGTGGCCTCGTCATACACCACAATCTCTTTGGAGAAAATCCCCTTGAAGGAGTCCTTACCCTCCCTGCAGGAGATGAGGTCTAGCACTGTGATCTTGCCCTGCTGCAGGCGCCGACGGCTGATCTTGTCCGAGCAGTTGATGTGCACGGCGCCCTGGATGTGGCTCTTGTTATACTCTATGAAAGGCCGGCAGTCGATGATGACTGGCACAGGACCCACCGGGTGGCCCATAGGGCAGCGGGTCATCTTCTCGGCCAGCTCATTGGGGTGGATCACCCGGTAAGCAGACCTGGGCGCCAAGGGGGCCCCCGAAGTGAGGCTCGGGGTGCTCAGGGCCTCACCATGACCGACAACAGGGGAGGTAGGGCTGGGGAGGTGAGTGGCACTGGGGCCTCCATAAACACCGGCGTCAGAGCTGAGGTCGGGGCTGGAGACGCTGACCTGCTGGCTCGGGTGGTGGGGGGGCTGCGGCCGGCTGCTGTCCTTCTCGTAGGTGGTCACCGTGCAACAGCTGGCGCTGCTGCATCCACACGTCAGCGAACGCGTGGAGCCGCTGGACGAGGGCATATACGTGAGGTTGGTCGCCCGGATCTTCACCACAGTGGTGCTGATGACCGTCGTCTTGTTGTGCACAGTAGTGGTGGTGGTGGTTGTGGTGGCCGCGGCAGCCGCGACGGCAACCGCGTCCAGGTAGCTGGTGGTATCCAGGCAGAGTCGAAGTTCCTGAGGTCGGATAGGCCTTGGCAGCGCCACCACAATTCTGTCGTCGAGGGGAGACGGAGGCATGGGGAGGCTGAGGAGCTGGCAATACTATGGAGAACTCAGGGACCCAGCCTGCAAATCGGAGGGAGGGAACACAAGCAGAGTCACAAAACCCAGTGGCAATAATCAGTACACACTCATTGACCTCTGTTTGTGTGATTATCAGTGTTGTGTGCAGTGTGTTTGTCTGTGAAAATGTGAATATGCTCCTAGGTGGTTTCAAAAGTAAGGGAGAGGATTTGAGAATTGAGCAATAAATTAGAGTGGATTTCACAGCTTTGGCTGCTGCTGCTTGGGTCAACAGTGTGGTTTGAAGTCCTGCTAGATTCCAATCAGTAAACTGCCACAGCAAAATGAAAGACAATCCCTTCGTGCTTACAAATACATATGGATGACACATCACTGAGATACTGGCCACATGCACATTACAAAGCAGTTTCAGATGAATTTCTGAATGGGTAAAAAATCATTGCTACTTGAAACTGATTTCACTTCATTTCATTTCATTTCACATCAACATCAAATGCATGAGATGTCCTGATACAGAGGCGGGTCAATCCAGGACTGATTCCAGACACCGTATGGTGATTTTATGCCCTATCAATTAGTCTCTCATCTCGGAAAGATAAAACACTGCAGCACAACACGCCGCATTTTGTGCGCCTTTTCATCAAGCTGTCCCTCCGAGCAACACAGTTAGCGCCTTATTGTTGCCGTTCAAACGTCTGCTATCTAACCGGTAATTTTACTCACACCCCATCGTTAACTAATCGCGGCTGTGTCTGCTGCCCGACCCTTCAAGCTCCGAGCCCGTTTGATAGCTGCATAACCAGGCAGTCTAGAGAGGGGAAACTGACGGAGCCGGCATGTGGACGTGCTGTGAATACAGCTGAGACGCAAAGCACCGCCATCCCGCCACAGACAAGTGTCTTCATTAGGCTACTTGCGCTCACAAATTGTGCTAATTTGGTATCAAACAATAGCCTGTAGACAATAAACTGCCCACTCACCATTCTTATTTTGCACTTGACAGGCGAGCACTGCTGATTGGTAATATCTTTAACCACATGGAGGGGTTAGGCTATCTCTGTAACCTGTCATCTGTTTAAATCATGCCAGCAAAATGATTTTGAGGTTTTTACAGTTAGACATCTCTTTTCCTTTTCTTGAATTGACCGATGAATCGATTTATAGACAGTGACAGAGAACACTTCATTCAACGAATTTTAACGAATGCGAGCCTAGAAGACAGATGGCACACTACGCTTTAAGTCACTGTCTTTTAGAAAATAACTTTGACATTTAAACTTACCACACGTAATTGAATGAATGGACTTACCTATGTAAATAAATAAAAGCTCCGATAGTTTGGGGGCAAATGTCGGTTATTTAATCTACAATCAACAACGCTGACTCAACTCAGCCCGTCCCGAAGCCGTGGATCCGCAACATTTTTACTTTTTGCTACGCTCTAAGCATTAAAATATACAAGAGGGTCAACCAGCCTACTGGAGAAGCTAGTAGGCTATTATCCGATAGACACGAGTACGAACCAATAGAAGACGTTTTAATAATAAAGTCACACTGTATAAAAGTCAGAAACCAACCCCGAGGTGGGAGGGAGTTTGTCCGGTGTAAAGTCAGCTTTCTCCGAGCCGTAGAGTGAGCGGAACAATGCTCAGACTTCAGTGTACGAGAGCAGAGGTGATGTCATTGGCAACCAATCAAAAGCCTCTTAGGCCGGGCCGAAGACACTGAACAGTCCCGAGCTCTTCGAATAGGCCATCAGAGTGAAGCGCAACAGCCGTCAAATATAAGCGAGGGGAGGCCCGTCCCCCGTGACGTAGGTTTTAACCTGTGTTCTCCATGTGTGTTTTCGTCGAAATTGAGAGCCATTCATATCAAATTCATTCAGCTCTGTGAAGCTGATTCATGCGTTATCATGTAGAATATCCTTACAAGATATGAGTCAACCATTTAACGAGGGGACGCAGCATGAACAAATAGACAAATTAACTATTATCTTCACTCACATCCATTTGAAAAATCTCACTCGGCAGCACTCCTGGCACTATTGTTGAAGTTTATATAGATACACATATGCTATTATTTACATCATGGCTCTCGACACTGTTATCTGGTAAATAGAGATGTTTGGCCATGTTCCTCCTTTAATGTGGCTGGCCAAGTTGGCAGGCTGCAGCACCCACCTCCCATGACAGGACACATGCCACTGCTAAAGAGCTGAACTACTACCAAAGCCCAATTTGCATCTGTGCTCCTCTATATTTAGCTGTGCAGTAACCCTGAACAATGCGGGACATTTATTATTGCGTCTATTCATAGCGCTTGGTGGTGCCACGACCAGCTATCTATGAATGTGCCACTGCAGATGATCAAAGTGTTTTTAGACTGGAGCTGAAGGGAAGCGTCCTAAAACTTTGGAGAATGGTGACCTGAGAGGTGACAAAAGATACAGCAGAAAGTAGACAAAATAAAGCAAAAAGCAAAGCTGTTAAGTCAAATGTACTAATGTACAAAGAATAATGTGAATCATATGGAGGGAAGCTGTGAATGACTATCTGGTATTACTATGCTCTGTGTGGTTTGCTGACACACAGTTTATGTTTTCTTTGATGACTGGGAGACTATTGCCATCCCTCCTAAGTGTGTATTGCATAGGTCAGTTATAAAGGACTACACAATATTAATGTTATCACATCAAAGATAAACATTTTGAATGAGCAGTATTTTTGAACCCAAACAGTATTACATGTTACTAACTGTCCATGGTTCCTTACTGGTCAGATAAAATGGATTTAATTGTCTGTCAAACCATTGTCTGTCAAGTTACAGAAGCAGAAGTTTTTAAATCAATTATATAATAGGCCTGTTTTCTAGCAAACTTTTAATAGTCTTTGATGTTCTCCCCTCTGATTTCATCAGTATGGCGTGTCTCTGTATGACTACTGTGGTTACAGTAAAGGTTCCTCCCTCTTGGACTAGAAGGCAGCCAGGCAAAACCAGTTCTGTTTGTATGATGACTTCACACACATTTTCTCTGTTTGCATAAGGCCACAGTTTCTCAAAGCTGTCCGACCAGCTACACTGAGGTATGTGTCATACTGTCTTACGAATTACTCTTCATGGACACTTCTCTTAAATCAGCTTTTCGTGAGTTGAGACTGTGGCACCGAGCTTGTTTTGTTTTGTTTTGTTTAAGGTCATTCCTATTTCTGTCTTTTGAGGCTGGTGCTTTCAAAGTTGTATAGGCCTACCCCTACAAGCATCAGAAATAACATGGAACTCAAAGGCTAACACTCATAAAAAGTTTGTTTGGTGTAGAAAATGTTGATTTTCTTTTTCTCACATAACAAACATCTGTAACATAGATAGCAACTTTTTTTTTTACTTCCCAGCTCCCAGTGCAAAAGCGGCCTATGTGACATGGAGGTATGTATAACACAATTTTCTTTATATTATGGTGAATAGAAGATTACATCTTTGTATATTTACTCTTTTAATGTTTGTGGTTGCTTTTGACTCAGCCATTGTGTTTCAGGCATACCAGGCAAGATGGAGATGTTTTTCCTCTGGAGCTCCCCTTATAGTTGTTGATTAAAAAAAAAATAGCAACAACATTGTACATTCTCACCAATCCATGTGAATTTTTTTGCAAACCAATAGGAATAAGAACCAGTATGATCATTATTGTAGCATTACATTGACTGGCAAGTCTGTAATGAACATCTTTTCGGTTTTATTCAGTTTCAGTTAAGTTTTCACCACCTCTCTGTTTAAGATCCTGCAAGTGTAATGACCTAGGAATCTACACTAGAGGTGGCTAAGAGAGCCTTCAATAACCCCATAATGAGCCGTTTAAATATAGAAGTGATTACGAAGCTGGTAAATTGACCTAAAAAAGTTGACTGGTGTGCCTTTAACATTAAATGAACATACCAAATTTTGGGGTATTATACTCATTTTCCACCTCCTTTTGAGTTAAACTGCTGAGTTTAACCTTTTTATGTAATAATCCAGGAAATTTGCTCCCACATCTGAAGTGGCCCCTCCATGTCTGCAAATCAAGTGGTGCAAGTCACTGATCTCATGGTAGGTTCCAAAGTGCCCTGATATTTATGCTGGAATGAGAGTATAGTTCCATGTCATATCAGCAAAAAAAACACATGTTTCATTTTCTGTTGGTCTTTGTACACTTTGTAACTACAGAAGCATCAAGTTTTAAATTTGAAAGATATCAGAATTCTTAGTCACTCTAGAGCAAGATACTAACAGATGAGATGCTAATGCTAATGATCTGATTCATTGATCCATACTAGGCTGGAGATAAAACAGCTGGATGAATGGGAGAACTCAAGTGTTTAACCCAACTGGAGGTGGAAAATTAGTATATTTCACCTAATAGGTGGCATGTTCCTTTAAATGTAACAAACTAAAACTAGAGGCTGTACAATCTGATAGCTGTTTATAAAAGGGTTAAAGAGGAGAGGTACCAAAGCTGTTCCTTGTTGGACCCCACCATCAAAATGAAAAAACTTATTTAAAAACTTAGATTATTCCACTCTAAATAGATGTTTCATGCACTGCAGCTTTAAATGAGAGACACAATTAATAGCCAGCAGCTCTGCTTAAAGCAAATTTTAATATCTGGTGTTTTACTCCAGGTGTTTAACCCGATAACTCCCCCATTTCCAGTTCAACAGAATTTATTTAAGATAACATTAGCTGCTTGTGAAATGGTTGACTGCATATGATGTAATCTAACATGGGAAGTGTTCATGTGGGCTGTATTTCCTGGAACACAAGGAAGAATGCAGATTGGTGAATCTTCACTGTGGCATTTTATAAACTCCATAGAAACAGTTTTGTGGTAACACGTCTCCAGCATAAACCAACAGATAATTTGTTTGAGTTTGTTGAACAGTTAGTAAACATCATATTGTCCAACCAACCCCTAACCCTAACCTAAATGGCTATGAACTGTGTTGGCATGGTATATGAAAAGAATGAATCAAGAATAAAAGAATAAATGAGACCCAAGACACCCAGATGAAAAATCAAAATGGGCAAATTTTAGGACTTGCCGTATTTAGATTTAGGGTTAAAATTTTTTTTTTTAAAGAATGTAAAACTACAACTTTTGACACAAAATAATATTCACAGTGACCTTTGATGAAGTCACGTGAAAAGAAAAAATGAGACCAAGACACAGAGACACCCAGATGAAAAATCTAAATGGGCAATCCCATGGCAATGTCAGCAAATAAAATGCTAAGCATTCGCATGATATCAATGATTATATTCAATTCAATTCAATTCAGTTTTATTTATACTTTTACAATAGTATTGTCTCGTGGCGCTTCACAGAAGGAGCACCCAAGAGCAACAGGGTCAAGGAAAAACTCCCTTATGTTCAGTTAATCTAGGAAGAAACCTTGGGCAGATCCACGACTCAAGGGGCTAACCCAACTGCCAGGGGTCATGGAGAAAAATTACAATCAGTAGTAACCATGACAGACTATAAGTTGCCTATGGTTTTAGCTAAGGTTCATAATAGTTCATAATTGAGTATTATCCCACTTTTACATTACATGGTAGTCAGTCTATAGGTGGTTATCAGGAATTATGGCTGGACAATGTAGCAGCGGCCAGGCATAGTGACAAACTCAAAGGAGTGAGATGGGTCATGGGGGTAACAGTAAGGGTCCATATGACAGCACCATTGTGAAGGGGGGGTCAATCACAAAGCCTCAGGAAGGGGAGTCGGGCCCAGCATCGGCGTCAGGAAGGTCCTCTGTGCTGTGGAGTTGGTCCTGACATGGGCCTTCCGTAGTGTTGGTTGTAGTCCACTCAGGAGGGGAGGGTGAGAGGAGTCCGCCGGAATGAGGCAGGGATGACACTCAGCAAAGATAAATTGTGGACAGAGGTAAATAGTGAATTAGGCCAGGCTCACACATCAGAAAGCAAATGTGTAATTTGGGCATATATGACATTTTAGGATTTGCTGTACTCAGCTGTAGGGATATCATGGAAACATTATACATAATATTTAAATAATACTGTATTTGCTCATGGTCTGTCACATCCATAATGTGAAATTGCCTAAATGGCACCTCACCTGTTTAAGAGGGCAGGCAGGCCATATATGTAACAGCTTTAAAGCCCCCAGAACAGACACTCTTTTATGTGTTCAACTTGGACTCCAATGTCCTTCAGGATACCCTGATTAATGTTGGCGGCCAGAGACTCCAAACAAAGAACTGTTGACTGAAAACATTATGAACATTTTGCTGTGATCACAGTGCTTTGATTTTAACAAAGTTGTTAGACAATGACTGTAGCCATGTGACCTGAAACACACAGTGTATATTATTTGAAGTCACACCACTTGAAGCAAGTTTCATTAGGTTACCAATGAATTGCGATGAATAAATGGCATTAACATGTTGAGCACATGTGCGCACGTGAACAGTTTTAGGCAGAGCTTCAGTCTGATGCCCCCTCACCATATTGTCTGTGCAGGTTTGTGTGTAAGACAATGTTTGAATTCTACTACAGGCCTATCTAATTGCAACTAGTTCTAGTTCTAGTGCTAAGATCTTAGTCATGAGCAAGCAGCTCAGTTTTTATTTCATGAAATATTTGGAACCTGCAGAAAAAAAATAACAAGAACATGACCTTAATGCCCTCAATGTGAGTATTCAGTGAGCTAAAGGGAAAGCATCTTATGAGACCTTCAGCGACAACAACAAAAAGTCTCTTCACTGAACAGCTGATAGATGTGACTTTATGCATATTTGTACTGATTGTAGATGTCCTGATTTGTAAAGTTTCACTTACATAAAGAAAACCAAACCCAATGCTTAACATGCTTATTTCCTCATAGCAGCAGGTGTCCTTTGCCTAGCTAATCAGATAGAAGTGGATGATGTGGTGTAGGGGTTAAACATACTGCAGTGTTTCTCAATTATTTTCTGTTACACGCCCTCCAAGAAAAAGAAAACATTTCGCACCCCCCACTCTCCACCGTGACTATAAATAGTATTATTTGTTACACTTTATTCTAGTACGGCAAAAGAAAAGCATGTTCCCCATGGTCATACGCCCCCCCCCCCCCCCCCGCATCTCACCACACCCCCCTCCCCAGGGGAGAACGCCCCACTATTTGAGAAGGTCTGGTTTACTGTAATACTGTAGTACACTTTACATCACTTTAAAATGATTGAATTAATGTTATACAAATGACTGGATGGCATGTTGTGCCATTTATTTATTTGAAATGACTGACATGACTAGTGGGAATTTTTGCATCATCCCTATTACCAGTGACAAAATGTGCTTAGGGAAGTAATACTTTTTTAGGTTACCAGCAGATGAAGCTATGCTAAATTATTAAAGGTTTCATAAGCCAATAGACTGAAAGTGTGGTTGTTCTTGTTTCAGTTATGTGGGTGAGCATTCATATGTGTATAAGACTCTGTGTGTGTGTGTGTGAATGGAAAATGTGACGCTGCAGTGTGTGACATTCGTGGCCCCTGAACGACAGGAAGATTCAAAAACCACTTCCTGATCTGTCCCCGAGAGCAGGATAAGCCGTGCAAGCTAATCTGATTCAAAACAGAAAGACAGGTCACAGTACATCTGCTATGACACCCACATCTGTCTACACTCCCATCCTCTACTCTTTGGTATTGGAGCTTCAGCTCTCGACATTTGTGTATCAGTACCTGGGCTGGTGTATTTAAACATACTGTAAAGCTACTGACTGAAGTGTTCATTTAGAAACATCGCTATGTTTGTGTAAGCCATTAGGCTGTTTTAGATTGGAGCAACGGTGACTGGAACAAACAGATGGGAGCTCTTCAGCGCAAACAGCTTGACGAACAACATGTCCATGAACAGTGTTTCTCACTGCCAAAAAGAGAAGGGAGAAAGAGAAAGAGAAAAGAGAGAGAGAGAGAGCTGTCAACCAGTGATACTACTTCTATGCTCATACTAAATGCCTGGATAGCCTATTTATCACATGAATAGGGGCAGCAGATGATGGATGTTATGGAAGTGTTGTAATCACAGAGTGAATTAAGAGAAAAAATAAGGATCACATAATGATCAACACCTAAAAGCAACCCCATGTGACAAGAGTCAGTGAATGGATAATGCATGAACACTGTTATTGTTATCAAGCAGCACCAGCTCAAGAGGAAATCTAGTTAGCATTCATGACATCAAGTCATAGAGCCAAAAATGTAGGCATATTTTCAGATATGAAGCCTACATGTTTATGCTGACTCCAATCACTGTGCGATTGTAATGGATCTTGATGCTAATATACAGTATTTATTTGATTTAGCTTTTCCTGTATCTTTATTTTTCTTTTTTATTGGGCTAATACTCTAATCTATGCAATTTCACTACATGTCCTACATTAGCATTTCAGTGTATATGACAAATAAACGCCTTGATCCTTGATCACTTGATCCTTGATAACTAATTACTTTGCCTCCAAGAGTCAAGATGCTGCACTTGTGACATATGCTCAGGGATTTATTTAATTACTTCAGCATCTGATGTTAATCCTGGGAGGCTTGTGCATGACCTTTGGTAGAGCATACACTCTAAGCCCATCTCTAGGCCTTGGTGTAACCATTACTCCCCTCCAGCTGTTGAGGAGTCGGTTCAGATTTATCCCTCTAGTGGCACATCAGTCCCACCGCCCTTAACCAAAGAGGGCTTGAATAACATCCTTGCAGTCACTTAGCAACCGGTAAAAACTGTGTTGTTATTGTTGTTCACAACATACATTAGGGCAACATACATTTGTGTAAGCTAGTGGTGGTGGTGGTAGTGGCAGTGGCAGCCACCTTTTAGAGATGGGACTATAAACACGGTGAGGTGAACACACACAAGGTGAACACACACACACACACACACACACACACACATATGCAGACACAGACACACACAGACACAGACGCACACACACACACACACACACACACACACACACATAGACACAAACACAAACAAATACACCCACACCATACTCACCGGGGCAAAACAGTAACCTTTAACATGACTGTGGTTGCTACTGCTGCACAGGCAGTAGCTGCATACAATTGCTACAACTGTTTCTAGGCCAGGAGACTGTGGTTGAGATACAAAACACCCTGTGGGTAGCATTGTGAGGACCACTATAGCGACCTCTCTGAGTTTTAGCATCGTATAGTTTCAAACACCATAACAGTAGCACACAGACTTAGTTTATCTTTAAAGGGGGATTTGCCCAGACCTTCAGATGCAAAGAAGGATGAACTCATGGGCTAGTGTTGATGTATATATATATGGCAGTGATATTTCTTTAAGACTATCTCTCTTTTTCTCTCTCTGTTCTGAGTGTCTATGTGTGTACTCACAAGAAAATATCTTGAATTACAAAATATCTTGAATGTAAGAATTTCCAGTGTACAATAATTTATCAAAATTGATTTTGATCAAATTTCCTTCTATAAAGAGGAATGGGATGGTCATTATTCTTTCACAAATTTAATTTAGTTACACGTCCCTTTATTTTCACCACCAATTTTTTTCAGTTGATTGTGTTCAGGTGATTTCCAACTTTTTGGGGATTTTGTTTAATTTCATATGCCCACTACTGTAGCTGTACACCGTAAATACCTTACATTGTGTCAGCCACTGAGTCAGAGTGAAGCTAACTTTTGGCAGCCTATAAGATGCTACCAATGGGAATACCAATGGGAAAACCAATGGGAATACCAATGGGAAGAAATCCCATGACTGTGGCTGTTGTTAGTCTAGAACATGACCAAACCTGACTTCAGCTGGGGTAATTACCAGCCAGTCACCAACTTTCTTCCAGAAAAAAACAACAACAAATGGTTAGTATAACAGAATTTTTTATATATATTTATATATATTTTAACATAACAGTTTTTTTTTGTCCTTTGTTGAAAGGTGGTACCTGATGTAGTGGTCTATGTCTGTGGATGAGGTGAGGGTTATAGGAGGGAGTATGTTTTCTGTCCTCATCTCAGGGTGCAGCGATGGTGAGATGACAGCAGCAGCAGTGGTGGTTGTGTCCATGGCAGCCTGAGTCACAGGGTGACATCAGCCCGCTGGGTAAGGGCTGGGCAGGTTGCAAAAGGGCTTAGTCTTACGCTCCTATTGTCTATCGGTTAATGCCATTATTCAAACAAGCACGGTGGCACAATTCGTTAATCTGACCAAACTCACACTTCAAACAGAACCAGCAATCAAAACACACAATCTGAAGAGAGTTCATGGTTGAGCGTGCCATATATGTCACTGAAAGAATAAAATGACCATCTACAAAATGTGAAAGCAACAACTGAGTCTGTTTGTTGTATTTGAAAATAATAATGCAACTTCAACAGGTTGGTGATGGTTTACACTGAATATCATGTTAGAATAAGTAACAATCAAATGAATATTAACAAAATTCTGTCCTGAATCTTTGAACTATACCTCTGTATAACTATTGAGGGGTTTTCACTGGGCATTGTCCCCTCTTACCTTAAAGAGCTATACATTTGGCTTTCATTGTTACAAACACATGGCTTTCATTGTACTTTCAAATGCATCCTGCTTTTCATCTTACATGTCTTTACTAGGATAGAATTTCTTTTTACCGTATGTTTATATATAAGCTATATCTTCATATCTGAAGCTACGACTTGCCTTGCTATCTCTAAAACTCAAACCATTTTCCAGTTCGTGACTAATCTGCTCAGATGAATCACATGAAAACAATGTTAGTTTAATCAGATGACACGCAAAGAAATGCAGAGAGGCATAAATCGCCATATGTAAATACACACACATATACACACACACACACACACACGCACTGTTCTGCATGTGGTCAGACTGAGAACAGGCCACACTGTGCCTACAAACAGACAATGTGTGTGTGTGTGTGTGTGTGTGTGTGTGTGTGTGTGTGTGTGTGTGTGTGTGTGTGTTCTGTCAGTCAGATTTTCCACTGGTCCTCACTATGTCCTGTGGGTTAAGGTCTCTACATCTTCTTGATATCTGACAGGCCTGAAATGTATGAGAATGAGTCAAATCTTATTTGTCAGCCGTGGGAATGGGTCAATTGGTCCATTTAGGTGCCTATGACTCACTTGCTTGACAGTGTTGTTATCAATGGAATGGTTTGCTCACTTTTAGAAATCCGATGGTGACCTAATTTGAAGATTCAACGGTCCTAAAAAGACATACATCAGCGTTAACTTAAACACAATGCTTATGTGAGGTTGCAACTGCATGTAATGAGGCTGTTAAGTGAGTGGGAGGGGGTGTCATAATACTGTAAAAGTCTAATTGGTTTGAGTGGGTTAACTTTTGAAGTCTATAAATCTGTTGTTGTGCTTTCCATTTGAATGTGGTAGCAGTCAGGGTGGAAAGCAATGCAAGTAATTTAGGCCACCAGCTTGTGATATGATGTTTTGCCAGCCCAACCATATAGGCTAGTTTTAGAGTCAGTCCAGATTAACAGCAAAAGGTTAGATTTGAAAGAGCGCAAATGTCATGTTTTTTTTGTACATCAGCAAAATCCATGCAGTAGGGTACACCCCCATAATTCTGTCAGTAACTTGATATTTTTCCAGATCCTTTTTAAACACGTCCTAAAAATTCTCTGTGTCAGACTTGTAATTAAATATGAAGAGAGCCCAAATAAGAAAGAAAGAGAAGACGAGAGTCTGATAGACAGCGAAGTTGATTGATGCTGGCACCCTCTGCAGGTGGGTTAGAGAATTTGACTAAAGTGTCATCCTAGTTTTATTTGTCCAGCACTTACTGGAGCAACATGCAGTGATCACGGGTATCAAACTTCCCCAGTGTTCCAAATGACAGACTAACTCCTTTGTGAGATATGGGAGTCTGATTCAAAATGCATGAAACTTGTCATCAAAATTCTTACACCACGTTTTTTGCCAAGGAGTAAAATGATGAAATCAGTTTGCATGTCATCAGAATTCTAGTGTGTCTCAGTAAAAAGTCAGTCACTCCTGTAAAACTTCAGGAAGTCCAGTGTTTTTCCTACAAGCGTCCACTATTATATTTAGGCAACACCAAGTTAGTTTCATTGCCATTTATCTGTTTAGGGTAAAAGCCTACGTCATATATTATCCCCAGTTCCCTTGACATTCATTTTTAAAGTATGTTTTTGTCTTTTTGCCTTTGTCGTGATAGGATAGTGAAGAGAGACAGGAAGTAAGTGAGAGAGAGAGATGGGGTTTGATCGGTAAAATGACAAGGTCAGGTCAAACCTGGGTCCTGGGGTCCATTGGCATCGGGTACCTGGGTCCATGCCCCCCCCCCCAACCCACACACACACACACACACACAAACACTACTTCCACCACAAGCATTTCTATGACCATGATCTTCACTGACGTGGTTATTGCATGCCTTTTTCTCTTGTTCCAATCCACTCTTCTCTCCTTATAACCTACGCTCATTTCAAACACAACAATGGGCTTGTTCGACTTGGCTGGCTAGCTGGCTCACAGTGTGGGACTTGATGGACAAAAGCTTGTGCTGTAAGCAACTTTACATACTTGACCAATTAAACAGCTCCCCTCCCTAAGGCATTGCTTTTAGTCAGACAGAGATTTAGATTTATGCATTTAGATGCTTACATGATTACAGATGCTAATATCCAAAGCAACCTACATTTTGTTCTCTATCAATTGTTCAGTCTCCCCTAGAGCAACATAGGGTTAAGTGGGACACAACAATGGCAGCCAGGATTTGAACCCGCAACAGCACAAACAGGCTACTAGCATGCGGGCGAGGTTCCTTAATGGCTATGCTACCACCACCCTTGACATATCCATCTCAGATGCCTATGGCTCATTCATTTCCTTCACTTTCTTATTTGCAAGTTAAACTCTTTAAGATGACCCCCTTGGACAACAATATCTAATACAGTGTTGTAAGTTGCTTTGAAATAAAGCGTCTACTGAATGCACAAATGTAAATGTAAATCTAAGTCTACATTATGACTAGTTGCTAAGAAATCCCGAAGGGGAGGGCTGGATGAGTATCTATGTAATTTGGTGGGAGTCTGCGTCACCCCACTACCACTCTTCAGATAATTAGTAATATGATGGCTCCCTCTTATTAATGGCTCCAAACATAGTCCCTGCAGAGGCAGTGAAAGACCAAAGGCACTGAACATGTGCTATATGAGATGAGGGTATGAGAAGAAGAAGAGGCACATACATTCAGACTTGCATCAAAAATGAATAATCATGTAACCACTAACATGGTACTCCCTCCAGTGAAAAAGCTGTGAATGAGCTCATCATCTAAATCATATCAGACGTAGGCTCAGCAACATAGTCATAATGACTTGATGTATAAGGCTGTATGTTGAATAGACATGGGAACATGGCTAATATAATTACCATAGACCAAAAAGTGTTCAGTGCACTCAATGCAATATAGCCTCCAAGACGGCACACTGCATGGCATGATTGAAAACAATGACACCCCAGTCTGTATGGCATGGATTCAGCCTGGGAAGTGTGTGATCGAAATAACAGAGAGGAGATTCATAGAGAGACAGTAGGCAAGAGAGAGGGGAGAGTGGGAGGAACAGGAGGCCTGTGAGCAGTTGCTCTTATCTCTTTATGCTGCTTCCAAGAGCCAGCTCTGGCAATCATGAAAATGTTAAATCCTTGCACAGCAAAATTATCTTGCTCCCTCTCTCATTTTAAATCACGCACCCTTTCTTTCTTTCTTTCTTTCTTTCTTTTTATAAGACATGCTCCTCATTTCTTTCATCTGAGAGATGCACCCCTAGTGTCTCTCTCTCTCTTTCTCTCTCATCCCCTCTCTCCCTTCCTCAACACCATCCTGCTCTCTCCAGAGAACTCATTGAACCCAACACTCTTGAAGTGATCGGCTGCCTCCCTCCCTGCTTTGCCCTGCCCGCCTTGCCTCTGTGCCCTGCTTGGAAGTCTGATTTTTTGCTTGGCTCTGCAAATCATCCTGAGTCCTGCAGACCCACTCAAGCACATCCCTGAGTCACTCAGTGACTTTGTTACCAGAGTCTGTGTGGAGAGACGGCAAGAAACACAGCCAGGAGAAACGAGAGAGAGAGAGGGAGAGAAAGAGAACAGAGGGATGGAAAAGAAGTACAAAACTCAATCAAACCCAAGTCAACAAAGAAAGAAGTATAGCTGTGTCGTGTATCACGTGAAAAAAAAAAACATGACATCCGCCAACCACTCATCAAGTCAACCAATTATCAAGCACTCATTTGCACTTTGTAACAACACAGCAAAGGGCTGTTTTGGTATCAGGTAATTAAACAGTTACGAAGCTTGTCTACTTGCATGTAACCCACAGAGAATACTTGGTTCATGAATTTACATTGAATTGAGTCTATCAGGCCCTGACTCTCTCTGGTGAATGTTAGGCTATAAGTTGAACCATCCAGACTAAAGGAGACTGAGATGCCTTGTGTATGAAACGTGCCATATAAATAAATTGATTTGCCTTGCCTTGTCTAAGAAACAAAAAACATTAGTGAATGAGTTTGAGCTGTTTATCAGACATCTACTCACAGTCAAAATTTAGAAATAATTCCCCCACACACACACAACACATAACTGAGTATCTCTTGAAGCTATTACACACAGTAAATGATTATTTTCTGCAAAGAAGCTTACATTTCAGTTCATCATGGAAAAGAAAAACAAAAAACAGACTGAACAACGACAATCTGCTGTGGGCAGCTGGGGAAGATGCTGATGTCCAAGGTGAGGTGAGTAAGGGTGAGAAAAAGAGTAGGGAGAAAAAAAAAACTATTTCAACATTTTTTTTCCACATACGACCATCAGCACAAACAAGCATACAGGGAACAAGAACAAAAAAAGCAATTTAATGGTTGTGTGCCCTCCTAGAACTTGCAGGACAGACCTCAGAGACTCAAGGCAAAAAAGAAATACACCCAGAATGCAATCTCACTGTTCTTTGTGTTTGTAAAACCATGCTGTCGATGACACCCTCTATTTATTAACTCTTATCAGGGCTTCATTAGATTCATTCAGTCAGTTTCAACATCTAAAACACCTGCTTCTGTCACTCTTCTGGTCTTGAGTTGGCCTGGAGTTAAACTCCAGACCAGTGCAGTGACAGAAGCAGGTGTTTCAGTGGTCTTTCTGATGTTGAAACTGACTGAATGATTCTAATGAAGCCCTGATAAGAGTTAATAAAGGCTGGACTCAGGTGTTGGATTCAGAAGCTGTGAACTGGGACAGATGATTTAGGAGCACATAGGAGACAATGTGCTGTTCTATCTGTAGTCAATGAAATAATACGGCTCATAAGTCTGTTGAACATGGCAATTATTTAAATAGTGATTTGGGGTCATTTAGCAACCATTTTTCCAGTTAGCATGAGCAAAACCTTAGCTATTGCCAGGAGAACCACTTACCTTAGCATGTAAACATCTGAGCTTGGTCCATTGTCCTGATTGTTGAGGTGGGCTTGATGCTAATGCTGTATGGCTTAAGATCTAGGTTTAGCCCTGTTTAAGACTAACCTAGTATTATATTAACACTTCCCTTGGTCAGGAACTATGTTCAAGCACTAGATTTGGCACACAATATAGTGAGCTCATGTGTCACTACAGTTCCACTGTGGCTCCGAAATAGCCCTTGTGTGTTGTGTTGTGTTGTGTTGTTAAAGAGATCAACGAATAGCCCTGTTGTTCAACATTGCCAAGGTTACCTGTTGGCAGGAATAAGAATGAGGCAAGGCCCATAGGCATAGACTGAATTGGCAAACTGGTGCTGAAGCGCTAACTGAGCCGGGCACAGGAGATCAACTCTGAAACAAAGTTTCCTTGACTTCACCTCCTTGCCCTGCTGGCTGCCGCTTCGATATTCAGTCTACATCATACCAAATTGTCTTGTTCTTCCTATCAACAGCACTCGACAACCACAACAACAACAGGGCAATGGGCTGATTGACTATTACTATTGCTTCAGTATGACTTTGCTGTTGAAAGGGCTACAATTATCTTGTATTACCTTCAAGAAACTCGTGAAGACTAAGCTCTTCCAAGAATATCTCCTGGCGTAAACTTTGAGAATGCACTTAATAATTTAATTTCTCTACATTGTGTTACACTATTGCACTTTCAACTTAAAACAGCGCAGATTCTATGTTAGCAATATGCACTCCTTGTTAGTTCATTGTGTTGTAGCTTGAATGTTTTCCTCTTTTGTAAGTCGCTTTGGATATAAGCGTCTGCTAAATGCCTAAATGTAAATGTAAATGTAAATCTTGAGCTTGAACTTGAACATGATGAAGCAATGATGAGGGTGTGAGTTGTGGTCCTGGGCTGGGCTATGTTGGTCTAGGCCTGTGGTTGATTCAGCTGCTCTGCATGACTTTGAGAGGTGCTGGCAAATGGTAGTGTGTAGGTGAAATTAAGTATGTGTTGATAGTGCACAGAACAGCACAGACCAACAGGGTAATGAGGTCAGAGAAGGGGACTCACACAGATGCTTTAACACACACACACTCACAGATATTTGCTGTCATACGTACAAAAGCACCCACCTCCAACTCCAAACACTCATACAGGCACACACACAAACACACACACACACACACAGCCTCTCAGGGCACTGTGCTCAACTGAGTTGCTTATGCTGACATACTTTTGCTCTCTTCCTTGCTAAGCAAGCATCATCAAAAAGCATTACATTTGTACACACACTACATGCAGTGCACCATTACTGTTTTAGATTAACTCAGATGCCCCCTTTCTGAGGCCTTTACTAGATGGTTTTGAGATGGCAGTTTAGATACAGTAGTTACACATTTAAGTATTCTGTGTTGTCTATAAATAATACAGGGTAGAGAGAGGGTCATGTGTCCTAGTTCTGGGGCAGGAGTCAGCCAGTGCTTTTAACCCACAGACTCCAGAGGAGGGCTGACCTGTCAAAGTTGTTCAGGCAACTCATATCAAAAGAACATTGGATTGAGCCACTGAATGCTTTTTGTCCTAACAATGACCCCAGAGTATTTCTAGTAGTGCGGTGACATTCATAAGTCTTCAAGACTATTAAACAACTCTAATATGTTTCTAGGTTGTTGTCAGTACTAATTTATACACCTTCATCATTTAGGCTAAGTTTCTTTTATAGGGCTTTCTCATATTAAGCATCATTAGTGGTCCCATGACCATGGCTGTCAATATGTGGCGTCAGCTGTGGAGTAGATATATTCAGTGATCTGTGGCTCAAGTCCTAGGGTTCTGGAGAGGATCCGTGGAGAACAGGAACAAGAGCTTTCCTAAAGAGATTTCACTGTCTGAAGTCTGATAACCCCCTTCTCCCTTCAACCCTCTCTGCTCTACTCGCTTGGACAGGTGTGTGAGAAAGAGCGCCAACTAGCCAGACCAACAGACAGCTGACTCTTCCTGAGGGACTGTGTGTATGTGTGTGTGTGTGTGGTTGTGTGCGTGCGTGTGTGGGTGGTTCTGTGTGTGCGTGCGTGTGTGGGTGGTTCTGTGTGTGTGTGTGTGTGTGTGTGTGTGTGTGTGTCAGGGAGGAGTGTGTGTGTGTGTGTGTGTGTGTGTGTGTGTGCGTATGTGTTTGTGTGTGTGTTGGGGGGGGTCTCTGGGGGTGGAGAGCCAGCTTGTGAAGGTCAGCATGAAGGTGGCCAGACGGATACAGGAGCATGCTGACCTACTCAGCCCCGACGCCCTGGTGCAGTCATCGACTCAAAGGCTCCCTGGGGACTGGCATCATGGTGGGCGAAAAGTCAACTGTAGTCATTATTGTAGCTCTCCTACCGTGTTTAGTTAACATACAAACTAAACCACCAACCGCTCAATGTTTTTTTTTCATTGCTGCTTCATATTCAAACAGAGATTAAAATTAAAGTTTTGATAAGTAAGTCTTAAAGGGAAATGCTTTGTGAATCAGTCAATAGTCCTGTTGTTCAAGGTCACTGAATTTTTTCTGTTGGAAAAAGAAAAATTGATGCAACAGAGACCAAATAACGAACCAATAACTAATGTTAACTGAACGGGTCATTACACAGGCCTACAATCAGTCACATCTAATTCCTATCTCCAAGTAAACTGCAGTTTCAGCATGGCTATGTTAACACCCCAACACACAAAATGGGAAATATAATTTAATTACCTGATGACTGTCACAGACAAAACATAGACCAAACACATGCCTCGGACTGCATTTTTCTTCTCTAAAAGTCCTGCCATGTATTGGTTCTACCAGTGGGCTTAGCAGAGAGAAGATCTCACTTAAACTAAATTACCTGACTGAGGTGTGCCAATAAGAATCAGCTGGTTTGTGCAAACAGTTGGAACAGATACAGTGCACCCGGAAAGTATTCACAGTGCTTCACTCTTTCCATATTTTGTTATGTTACAGCCTTATTCCAAAATGGATTCAATTCATTTTTTTCCTCACAATTCTACACACAACACCCCATAATGACAACGTGAAAAAAGTCTTTTTGAGATTTTTGCAAATTTATTACAAATAAAAAAAACACATGAACCACATGTACACAACTATTCACAGCGTTTGCCATGAAGCTCAAAATTGAGCTCAGGTGCATCCTGTTTCCACCGATCATCCTTGAGATGTTTCTAGAGCTTAATTGGAGTCCAATTGTGGAAAATTCAGTTGACTGGACATGATTTGGAAAGGCACACACCTGTCTATATAAGGTCCCACAGTTGACAGTGCATGTCAGAGCACAAACCAAGCATGAAGTCAAAGGAATTGTCTGTAGACCTCTGAGACAGGATTGTCTCGAGGCACAAATCTGGGGAAGGGTACAAAAAAATTTCTGCTGCTTTGAAGGTCCCAATGAGCACAGTGGCCTCCATCATCCGTAAATGGAAGAAGTTCGGAACCACCAGGACTCTTCCTAGAGCTGGCCGGCCATCTAAACTGAGCAATCGGGGGAGAAGGGCCTTAGTCAGGGAGGTGACTAAGAACCCGATGGTCACTCTGTTAGAGCTCCAGCGTTCCTCTGTGGAGAGAGGAGAACCTTTCAGAAGGACAACCATCTCTGCAGCAATCCACCAAACAGGCCTGTATGGCAGACGGAAGCCACTCCTTAGTAAAAGGCATATGGCAGCCCGTCTGGAATTTGCCAAAAGGCACCTGAAGGACTCTCAGACCATGAGAAACAAAATTCTCTGGTCTGACGAGACAAAGATTGAACTTTTTGGCGTGAATGCCAGGCGTCATGTTTGGAGGAAACCAGGCACCGCTTATCACCAGGCCAATACCATCCCTACAGTGAAGCATGGTGGTGGCCGCATCATGCTGTGGGGATGTATTCAGCGGCAGGAACTGGGAGACTAGTCAGGATAGAGGGAAAGATGAATGCAGCAATGTACAGAGACATCCTGGATGAAAACCTGCTCCAAAGCGCTCTTGACCTCAGACTGGGACGACGGTTCATCTTTCAGCAGGACAATGACCCTAAGCACACAGCCATCACAGCCAACACAGAACATCTCTGGAGAGATCTGAAAATGGCTATGCACCAATGCTTCCCATCCAACTTGATGGAGCTTGAGAGGTTCTGCAAAGAGGAATGGGCAAAACTGCCCAAAGATAGGTGTGCCAAGCTTGTGGCATCATATTCAAAAAGACTTGAGGCTGTAATTGCTGCCAAAGGTGCATCAACAAAGTATTGAGCAAAGGCTGTGAATAGTTATGTACATGTGGTTTCTTCATTTTTTATTTTTAATAAATATGCAAAAATCTCAAAAAAAACTTTTTTCACGTTGTCATTATGGGGTGTTGTGTGTAGAATTGTGAGGAAAAAAATGAATTGAATCCATTTTGGAATAAGGCTGTAACATAACAAAATATGGAAAGAGTGAAGCGCTGTGAATACTTTCCGGATGCACTGTATGTCATAGGACCTTTACTATCTGAAGTTTTCAACACTGCTCAGCTCCAGAGATTTAACAGTATACAGGCTTGCTGAGTGAACACAACACTTGGGTTGATGATCCCATCATATAAGGAGTGAGACAGAGAGAGAGAGAGAGCAACAACCAGAAGGTCATAAACAAGTCACAGGAATAAAGATATACCTTATGTTCACAAATGGGAAGTAGAGACACTGAGAATAGCCTTGCATCAAAAAATGCAAAACCTCAGCCACTTTGACAGTGGTAGCTTTGCCTTTAACTGCCATATGTTTGAACAGTTTGAAATGATCTACAACTGATTTTCAATTAAATGTCAGACACAAGGGCAAAAGAGCCAAAGCAAATACTGATCTAAGTAAATGCTTTATCCTGTTCTTTTTTCAGTAGCTTGTTTGGAGAAAGGCATATACATACTGTAATTCTTACCTATTGTCAAAAATAAAGAGAAATGTTTCCTTACAGCTAATAACATTTCATTAAAACTCTTTTTAAGTCTCATTTCAGCAAAACATTTTAACAGAAGAAATGTGTGTGCAAAAGATCCTGCTCCTTTAAAGGTTTTTTAAATCAGTATCCAAAATGTTGCAATTATCATATGCACTCATGCAGTCTAATCTCAACCCTCAGGAGGAATTAGTCAGGCAGAAAGCAGCGGCCAGATGTTACAACAGTAATAAAAAAGGCAACATTAGATTTCATCAAAAAATGATGGCGGGTTCTGCATGCAGTGTCATGCTCTGATGTTGCCTTTCAACTGAGGACAGTGTACAGACGTACCATTCACCTCCTGACTCTGAGTCCTTGGGTGTGAATTTTGCACTTTCTCATGTGTGAATTGGGTGTCAAGCTTTTCTTTGTATCATTAGAGCTTAGTCCCAGTGTCCCCTGTAATGCTTTACTCCGAACCCTGAAAGACTTAACCGGCATAAATCAACCACTCATTAAGTCAATTGATGCCAGTTAAAGGGGAAATGTAACGTTAGTTAAAGACCGAATACCAAACCAGCATTTAATGAGCCATAGAAAGATGAAACTAAAAGTTTCTGTGCCCCATTCAGTTAAGTGTTAGCTGCCAATTCGCTATTTGGTCTTTGTTGTATCTTTTCTTTTCCTACCAACAGCACTCAGTGAACTTAAACAACAAGGCTATGCATTGATTCCTCCTTTAAGCCTTTCTGTCTTCTCTCACCAACAGCTGTTCTTGTGGCTTGGTCAGTGCTTTAGGGTTTGATTAAGGATAAGGGATTTACAATCATGCCCCCCCACGACACACCAATGTGTTTCTCTGATGCATCCCCATCCCTCCCCTGTGCACCACAAAATGGCAAGGCCTAGTCAAAAAAGCTTAACAGCTTTTTTATTACATTTGGGTCCAGTGGTTGGATGATCCAAAACTTAATCATGTCAAGGTATTCAAGAAAAAGCACTGCAGTAATACATGATGTGAAGGCCAACACAGAAGACTCTCTCAAATGCAGCTGATGAGGTGGAAATAAGTGAGCTCCCGCGGCGACGGAATATAATTCAAATTGTAGTTTTGAAGAAAAACTTCAATTAAAGCAATTAGATCGAATCAAGTGAATCAGGCAGTGTGAAACTCACTAATTGCATGTGTATGCTACAGTTTTTTTTGTTTTGTTTTTTGGGGGGGGGGGGAGGGGGGGGCTTATGGCCCAGGGCCTGATCAATGGGAAGCCAGCTCCAGTAGTAGAGGCTACATTAAGGGAGTGGGGAGCGGAGCAGATTGTGTGGGCTGCTCAAGTGAGTGATTCAGAGGGAAGGTGAACACATTCCTACTGAGCTGCACAGGCCCCAGTGGGGATCTCTGGCCGACTCTCTGGCAATGCCAGGCAAAATGGAGGCACTCCCAATCAGTCAGTCAGTCTGTCACATGTGCAGAAGAATCTGATTCAATCATCAATCAAACTGTGATCAGAATGGGGAATATTTCAGTTTACGTGCTAAGAAAACAGTAAAGACACAATTACTATGACATGCCGTTACCATCACATCACTGTAGTGTTCATTCATGTCAAACAGTCCAGCATATATCCTCCTGATACTAAATGTGAACGCTCTTACATTTCTCAACAGATACTTTTGTCACAAAGCTGCCACTGAACTTTAACTAAGCAACAAGCCACACAAAAGAGAGAGAGAGAGAGAGAGAGAGAGAGAGAGAGGGAGGAAGCACAACTCTTCTTCCATTGCTTCCTCACAATGATTGGGGGAAAGGCTACCCCTGTTTTGTTTGTTTCCAATTTCCAGAGCCAGCGTAACATAAGATCAGGTTTCACCTGCATTATAAGCCTTATTTAATACAGTGTGATATGATTGGAAATCTGACCCCACACTAGGTGGCTTGCATTCAACTTCAGTAGATATCAACACCAGGCATTTTTGACATTACGACAAAATCTGACATTACAACAAAACACCTATGTCATTTGATGAACATTACAGCCATTTAATCACATTCTGTGAAAGCCACAATGAAAAAGTTTTTAACATCATACAACCTCAACTTGTTGTAAGGTCGCTGATACAGTGGGCCTGTATAGACATTCTTCTGTTACTCCACACATCCACTAAAGTCTTACATGCATCACATTTGAATACCCAGTTGTCCATTGTTCACCCAACTCCTTTTGTGCTGATGTTAGAACTTTGCAAGAACTTTGTCTAATCAAAGAGTATAAAGCTTTTATACCATTTTGTCTAACTACTGCCAGAAAAAAAAACTGTCGTCCTATATTTCCAGCAGGACAAACCAAGCCCTCTGTCCCGACTCTTCACTGCCAGGCGGACAGGAGACAGCCCCAGCAGGATGCACAGGTGGTGCCAGATGCACTGAGTTTGACCCTGAGCCCTGGAATGACTTATGCAGGAGGACGCTGATACTGGACGGGAACGATGGGCTAGAGCTGAACCTTGTGCCGCCCCAAGGCAAACAGCAGTCAATGAGCAGCATAGGAAATACAAAGCCCTTCACATAGGCCTGCTCACTTGCAATGAGTAAATGAATGCTTAAACTTCAAAATTTAAACTTTACACTCAAACCTTTTAAAATCAGATGTGCAAAATAAAGGGCTTGAACCAATGGAAGATGTGATCTGTGTTCAGGGCATTCTCTGCATAGTTCCTCATATTGTCAACTGCAGTCATCTACTTATTTGCTATATATAATGCACTTTGTTGTAAATAGCTACAAGCATCTATTAGTTCACTACATATACACTTAATAGTAAATAACATTTACATTAACAATAGGCATCTGCTCATTCTCACTATGGTGACAATGAGTGGCATCAGGCAATGTTACAATTGTTTACCTTCGGAGCTCCCCCTACAGTGGTTGACTTAAAAAAATTGCAACAAAGTTGCACATTCTCACCAATCCATGTGGATTCGTTGGCAGACTAAAGAAAAGTGGCCGAGATAACCTTCATTCAGCCTGTAATGAGCCATTTAACCATCTAAGTGGCTACTGAGAATTTAGGAGTATCAAAGCTGTGGATAAATACACCAACCGATTTATTGATGTCTTCTTGGTGAACTCAGGGTACCATGATTTAGACTCTGACAGTATTGTGGCCTCAAAAGATTTGCCTTTGAAGAGTTAGCTCCTCAATGGGGTACTCCCTGACATCCATACAGCTGTTTGAGTGTTGAAGTCAAACTGGGAAGCTAATCAGGTCAATTTCCAACACTACGAAGCACTTAAATTAACCTAAAAATGTTGCCTGGTTTGCCTTTAACACAAAGTCAAAGTGTACTTTATCGTCAATTCACTATGTAACAGGCATTACACAGAAGACTGAAAATGCACCAAATGTGCAATTTAAACTAGAAACACGCACACACACACACACAAAACACATAGCTACACTCATGGACATGAAGTGCACACAGACATCCACAATAAATAGACATAAGACATAGTACATACAGGTCAACATAAACGCTTCCAGGAAGAAGAAAAGTTCGAGGTAGCTCTTCTTGGTAGCTGGTGTAGGTTGGAAAAAAGTGAAATGTGCAATATGTAAGGTGCAATAAGTGAAGGTGCAATTAAGTAAAGTGCAAGTGTGAAAGCAGCATGGACCTCAGTGTGTGTGAGATTGTTTTTGGATGTCAGTAACATGTTCATGGAATCTTCTTCATAGTGTTGATTAGCCTGATGGCTTGTGGGAAGAAGCTGTTTCTCAGTCTATTTGTGTGGCACTGCATGCTGCGGTAGCGCTTACCGGATGGTAAGAGGGAGAACAGTTTGTGTGCTGGGTGGGTGGTGTCCTTGATGATATTGATGGCTCTCTTGGAACAGTGTGATGTGTATGAGTCTTGAATGGCTGGTTGGGGTGATCTGATGATCTTTTCAGCAGTCCTCACCACCCTCTGAAGAGCCTTCTTGTCCGCAGCTGAGCAACTGCTGTGCCAGATAGAGAGGCTGCAGGTAAGGATGCTCTCAATAGCAGCCCTGTAGAAGGTGGTGAGTGCAGAAGTGGGGAGGTCAGCTCTCCTCATTCTGCGCAGAAAGTGAAGGCGTGTCTGTGCTTTCTTTACCAGGGAGGTGGTGTTGGTGGTCCATGTGAGGTCATCTGTGATGTGCACTCCCAGAAACTTTGTGCATTTCACAGACTCCACGGTACTGCCATTGATTGTGAGTGGGGTGTGTGTTGGGAGTTGTTTCCTGAAGTCTACAGTTATTTCTTTTGTTTTATTGACATTGAGTTGTAGGTTGTTTCTGTCACACCAGTTGATGAGTTAATGTACCTCCTCTCTGTATGCTGAGTCATCGTCGTTCCTGAAGAGGCCCACCACTGTTGTGTCATCAGCGAACTTGATGATGTGGTTCGATGTGAATCTAGCACAGAAGTCGTGGGTCATCAGTGTGAACAGCAATGTAGACAGCGCACATCCCTGTGGGACCCCGGTGTTAATGATGGTGGTCTCTGAGGAGTTTTTGCCGACTCTTACTGTCTGTGGTCTGGTAGTGAGAAAGTCCAGTAGCCAGTTGCATAAAGAAGTGCTGATGCCTATTGCACTCAGTTTGTTCACCAGGTGCTGTGGGATGACCATGTTGAAAGCGGAGCTGAAGTCAATGAACAGCATCTGTACGTGACTGTTTTTTTTTTTTCCAGATGAGCCAGGCATAGGTGGAGTGCTGTTGCTATGGCGTCATCAGTGGAGCGTTTGGGGCGATAGGCAAACTGGTATGGGTCCAGAGTAGTGGGAAGGCTGGACGTTATGTGGGCTTTGACCAATCTTTCAAAGCACTTCATCATTATTGGAGTGAGTGCTATGGGTCTGTAGTCATAGTGATGTAGCTGGGGATTTTTTTGGTAGTGGTACGATGGTGGTAGCTTTGAAGCTTTCTGGTATGACGGTTTGGCTCAGTGAGATGTTGAAAATATCTGTGAGGACATCCGTGAGTGAGTCTGCACAGTCTCTGAGCACACGCCTGGGTATGTTGTCCGGACCTGCAGCTTTTCTGGGGTTCACCTTGAGTAGGGTCTTCTGCACGTCCGCAGGGTCTAGTTGGAGTGTTGTGTTGTCTGGGCCAGTAGGGGCTTTTGTTGGAGTGGTGGTGTTGTTTTCTTCAAACCGGCTGAAGAAGGTGTTGAGAGAGTTGAGGAAGTCTGTGTTGTCCTGGCACGGCAGGGGTGTTGGTTTGTAGTCTGTGACTGACTGGATGCCTTGCCACAGGCGTCTGGGGTCTTTTGTGTCGCTGAAGTGCGAGTGGATTTTCTGTCCATAGGCCCGCTTGGCTGCTCTCACTCCCCGGTGCAGGTTGGCCCTGGCTGATCTGAGGGCGTCTTTGTCCCCGGACTTGAAAGCAGTGTTGCATGCTCTCAGGAGCTCACGTACCTCCCTGGTGAACCAAGGTTTGTCGTTTGCTCGTACAGTGACAGTCTTTGTGACTGTGACATCATCCATGCATTTGGATATGTATCCAGCAGTGGCGGCTGGTGGTGGAAAAAGTAGCGGAGGACAAAATGTAAACAATATTTAGCAGTGGTGGTGGTGGCAGCAGTGGCATGCATATATAGTATAGCATAGTTATTCTGACATTTTCAAGTGGTGGTCTGATCAGACAATCAGGCATAGGTGGAAATGAGCATTTGTTCTGCAACATCAAACTTGCCACTGCACTCACTAGTGCCATTAGCAAGACACCTACCACATCTGAGGTCAGTGGAAAGAATAGTTGGAGAGTTGTGTGTGGAATAGACAGAATGACAGCCGGACATCATTACATAGATGCATTGTGAAATGCAAAAGCAGGCCTAACCAAGTGCTGAGGGCATAACCATGAACATACTTTTCAGAAGGCTGACATTTCTGAATTAGAAATATTTTTAATTGATCTAATGTCATATTTTAATTTTCAGAGATACTGCTTTTGGTTTCCACTACTTCACGGTTTCATGTAATCACAATTAGGCTTGCGATAATTCATTTTGTGTGTAAAGAATGAATATAACATACGAGTTTAAAATTTTGAATTGATGTGATGAAATAAATGACACTTTCCACGCTATATTATTCAATTGAGATGGCCCTGTATGCAAAAAAAACTCAATAGCCTAATGCTAAACAAATTAGGATCAAAGGTGATCACAACAGTGTGAGGAAAACGTAGAAAAGGCTAGGATTTTTTTCTCAAGCACCCTCAAAATATTTTCCGTTAAAAACGTACCCTAAATTGTACATCGCAAGCCAAATTGGTAGAATTGTTATTGGCCTACTCAAGACGATATTCGTTTGTGGTCTTTAAGCAAAAGCGCAAACTCTTGCATTCCTAGGAGAGCAGTGACATCGATCAGGCGCTTCAGAGTGTCTCTGTTTCGGCGTACTTTTGCATTATGCTGTGCATTTTGCAATCGTATGCCCTCATCCACAACCTGATCAATCGACATCCTGCCCAGCAATCCCAACCTAATTGCGGCGCCAACGTGGTCTTTACATTGGCCGTGCCGTTTTGTTGCCCTGTCCAGATTTTTTATATCTTCAAATCCCTCAACAGACCACGTTTGAGATTTGCCCATTAGCAGGCAAGGCCAGCAGTATAGCCGGTTGGTTGTACTGCTAGCAGTGAGCCATTTGTACCTTTCATACCATGTGGTATTCAGGATAGACACCTTGCCGCTTTGTTTTTTTATTTCGATTTTTGGAAGTGGTCTTCCTGCAGATTTCACCCTGACTTTTTCTGCGTAGTCCAAAGAATGAAATGGAGCACTTAATAAACCATTGACAATATCACTTGGTTCCATTGTGGTTTAATAATCTTCAACACTTTCTGGATAAACTCTGCACATCTTCCAGTGTGACTGATTATGGCTGCCACTGACCTGCGTAGGGCAAGATACTCAAACATTGTATCAAAGCCAGTCCTTATTGGTTCACTGATTTTGGGCGCGAAATCGAGTTTTTTTTTTTGCGAGACCAATGCCTATATATGGGCAAGACCGGAACGGAGGAACGTCCTCCCCTACTGCCATTCACTCCCATGTTAAAAAACGAGTTTCACGAGCCGCCTAGGGTAGCAGAATCATATAATGGACTTCAACGGAAGCATTGAGGAGGACGCTCCTCCGTGTAGTAATTTTCAATGGTGCCAGGTGTCGCTGTTAGTACTTTGATATAGGGAGACGGTTTTTGTGTATCCCAAGTATTAAAATAGCAGTTTTATCAGTATTTAGTCAGGTTAGATGATGAAAATTCGAAGTTTATATATTATCATTTTTCTCTGAAATGCAAGGGAGGATGGTCCTCCCTCTCCTCAATGGAAGAGCCTCCACTGGTATCCAGTCACAGACTCAGTGTATTCGGTGAGATTGATGTGCTGGTTGGTAGTGGCTACCTCCTTGAAAACAGACCAGTCTGTACAGTCAAAGCAGTCCTGGAGAGCTGAGGTGGCTCCCTCTGGCCATGCCCTGATCTGCTTCACAGCTGACTTGTTCCTCGTTAGCAGTGGTCCATAGGCTGGAATTAGCATAACAGAGAGATGGTCTGAGCTCAGGCATGTAGTGTAGTAAGGGGCAAAAACTAAACTGGAAATGGAGCTAAGCTGTTAAAATCTGATATACTCAAATGCCTACTTGCAACTTGTACATACATGCTATGCATTCAACTTCTGTATTTTCAGGTTACAGCTCAGAGACTCCTGTTTCCTTAACAGCCTATTCCTTCTCTCCCTCTTGACCTATCCTTCTGCACAGTAGATATCTACTGGATGACCTTATATTGTGCTCCTCTTTCATCTTGACGGCATGTTACATTTCCTTATGTGAACCAAAGAACCTTCATATTGGAAAGAGACCAGTCTGACATCTGTTTGCTCAAGTTTAAGTTCAGCATTACTAATCTCTGAGGAACTAAAAGTATTTAAAAGCATTTTGTTAGACACTGAGTTTGTCCTACACTTTCTGGTCTGAAATGTTTGCTCGGTTGATTATCCACCATCAACCTCTCAAAATGATCTCCAGATTCTGGGTCATCACTAATATTCCCTGAGAAAATTTTAAAACATAAAAACATTTTGTTAGACAGTGAATTTGCAAGGATTTCAGTAGACATTCTAAAATGTTGAGAGTTCAGCGGGCTCAGTGATGTGTGAAACTGGGAAGTGAACAACACAGGTGTGAAGTACCTGAGGCAGCATCAACACAGATGCTGGTTGGTTGATTTCCTTACTGTAGCTTTGCCTCAGATATCGTATGATTGCACCCCAGCTAGGTTATCAGACCTGTTTGTGAGCACCTTGCCTAAGACTGACAACTGCTCATGAAATCATATTATCAGTTTAATTAGAACAGTGTACTCATTTTCATCACTTCTTGCCCTAAAGCTGAATATCTTTGCATAACCAAAACTTAACCAAATCACCATCACTTAATCAAATAAAAGAAAAAAAACCTGTTTCAAACAGCAGCAAGTACTGACATCAAAACATATCCTTGACAACTTAAACAAAAAACAAACAAAAAACAATACTAATCCATGACACACACGGAAACTATAATTTTTGTAACATTTAATTATAAATAACTGAGTGAGAAACATGTTTCTTGTAGAAGTTTACAAAAATAAAAATGTAAGAATGAGTTTCAAAACATATAAAAATGCAATCTGACAATTGGATTTAAAGTAGACATAGAGTCGATGAATTGAGTATTGTACCTTATTCTCAAAAGTTAAAATATAATATTCAACTTTATCAAAAATAAGCTCAAATGCAGTTTTACAAGCCCAATTAAAACCGTCTATTTAGGCTCGGTACTGACAGGGTCCTTTTGGCCAAATGGTGCCTTCTTTGGCAACCACAATTGAACTACATCACATTTGTGCTAGTTCACATCACAGGTAGGCGTTATTCTAATTCGTCCATGTTTTAGTGGCTATAAGTTCAAAATGTTTATGAAGAAGGGCACAGCCATGCCTCATCTTCATGATAGGTCTCTGGCCATGAACAACCTCTTCCAATTCATCAAAGCCATAGCAAAAATGGTTTTCTACTCTATGTCTTCTTTAAAGTAGTTCTCAGAAAAGCCCTGTGCTCCTTAAATCAGCCTCCTACAATATGCCATGTAAACACACACTCTCATACAAACCCTCTTATCTCAGATTGCTGGTGTCTGATGTGATAAAAGTCATGAAACGGTGGCAGTGTTGTTGGAGATGGCTTGGATATCTAGAGCCTGGTGAATGTATGACCCCCCCCCCCCCACCCCCCAAAAAAAAGGGCCCAGTTCTTTACGCATTCCTACATTCCAACTGGAGTTGAGAGAGAAACACACAAATTGAGAAGAGGCATTTTTCTCCTTGCATTCAGGCATCATCGGGCAGCGGTTTTAGCAGCTCTGCGGTACTCGTCGTCTAGAGAGGAAAGAAGAGAGAAATCTCAGTATTTCTTCCACTACTGAATAAAGTTGAACACAGTTCATGGATTCAATTATTCCCTGCTCCCACACAGGATTAAAAGTAAACCCATTAATATTACACTGGATTAAACCAAGACTTCAGTTCATAAGGGTAGTTTAATCTCAAAACCAACATATTTACACAGATGTGAATTCAGTATGAACTCAAGGCTTGAATAGTTATGAGATGGTTTGCATTCAGACAATCTATTTGCTCATTACACAGTGAACTTTATAATAGAGCTACCCATGGGACAGTGTCCAGATTACATTTGGGTCCAAAAGCACCCAGAGACACAGGACTGGAGTCCGACTTTTGGCCATTTCCAGATTCCAACCCATCTCACTCTTTCCCCTCACTTCCGTCCATTTCACAGTCCTATCCAAGAAGGGCAAAAAAATATATTAAAAAGAGGCACAGGGATACTCACTCTTCCCAGCAAGGCGCTGAACAACCAGGGTCTTGAGAATCACCAGGTCCTTGGCGTCCCGTCTAGCATGGTAGGCTCTGAAGTGCAGTGGCATCCACAAATCTTTCCTTCTCTGCCACTCCTGTGCGATTACAGCCTTGTGACCCCTGACATAAGACATCAAATTTAAAACTTGAAAATGAAAAAAATGTGCAAAAAAAAAACTTTATTTATACATTCAGCCATTAAACACAAATATTCAGCAGTCCCCTCCAAATACTTCCTCACCTACCCCTCTGCTCTACTGCACAGTCCAATCCAAACACCATTTTCTGTATACCTTCTGTATCACCACATTCAATAATTACTGCACTTTGTATTCTAAAAGGATCAACTTGAGACAAGTAATACAGCGTATCAAAATGTCAGACTTTGCAGTTAACTTTGACATCCTGGAGGGAGTAACTCTAAGTATGAGCGAGTGGTGCAACAAAATGGATAGACTGGGAAAAGAGAAAGAAAAAAAAAACAGACCAAAGAGAAATGAAGAAATTAAACTGGCTAGTCTGTTTGTTACTTGAAAAGTTGTGTGACATGAAAATGATCTAAGCTGAATTTTCTTGTTTTTTTTTCCTACTGACAGCAGTCTCAGCAATTCCCTGACTTGTTCATGACTTTCCCTGACTAAAATGCCAAATTTTCACGACCTATAAATAACTGTCCAATAGACCACCTGGATATGGAGCCAAATTCTTTTTGGTAAATATTTTTGTGTACAAATTCAGGGAATATCAAATTCCCTGACTTTCCATGTCCTGAACAGACTGAATTGTAATTCCATGACTTTCCAGAAATTCCATGACCAGTGAACAGAGCTATAGGTTGCATTACCCCACAATATCCTTCAAGTACTGATTAACGACATGATGGCTACCTTTTATACAGTGAGGTGAGAGTATCACACAGGCACTTCCAGGGATAAGGGTTTTGTTTCCAGCTGGTGTACTCTAGAAGATCCATAATCACCTGAAGGGCCTTTTGAATTTTTTCATCATCACCTGTGAAAAGACAGAATGTAAAACATGAAATGCATCATAGGACAAAATATAACACACACAAAAAAATGACCAACTGATATACAGGGTAACCTTGGTAAAGCTAAACTGGCTTCTTATTTTTCATGGGCATGGACATGGTCAACAACGACTTGATTAAAGACACTGGTCATGATATGAAATGTCAGTGAATGAACATTACCTGAGTTACGCAGAAAGAAGCAATACTGCAACACCAGCTTATGAGAGGGTACTAGCGTCTGGAGGATCTGTGGCAAACAATACCATTAACGTCTCTTGCATCAGTGATACATGACATGGTGTTAGAATAAATGCAACAATGGGCCTCATATAGCAAGCAACATTCTGTTATTAAATTTCTCTAGTATTTTCTCTTAATTTTCTTGTATTTTCTCTGATTTTTGAAAAGTATACTACATATTCTTAAGCATCCAAACCAGCTCTTACCATGGTGTGATGATTTCTCAAAATTTGGGGGTACTGGGTTGACTGTTATTTACATAGGTACTCTCTTAGGTAGATATATCTACTGTACTATGGTGCAAGCCCTCTGACATTCTTAAAATATTTAAATGAAAAATATGGTGGGAATCAATCCATAAGCCTGTTTGCTGTCTGTGGGAAAAAGAACCAGAAAATTTGATAAAATATAGACCAAATAGTGAACCAGCAGCTATTGTTAACTGCATGGGGCATAGGAAAGCACTCGGTGACCTTGAACAACAGGGCTATAGATTGATTCACATTGGATTCCTCCTTTTTTGGAAAAAAATTGGAGAATTTCAACCCATAGCTTCAAGGTTTTTAGTCTTCATTGGAATCAATTAATTACTTTACCCCTATAATTGTACTTATGCAATCGTTACCAGTATAAATTACACTAAAAAAGTTCAAGTTTATATTGTTCAAATATTGCATCCCACGTGATGCCCAATGTCAGTCAAAATAACACTATTTTCTCTAAAGAAAATAAAGGTGGAGCAACAGAAGTCTAATATCAAGGAAAGAAAAAGCCTGTCGTTTGCAGTAACAAGCCACTGTACACTTCCTTGTACCTCCAGTACTTTTATTAGTTTCTTCTTGGGGGCGTTGTTTCTCCTCAGAAACTCATACAGGTAGACTTGGGCATTCGGATTGGCTGGGAAGGCCTTGTCGTATGCGTAATCTTTCAGAATCTTCTCAGCTCCATCTTGATCATTGTAGAATTCTAACATCTGAAAAATTTTACAATGGTATTTTAGTGATACAGATATTTTTTTATGAGTAGAGTGGGAATATGTAATCTACATTGCAGATCATTAGTGACCAATTTGACATGAAGTACCCAGTTTCATATACATAGATTGCACAACATTGAACAAAAATCTAGAAAAGTGGGACTAGGCTTAATCCATATCCTACAATCCAATCTAACAATAGGCACATTCTTTTGTGTTGCCCAATGGTGTTGCCGTTTATGTATTCTAATGGAAACAACTTTTCAAGAAACTCGACACTGATCATATTCTCCAAGCCTTTATTTATTATGTGGCTCACCTCAACATAGGCAAGCACAAAAGGGTCCCAGACACCAGGCCACCTGATGACCTCTTGAAGGGTCACTGAGGCTTGTCGGAAGTAGCTGTGCATCTCTGGGTTACTGCCGTCCCCATGGTGATCTGAAACATGAGAGTCACAGGGTGGACTATGTTCAGTTTTTCCAAGTTCATGATAACAAGAAAGATGGAAGACAGTTGTGAGGAAGGGAGAAGGAAGGATAATGACTACAAGCAGGATTTGAACTTGAGCACCTGGTCCATTCGTAATGTGGGTGTTGTAACCAGGGTTCCTACACATTTTCCATTTCAACATTCAATACCTTTTCCATACACAGATTTCAATACACTGTGGAAAATGTTTCTGACCATGTTTGAAATCACAAACATGGCCACCGCTTTTCATAATGACCCCCCCCCCATCCTACCCCTACCGTCCCAAAAAAAGACCTGTGTCAGGTTAGGCGTTCCAATCTCTGAGTTGGGGTGCACATTGCCCCAATTCTCCCCTGCTCCCCAACTCTCAAACAACTAATGCTATCAATATAACATTCTGACTTTTGAATATTTGACTTACCTGCTTCCTCTCCCAGGGATCTTCTGTTACGCCAAATGATGTAATCCAGGAAGCCACGGTAAGCACGGATGAGAGTCAAATCTTGTGACTGGATGGCAGTCTGTTTGCCGTATCTCCAGCTCTCTGCAATGGATAACTGCCTTCTGGCCTCCTCAAGATGGCCATTCGTTAGCATATGGAAGGCATGATCTAGACTTATCTAAATAATGAGGATATTATAAACAAATATTGTTTAGAACATGTATGAAAAGGAATAGTTAGGCTGTCTCACATGTTAAATTAAATTGAACTGTAAGAAAATCAAGATTGTAGGGTGATATCAGAGGGATTTTTTTAGAATAAAAACATAGAAACAACAACAAAATAAAAATCAGGTATACTGTAATTTCAAGGATTCAATGACTTTTTACTGTCACATACAGAGAAATACCCATCACTGACTGAACAACGGGGATATGGATTAATCACAAGAGACACAAAAGTATTGTACACCGTAAAGCTCAATTATCCAAGTGATCGAAGACCCAGATGATGAACATTTCACTTACCTTAGCGTAGTTTTTCACTCCAAAATTTTTCATCTGTTCATAGAGATTAATTATATCCTCAGACTTGGAGTTGGGATGGTGGTGCAAAATCTCACAGCCAAGACGCCACATAATCTGAACGTTTGCACAGGAGAGATCTCTCAGTTAATGGCAGTTCCGTTCTTTAAGCACTACTACTACTTAGATTGACGTTTATGGGTTCCTGACAGACGATTTTGTTTGTAAACAATGATGGTGTAAAGATACCTCAGATGACATAAACTGCATCCTACTCGAGGTATCTTCCAGTGCCTGTGTATAATGTGAGATGGATTTAGCAGCATCTTCCCATCGATGATGGAGCATTGCGTCCTTAATGGCCAAAAGACAAAGCTTTATGGTCTTGTGGAAACCAGACATGCTCGACGTCTCTGTATTGAAGTGACAGAAATGAATCTTTTGAGGATATTCCTAACCTTGCTCTTATTAGCCTAAATTATGAAGAAGGCTGTATGCTTTCATAGAAGAGATATGTGCGTGCGACCAATCAAAAGCCCACCTGGAAATACTGCTGGCGACAAGAGCGAGAATGGTGTCACTTTAACGTTATTTCGACTTAGAGTGTCGTCGTCAGTCTCATCATCTGCAGTGCTGGGAGCTGCGCTGAGCACAGCTTCGATATCGTCCATCGTGTGTTAAAGGTAACTTTACTTGTGCAGACTGCTTGAACCGCGAAGACAAGGACTTAAATTAACCATCAAAGAACTTGGACAAAGTATAGCAATCAAAAACACAGGGTAAATCCCACATGTATATCCAAAGAGTCCACCTAACTTTAACATTATTTGTGTCTTCTTATTCTTTTGTTGGCGGTTTACCCTTCACGGACGCATACCGCCACCAGATTCTGCTAGTTTAATACACTCTTAAATTCGTACATATGGTCTTGAATTTTTAAGATAATTCATTACTTTCCTGACCATGTCTCCATTCTCAGCATTGTCCTGTTTGTGCCTAGTCTCTTATACTGATTGGTTGCTTTGACTTCTTCTACTTTAGTATCACTGTGAAGGAGAAATGTCCGACATAACACTCCCCTCTACTGGCATATAGCGAAACCGCGCTTTCTTAGACAGAAGTCTCGCTTTTACTAGGCGAATTTGACATTACCTGACTTTATTAAGCAATGCATTTGGGTTTGAAGCGCTTTCATATTCCCATCCCATTGGTTATTTTTGACGTTTGCAACCCAAAATGCATTGCTTGATAAAGTCGGGTAATGTCGAATTCGCCAACTATCTGTGGAGGTCTGTGAGCTCTGTTCAACCAATGCTTTGCACTTGTGTCCATGCTGTTACTAAAGTTCATATGCACGTAAAATCTTAAACCTCATATTATCCCTTGAGTTAATTACACAAAAAACATTCATGGCAGAGATCACTGAATCCGCATCAACTATGTTTAGAACCCTCTGACGATGAGCAGAATGATTATAACACAACAATGGGAGTACTTCATTACCATTCCATGTGTTGGCCCTTAAACGTTCTTGTACCTTCTATTTCATTCACTTGAGTCTTGCATTAGGCTCGAACAGCATGGCCAAATTTCTCGCTCTCCTGCTGGGAGTTTTGGCCTTCACTTGGACAACTGCAGGAGCTGCGCCCTTGAACCGTAAGTTATATACAGCCTGATAATTATTTTAATAGTACAAATCGATAATGTCGTCTTGTATGACAGGACTAATGATTTGTTTTAGATTATTAGCCCGTTTCACAGCAGCCAATTTTCAAAGAAATGGCAGGGTTAGCACAGGTGTCATTAGCCTAATGACAACCAATCAGTGTATCAGAATCAGATACTTATTGGATGTTATTAATAACACCTATGCTTACCCTGCCACTTGGCTGCTGTGAAACTAACCCATTCATGCTAAAGGGAAATTAAGGATAAATGTAGCTGCAAGCAGCAATGAGGTGGCCAAGCAGCGAAGCAGGCCGAAGTTGCCTTGGCAACAGAATGTAGGTAGGTCAGACAGATGGCCACAGCACTCACAGCAAGTTTCATGTCAATACAGCAAAATTATTTGAGATATAAGGCCACTTCCTGTTTGGTGGCTTTGCCGTTAAATTCGATTGGCTGTCATGGCTGAACACTTAGGCAGACAAAAAATTCACCTGATAATTTTTTTCAGCCGTGGTCTTAAGATCATCTGTGCAAAGTTTTGTCACAGCTGGATAAAATATGTGGCCTGAGAAAAATTTGTTTTGGTTTCCGCAAAACGCAATATGGCAGCTGAATTATTATGCTGACATGGAAAGTTGGCAAGACTAACAATGGAACAACCAAAAGAATGACCAAAAATTCAGTTTCTAACCCAAACACATCATGAGGTATGAGCCTAAATACATTTTTGATAGTAATAGCGCCCCCCGGTGGCTGTATTGTACCAAATTTGTTGTGTCCCCTTTGGATGCTGTCATGTGACCAAGTTTAGTTAAGATACGTCAAAGCATTGCTGAGATATGAGCTCACTTCCTGTTTGGTGACTTCACAGTCAAATTTGATAGGCTGTAGCAGCCGAACATTTTAGGACTCTTATGGCTGTCTGTGGGACAACTCACAGCATGACCAGACATTGGAATTTTGTTATTTACCCAAGGACATCAAAAGATAAGAGACAAAACACATTTTTGCTAAATATAGTGCCCCCTAGTGGCAAACTGTGCCACTGTTGTGACCAATAGTGATGGGGTCAAGAGTCATGTGATCAAGTTTGGTTGTGATATGTCAAAGCACTGCCAAGATATGAGCTCACTTCCTGTTTGGTGACTTTGCCACCAAAGATGATTGGCTGTAGCAGGTGAATGCTTTGAAGTCCGATGAAATGACATGGATAGGTTTTGTGAGGCTTTGTCTGAAGATGATGTGTACCAAGTTTTGTGTCAATTGGGCAAACTATGTGACCGCAGAAAATGTAGTTTCCCATTTGACAAATTCCAAAATGGCGGGAAATCGAATATGGCAGAAATTGACATCATAGGAATAGTTATGGTCCAAGGATTCCACCGGTGCGAGTTGTTTGGAAATTGGCCACAGGGGTCAAAAGTTAAGAATTTGTGAATGCACTTCCCACTTTGACCAGTTGGTGGCGCTAGAGGGTGAGAGGTGCCACCATGAAATTTGGTCAGAATGTTCATGGGACTGTGCCCAATCAGTTTTTACCAAGCGGTTCTATGTGCTGCCATAGACTTAACTGGCAGAAGAAAGATGCATAATAGCAAGAAGAAAAAGTAGAAACACAATAGTGGCCTACTCATCTTTGTGTACATACCTGAACTGAACTGAAATTGTCAGGTGAAATGTCAGCTTTAAAAAGAAGTTTAAACTATCCTGTCAGAAATGGACCACAACTTGCGCTATGTGATTAGGCTACTTGTCTTAGCATGTTCCATGTTTATTTGCGCGGTTAGCTTTGACACAACACATGCTACCAACTCCTTATGTAAGCAGCCTAGTGTCTCAACACTTATTTCCTGCATGAAGGTCATCCCACAATGCACATTGTTATCTGTCATTGTAAGTAAAATGTTAAGCAAGGCAGGCAAATCAAATTGGTGATAGAGGCAAATTGGTGATATTGTACTACTGTAGTTCCTTATCACCAGCCTACATTACAAAAATAAATTCCAAACAATTCGAATTAGGAAAAAAGAAAGTATGACAACACAAATCAATAGAGATGTCTGACTAATAATATAGAAGTCATTTCAGTAACCTTTCAGTGTGAACTGAATTTTTTTGCACAAGAAAGTTTCAGCATTAAATGAAAGAGCATACCTATTCCCAGGGCCCTATGTTCCCAGAGTTCATAAGCAGTTCAATATTCTGATGTTTTGTAAAACGAAAGTCTGTTGCAAGCCCAAAAAATCAGCTCTGAGGCCAAATTTTGGTACATTCATTGGGTCCATCCCTGATTCTTTCAGTGTCATGTCTGTGCCTCAGATAGATCAGACTTTAGTTAGTCTTAAAATTTTGCCCATAATTCAGATTAAGGCCCTCTGTGTTGTCAGCTATCCCTGTCACCTTGTAACACTCTCCATGTCCTTACTGCAGGCTTCGGTCATAATGCGCATTTGTGGCGGGACCCCCAATTCCCCCAACTGGTGAGTACAAATGGTTGGAATGGTTATCACAGATAGGGGTGGGTCTTCACATGGAGCGGTTTGTGTTGGTAAGACTATTGTCCCAAAGTACTGTGCAGGTGGTTGTATGCAAGACTTGTGTGCAAGACATGAAGCAGTGACATAGTGTTAACCTGGATCAGAATTGTCATTGTTTACAATCTGTGCATCTTTGTTTCAGAACGAAAACAAATATGATGGGCCAAGAAACCAGAATGACATGCCAACATTCGATCACCCAGGTGTCCATCAAGTTTCGCCTCAGACACCCGTGAGTGATAGACATGTGTTAGTTACAGGTCTTCACAGGGGATGGATTATGTTGTAACCAGGACAGGTCCAGACCACAGTTATGTGGGGCAGATAACGCATTGTTCGCCTGGATCAGAGTTCTCATTGTCAACAAATTGGGTTATGTTTGTCATAGATTACAAAAGATCAGCCAGTCATTGGCACATTTGTTGTGATCATTCAGTGATCATCCAGTTCTGGTCAGAGATGCATAAAAAAGTGAAAAAATATTTAATATTCCCTTTCCAGTTTCATACCTTTGTATTAGAAGCTACTGTTTTTCGCGCAAACCTGAATATATGATGTTTGACTAAACATCTTTTTGGTGTTTTCATATCAGCTGGCAGGAAAATTCTCAGGAGACAGTTACATACAGGGAATATTCAATTTTTAAACGGAAATATTCTGTTTGCGCGCGAGTCATTTAAGCTCCTCATTCCAACTGTCATCTTCACAATTTGTCCGTATTCTGATTTCTAAAACAAACCCTAGTTTATGCCTGAATTAACTAGAATTCGAGGTAATGTAGCCTAATAGGAAAATAGTCCTTACCGGAGCGTTTTCGCATGTCCGCATGACATGACGCAGCGAAAACAAGGAAACTTTGTAAGCTACGTCGGTGAACTAACCGGAATATAACGACTGGTATGTAAATAACAATATTCCTGTGGCACACTACTCTTCCATACATGTAAACGGATTATTCAGGATTTTGCCAGAATATTGACCTTATTCTGATTTTGCTGTGCATATAACCGTAGTCATTAGTGGCAACCAGACCCACCCACAACAGATGAATTTACAGAAATAATCAATGATTTATATTTAATAGAGAAAGTCACATTCTCACATTAATTACAAATGAAGAGATTTATCAGACTGTGGGCTGAGTGGGTACCGCATGAATAGTAAACAGTCACTAATGATATTACCTGACGGCTAACAGATTTGTGGCTGTGGAAAAAAATGGACCAACTGTTCTGTTTATTTTGTATCATTGCCTGGTCAAACTTTGTTTTTCCCTTTTTTCTCCTATGCGTGTAGATAATAGCACTGTTAGAACATCTTATGTTTACAAGATATCCCTTACATTTTTGTAAATATACTTTTTCTATGGCTTTGTACTACATATTCTGTACACTATTGGAAACTTGATGTCAGCTGCAGATTGTCCAATAAAGAAAGATATATAAAAAAAAAAAAAGGTCAGGCCTGAGCGTCTTTTGGGGATTTTTTTCAGGGCATTGCTAAAGTGGAAACGGCGGCTCCCATTGAGCCTCCTCTAGTGAGGGATCCGTTCGTGGAATCCACAGTGAGGCCCATCAGACACCCACCCCGGCAACCCCCTCAACACAACCACTCCGAAGTCTTTGACCCATGTAAGTGTAACAGGGTGTTTTAGGCATCATGGTCACCATAAAAATGTGCTGTTTAACTACCTCATGTAGCTAAAATTTCAATTAATGATAAAATTTCAAAACACATGTGCTGTTAAACACTGCAGTTGGAAAAATAATGAGGTTGAAATGATCCCGTAGTGAAATGTTTTACAGTTCTGGTGAGTATATTAACTTAGTAGTATGCCGTGTAGCCTAATGTTACCAGTTGCATTGAACACATAACACACTTTGTCTTTAGAAAACAAAATATTGTCTTTATTTGTACATAACAACCTTACACTGAAGCAGACATTCAAAACATATAGACTACACTAAACTTGCCACAAAACTCTAATTGTGAATGTAGTTGCAAGCAGCAATGAGGAGACCAAGCAGAGAATCAGACAAGATAGAAACACAATGGGTGCCTGCGCAGATTTGCTGCTTGTCCCCCAAATATGGGGTTAAAATGATCCTGATGCAACATTTCATGCTGGTGTGTCTAATCAGTTTGCACTGTTGTACCTGTTAAAGGAGAAATCCAGTGTGAATCAATTCATACCCCAGCTGATCCAGGTCACTGATCGCTGTCGGTAGAAAAAAGAATGCAAACATTTGATACAGCATAGACTGAATAACAAAGCGGCCTTTCCAGTAACCTTTCAGTGTGAACTGAAATGTATTTTCAGAAAAAAAAGACAGAAAATCTCATTCATTTTGCAGTGTTAGGAATGAAACCAGTGTATCATTCTCCCTCCCTTTGGTTTTATGGATGTTAAACGGTGATGGAAGTTTCAGCATTAAATGAAAGACATGAAGGAAACATAGCTATATTCCCAGGGCCCTACGTTCCCAGAGTTCATGAGCTTCAGTTCAATATTCTGAAATTTTGTGAAATGAAAGTCTGTCGCAAGCCCAAAACACATAACAGTTCTGCAGCCACATTTGGTACACTCATTGGGTCCGTCCCTGATTCTCTCTGTTTTATGTCTGTACCTCAAATAGGCCAAACTTTAGTTAGTCTTAAAACTTTGCCCATAATTCAGATTAAGGCTCTCTGTGTTGTCAGCCATCCCTGTCACTTTGTAAAACTGTCCATGTACTCACTGCAGGCTTCGGTTCTGCTCGGAATCCGCGGCTGGACAAACAAATGGAGAGTACTAATGGTTGGAATGGTTGTCACAGAGATAGGGGTGGGTCTTCACATGGAATGGTTTGTGTTGGTAAGACTACATTCCCAAAGTGCTGTTTATGTGAAATAGTTCTTAAATGTATGTAAAACTAAATAAGGGAAGACAAAAGGACAATGACAAGATATCTCTTATATTTTTGTAAATATACTTTTTCTATGGCTTTGTACTACATATTCTGTACACTATTGGAAACTTGATGGCAACTGCAGATTGTCCAATGAAGAAAGATATAAAAAAAAAAAAAAGGTCAGGCCTGAGCGTCTTTTGGGGATTTTTTTCAGGGCATTGCTACAGTGGAAACGGCGGCTCCCATTGGGTCGCCTGAAACTCACGAACCGCCTCCTCTAGTGAGGGATCCGTTCGTGGAATCCACAGTGAGGCTCATGAGACACCCACCCCGGCTACCCCGGCAACCCCCTCAACACAACCACTCCGAAGTCTTTGACCCATGTAAGTGTAACAGGGTGTTTTAGGCATCATGGTCACCATAAAAATGTGCTGTTTAACTACCTCATGTAGCTAAAATTTCAACTAATGATAAAATTTCAAAACACATGTGCTGTTAAACACTGCAGTTGGAAAAATAATGAGGTTGAAATGATCCCGTAGTGAAATGTTTTACAGTTCTGGTGAGTATATTAACTTAGTAGTATGCCGTGTAGCCTAATGTTACCAGTTGCATTGAACACATAACACACTTTGTCTTTAGAAAACAAAATATTGTCTTTATTTGTACAGAACAACCTTACACTGAAGCAGACATTCAAAACATATAGACTACACTAAACTTGCCACAAAACTCTAATTGTGAATGTAGTTGTAAGCAGCAATGAGGAGACCAAGCAGAGAATCAGACAAGATAGAAACACAATGGGTGCCTGCGCAGATTTGCTGCTTGTCCCCCAAATATGGGGTTAAAATGATCCTGATGCAACATTTCATGCTGGTGTGTCTAATCAGTTTGCACTGTTGTACCTGTTAAAGGAGAAATCCAGTGTGAATCAATTCATACCCCAGCTGATCCAGGTCACTGATCGCTGTCGGTAGAAAAAAGAATGCAAACATTTGATACAGCATAGACTGAATAACAAAGCGGCCTTTCCAGTAACCTTTCAGTGTGAACTGAAATGTATTTTCAGAAAAAAAAGACAGAAAATCTCATTCATTTTGCAGTGTTAGGAATGAAACCAGTGTATCATTCTCCCTCCCTTTGGTTTTATGGATGTTAAACGGTGATGGAAGTTTCAGCATTAAATGAAAGACATGAAGGAAACATAGCTATATTCCCAGGGCCCTACGTTCCCAGAGTTCATGAGCTTCAGTTCAATATTCTGAAATTTTGTGAAATGAAAGTCTGTCGCAAGCCCAAAACACATAACAGTTCTGCAGCCACATTTGGTACACTCATTGGGTCCGTCCCTGATTCTCTCTGTTTTATGTCTGTACCTCAAATAGGCCAAACTTTAGTTAGTCTTAAAACTTTGCCCATAATTCAGATTAAGGCTCTCTGTGTTGTCAGCCATCCCTGTCACTTTGTAAAACTGTCCATGTACTCACTGCAGGCTTCGGTTCTGCTCGGAATCCGCGGCTGGACAAACAACTAATGGTTGGAATGGTTGTCACAGAGATAGGGGTGGGTCTTCACATGGAATGGTTTGTGTTGGTAAGACTACATTCCCAAAGTGCTGTTTATGTGAAATAGTTCTTAAATGTATGTAAAACTAAATAAGGGAAGACAAAAGGACAATGACAAGATATCTCTTATATTTTTGTAAATATACTTTTTCTATGGCTTTGTACTACATATTCTGTACACTATTGGAAACTTGATGGCAACTGCAGATTGTCCAATGAAGAAAGATATAAAAAAAAAAAAAAGGTCAGGCCTGAGCGTCTTTTGGGGATTTTTTTCAGGGCATTGCTACAGTGGAAACGGCGGCTCCCATTGGGTCGCCTGAAACTCACGAACCGCCTCCTCTAGTGAGGGATCCGTTCGTGGAATCCACAGTGAGGCTCATGAGACACCCACCCCGGCTACCCCGGCAACCCCCTCAACACAACCACTCCGAAGTCTTTGACCCATGTAAGTGTAACAGGGTGTTTTAGGCATCATGGTCACCATAAAAATGTGCTGTTTAACTACCTCATGTAGCTAAAATTTCAACTAATGATGAAATTTCAAAACACATGTGCTGTTAACCACTGCAGTTGGAAAAATAATGAGGTTGAAATGATCCCGTAGTGAAATGTTTTACAGTTCTGGTGAGTATATTAACTTAGTAGTATGCCGTGTAGCCTAATGTTACCAGTTGCATTGAACACACAACACACTTTGTCTTTAGAAAACAAAATATTGTCTTTATTTGTACAGAACAACCTTACACTGAAGCAGACATTCAAAACATATAGACTACACTAAACTTGCCACAAAACTCTAATTGTGAATGTAGTTGTAAGCAGCAATGAGGAGACCACGCAGAGAATCAGACAAGATAGAAACACAATGGGTGCCTGCGCAGATTTGCTGCTTGTCCCCCAAATATGGGGTTAAAATGATCCTGATGCAACATTTCATGCTGGTGTGTCTAATCAGTTTGCACTGTTGTACCTGTTAAAGGAGAAATCCAGTGTGAATCAATTCATACCCCAGCTGATCCAGGTCACTGATCGCTGTCGGCAGAAAAAAGAATGCAAACATTTGATACAGCATAGACTGAATAACAAAGCGGCCTTTCCAGTAACCTTTCAGTGTGAACTGAAATGTATTTTCAGAAAAAAAAGACAGAAAATCTCATTCATTTTGCAGTGTTAGGAATGAAACCAGTGTATCATTCTCCCTCCCTTTGGTTTTATGGATGTTAAACGGTGATGGAAGTTTCAGCATTAAATGAAAGACATGAAGGAAACATAGCTATATTCCCAGGGCCCTACGTTCCCAGAGTTCATGAGCTTCAGTTCAATATTCTGAAATTTTGTGAAATGAAAGTCTGTCGCAAGCCCAAAACACATAACAGTTCTGCAGCCACATTTGGTACACTCATTGGGTCCGTCCCTGATTCTCTCTGTTTTATGTCTGTACCTGAAATAGGCCAAACTTTAGTTAGTCTTAAAACTTTGCCCATAATTCAGATTAAGGCTCTCTGTGTTGTCAGTCATCCCTGTCACTTTGTAAAACTGTCCATGTACTCACTGCAGGCTTCGGTTCTGCTCGGAATCCGCGGCTGGACAAACAAATGGTGAGTACTAATGGTTGGAATGGTTGTCACAGAGATATGGGTGGGTCTTCACATGGAATGGTTTGTGTTGGTAAGACTACATTCCCAAAGTGCTGTTTATGTGAAATAGTTCTTAAATGTATGTAAAACTAAATAAGGGAAGAGGACAATGACAAGATATCTCTTATATTTTTGTAAATATACTTTTTCTATGGCTTTGTACTACATATTCTGTACACTATTGGAAACTTGATGGCAACTGCAGATTGTCCAATGAAAAAAAAAAAGGTCAGGCCTGAGCGTCTTTTGGGGATTTTTTTCAGGGCATTGCTACAGTGGAAACGGCGGCTCCCATTGGGTCGCCTGAAACTCACGAACCGCCTCCTCTAGTGAGGGATCCGTTCGTGGAATCCACAGTGAGGCCCATGAGACACCCACCCTGGAAACGCCCTCAACACAACCAATCCGAAGTCTTTGCCCCACGTAAGTGTAACAGGGTGTTTTAGGCATCATGGTCACCATAAAAATGTGCTGTTTAACTACCTCATGTAGCTAAAATTTCAACTACTGATAAAATTTCAAAACACATGTGCTGTTAAACACTGCAGTTGGAAAAATAATGAGGTTGAAATGATCCCGTAGTGAAATGTTTTACAGTTCTGGTGAGTATATTAACTTAGTAGTATGACGTGTAGCCTAATGTTATCAGTTTCATTGAACACATAACACACTTTGTATTTAGAAAACAAAATATTGTCTTTATTTACGCTACTTACGCTGAAGCAAACAGCCTCCCCTAGAGCAACTTAGGGTTAAGTGCCTTGTTCAAGGGCAGAACGGTGGCAGCTGGGATTCGACCCCACAACTTTTCAAGCTACTTGTATGCTAGCCAGGTTCTTTAACCACTACGCTACCACTGCCCACACACATTCCAGACAGGGTACACTAAATCTGCCACAAAACTCTGATTGTAAATGTAGTTGCAAGCAGCAATGAGTAGGAGCAATGACTTGTAGGACCTGACACTATTTCATGCCAGTGTGTCTAATCAATTTGCACTATTGTACCTGTTAAAGGAGAAGCAAGTGAGGATGCATCTGTGGAATCTGCTGAAATGGAAGACACTCCAGTTGTTTCAGAGGAAGTGGTGTCATCTCAAGACCAGACGGCATCAGAGAGTGACGACAGTGACACTCTGGAGGTAAAAGCAATTAGTTTGTAGTAAGAATCGCAGGCTGGTGGTAGACTCCGGAACTTCAGGAAAGAGGTTTAAACGTTACAATGGCGTGCGTCAAGGGAGACATAAGGGGTTCAGCCCGAAAGCATCCACCATTAAATCTAACTTAAACAATGAAAGTGTTCCACTTAAATACACTTAACTGAGGGGAGTTGCATACAGTTAGCATACAGTTGAAGGAAGTGCAATGGAAGGTGATTGGTTCTTTACCTGGCGCCATTGTGTCTAATGGCCCAAGGACACACCTATGGCAATTAGCATTGTTAAGTGGCTATCGAGTTGTATGTTACACCAAGATTCAGAAATATCACTTATGGATTGTCCTGACCAGTCATACACTTTGACCATTGCACTCTTTGTACTGAGACAATAAAGATGATACCAAACATGAATAGATTCACATTTCATAACATACAGATATACATTCCAAATCTATCTGAGGTAAATTTGTCTTTGCAATGTAAACATGAACAAAAGGTTCTCCCCAGCCACAGGGGTACCAGCAGTTAATTTACATTGATCACCGGGGGAGGATGATCCCTATTGTTTCTGTGCCATGCCAAATGGTGGCGGCTCCTGGCTGTCTGAGGTAGAATATACTTCTAAAATTATTGCTATCAGAGGAAAGTGAGCAGTCTGTGGACCCAGAGGCATTGACACCGGGTCCCAGCAATGTAGTTCTCTCAGATGATGTTGATGTGGTCAATACTTCTACTGATTCCTGGGCCACTCAACATGTACCTTACTCACCTGACAAAGAGACAAAGGATGGTTCACCAGCAGATCCAGAAGTTCCTAACCCAGGTGTCACAGGGGATGCTCAACTATTTGATGATGACTTAATATTTGAAGAAAAAATGGAACCTGACGTTGTGATGTGCTTGATCAGTTTGTGCCATCATCTCCACCTTCTAACCCTGTAGAACCTGATACTAGAACCACTGGAGCTGGTGCTGTTTCAGACATTGTGCTGGCATCTCCACCTCTTAGCCCTGTAGGACCTGACACTAGAACAGCTGGAGCTGTTGCTGTTTCAGATGTTGTGCCATTACAGTCACCTCCCCGCCCTGTAGAGTCAGACACTAAAACCCCTGACGACGGAGCTATTCTAGACGGTGTGCCACCACCACCCAGCCACTCAGATGATGTGGATGTGGCCAGTATGTCTAATACAGCTTCTGGTGAACCTGAGGCAGAGGGCCCAAAGGACAATACTGAAGGTCACGCAGAGAGTTTCGTAGTACTTCTTAGCCTTGTAGGACCTGACACTACAACTGCTGGAGATGGTGCTGTTAAAGATGTTGTGCCATTCCAGCTTCCTTCCAGCTCTGTAGAGGCAGACACTAGAAGCGCTTATCAATGTGTGATGTAAATCCAGTTGAGCTATGTTAGTAAGCAATGCTTTGGCCCCACAGCAAGGCTTTACCATTCTGGAAATCCAGATGTTCTGCTAGCAAATTTGAATTTCTAGATGTGGATTTTTCAGGCCAGGGCTGTGCAAAATTCAGAAGTGAATTCAGAATGACCAAATTCCAATTGAGTTCTTGAATTTGAGCTACATTTTTTAAACATAATGTCAAATGATGATTTGAATGCATTTCAAAGAAATTAATTTCAATTAAATCCAATAGAAATTCATTACATTATGCATTTTTCATCAGACATTTTTGTATTTTCCAATTAAATAAAAATGTCCCATAACGGATGAACAGGAGTAAGTTCAATAAAACAATAAAAAATTGCAGGTTTTCACAAAATCAGCAAAATAATGCCGGGCTAAGTAGTGGCTAGAGATCTTGCAGTCGTTTCAGTCCAATAAAATCTGGATGTCTTCTCCATGTGCATTACCGTGATCAAGCCAAATCAAGTCAAATTCCAACTCAACTTTCCACAGCCCTGTTCATGGTTGGGGCAGATAATGTAGTTTGTAATGTAGCATTTGTAGCTACATGTTTGTACATGTAGCATTTGTGTTTACATTATTATTTTTTTTTAGGTCTCCAAAACTGGTCCAACTCCTAAATGTACTGGGTACCCAGATCCTCCACTCTTCGGTAAGAACAATAGCTGTTCTCAGTATTTTTTATTTTAACAGGAGAAGTGTTGTTCTTGCTAGTTTTGCTCATTCTCAAGCATTCAAAATAATTTAACACAAGCTGAGTTATATTAGTGAATCTGGAAAATAAAGTTCCAGTAGAAAACATGTCTGTAAATTTCCTAAAGGTTCTCTCCTCCTCCTTAACAAAACCAACTTGAAAAAAATGCTGAACCTGAATTTGAATGTTAACGTTGAAAATTTTGGGATTCACTACCTTTTTCATTCCCATTCATTTTACATCTTCAGACCTTATGTAAAATCAACTCAAAGACCGTTCATTAAAATTAAAAAAGAAGTGTTTAGTATTTTGAGGATTTATCCTCGAGGTGCAATTGTAAATACCGCAATGGATGCTTATATCGGGGAAAGCTTAGTCCAATAACGTGGTAGTACCACTTTAAATGATCTGAAAGTTTATGTTATTTGATTCCACGCTCCAGGAACATCCTGCATGTTATCGTAGGCCGCTTACATTTCAGTTCTGCGGATTTGCTGACGTGTCGACTAGATCTGCCCATGCTCAGGCAGAATCCAGCCATAATCAAACCAACCACTATGGCTACAGTCGTTTCTCATTTATATTGCTTTATTTTATTCCTTTTAATATTTATTTCACATGCCAGTGTTGACAGAAGGTTTTCGGACTTCAAACGATGTGCCGACGATGAATGCAGTAGTGAGTATTTCCCGTCGCGTGAACTTTGGAATCCAAATACAATACCAGTTGGAAATCTAGCCAACGTTATCTCCCCCACCTTATCCTAGATGAGCTCTTGTAGGTCAGGTTACCGGCTAACTTTTAACTTGTGCGTTTTACAGCTTATTTCAACGTCCACCGCAACAATGACGTGAGACGATTTGTAGTTGTATGGTATAAAAGTAGACATTGAAACTGTTGACATTTGTGGAGCTACGTCGTTGTCACTCGCTAGCTAGTAAGGAAACTTGGAAGTTCGCAAGCTAACTCCCTAGTAGCAGGCTTGCTAACTAACAACATTATCGCTAGCCATTGCAAGGTTAATCTGCTGACTGGTACATTAGTTTCCTTTGTGCTATGGTGCAGATAACGTTAACTGACGTCTATGTTACATGCACAGCCCACATGTGATGTGTCCGTGCAATGGTTAGCTAAAGAGAAAGGACGGCAAACTGGCCGTTAGCTTGACGACAACTTTTGAGTAGCATGTTGGCTAAAGTTACCATGTTTTTTTTTTGTGTTAGCTAACCTTCTGATTTGGTCCGCCCACATGTAACAACCTAAAAAATATTACCAACGTTATATACGTAATCTTTTATGTCACACTCAAGCATAGTAAATACGTAAATTCGGTTAATGTCTTCAAGCACGAGCCTGTCCCAAGTAGCAAAGGCCAACTCGAGTCAAACAGCTCAACGTTATCTCCTCTCTAAGACAGCTGGCAACTGGGGAAAATGTTTGCGTTTAGGTGTGGACACCGGTGGCTCTGGTTTGCAGAAGCATAAGGCTGAGGTGTATTATTTGCTTAATGCGTCGTCATCTCGGTTTTTACAAGCCTTTTATGTACCGTTGACCTAAGATTGGAAAGGCACAAACGCAGTCATTGACATTTTACTTTATTGTCATTGTTCTTAAGGAATATGTCGCATGATTTTACCAACCTGCAAATGTATCCTTTTCTCAGTGCTGCTTTGCCGGGGGAAAGCCTCAAATGATTTCTCCGGACCAGACTGTAGGTTTCTGTCTTTCAAGAGGGGGGAGACGATATATGTGTACTATAAACTCTCAGGACAGAGGTCAGATATGTGGGCGGGAAGTGTAAGTATAAGTTAATCATTACTACATCAGTCAACGTTTTCATTTACCCTTTGTTTCTACTATAGCAGTCGTTGAATTAAAAAAAATCGTTTGATTAATTGCAAAAGTGAATAAACAAATGTACCATACCACTGGTTGCAGAAGATATTTTTTGAAACCAGGTTGTATTTTTCTCATGTATGTTTTGATTTTGTGCTCTACAGGTCGGTAGTCGTTTTGGCTACTTCCCTAAAGACCTGCTCACCATTAACCACATATACACTGAAAAGGAGATAGAAGTTCCTGCAGAGGCAAGATAAATGCTGCAATATGACCAATTGGTCCTTCCCTGATATTGTCAGTTATTGTGTTGCATTTCTGTAATGTTTTGTAGCAGTTTCTAACATTCAGACTTTTTTTATTCTAGGAGACTGATTTTGTTTGTTTTGACACTGGGCTGGATAAGTTTGTAAGTTACGATATAGACAAGTTGTTGAGCTACTCTGAAACACAAGCAGCAAGTGAGGATGCATATGTGGAATCTGCTGAAATGGAAAAGACTCCAATTGTTTCAGAAGTGGTGTCATCTCAAGACCAGGTGCCATCAGAGAGTGACCACAGTGACAATATGGAGGAGGAAAGTGAACAGACTGTGAAGGAACCTGATCTGGACCCAGAGGCATGGCCACCGGTTCCCAACCCAGGTATCCCAGGGGATGTTGAACCATTTGACGATGACTTAATATTCAAAGAAGAAATGGAACCTGACTTTGGGGAAGATGTGCTTGATCAGTTTACTGAGGAGGCACAATCTGTGCAAGAAGAGGTTGAGAAAACTGGTCCAAGTCAGCCAAATGATGCACCTTCAGAGAGCTCAACAGAGGCTAAGGTTACAGAGGTATCACATGACGACAAAATCACTAAATACATAGCCAAGGCTAAAAAGGAGTTAGAAGGTATCGCTGACTCTTGGAGCCGTGAGCATATACACCAGTCGACTGAAGATGTACAAGAACCAAAAGATCTGTCTCTGGTGGAGGCAGACGTCCCAGTCTAGGTACCTCAGTGGATGATGAATCACTAGATGATGACTTGATCTTTGAAGAAGCAGGTGACTCCATCTTTGGGGAAGAGGCACTATCTTCTCAGGATGATAATTCAAAGGAAGGTGAGAAAACTGATTCCACTGAGTCACCAGTGCAGCCCAGTGATATAGCTTCAGAGAGTGCAGCAGAGGCTAAAAGCTCTGATAAAATTACTGAGCTGAGACATGATGATGAAACCACAGAACAGATAGCAAAGGCTAAAAAGGAGTTAACTGATATAGCTGATTCTTGGGCCACTGAACTTGTGCCTCACCTATCTGAAGAGCTGGAAGAAGATCTGTATCATGAAGAATTACTTGAAGATGAAAACGCTAAGCTGTCATCTTTAGCCAACACACAGGAGGATCAAGGTGGGAAAGGGGAGCTGACCCCTGAAGCTGTGGCTACTGGTGCTGTTCCAGATGTGCTGTCGTCTCCACCTCCTAACCCTGTAGAACCTGATACTAGAACCGCTGGAGCTGGCTCTGTTCCAGACATTGTGCCGTCATCTCCACCGCCTAACCCTGTAGAACCTGATACTAGAACCGCTGGAGCTGGTGCTGCTCCACATGTGCCATTACAGTCACCTCCCAGCCCTGTAGAGTCAGACACTAAAACCCCTGACGACGGAGCTATTCTAGACGGTGTGCCACCACCACCCAGCCACTCAGATGATGTGGATGTGGCCAGTACGTCTAATACAGCTTCTGGTGAACCTGAGGCAGAGGGCCCAAAGGACAATACTGAAGGTCACGCAGAGAGTTTAGTAGTACTTCCTAGCCCTGTAGGACCTGACACTAGAACAGCTGGAGCTGTTGCTGTTTCAGATGTTGTGCCATTACAGTCACCTCCCAGCCCTGTAGAGTCAGACACTAAAACCCCTGACGACGGAGCTATTCTAGACGGTGTGCCATCACCACCCAGCCACTCAGATGATGTGGATGTGGCCAGTACGACTAATGCAGCTCCTAGTGAACTTGAGGCAGAGCTGGATAAGGAAGAAGGCCCAAAAGACAATCCTAAAGGTCATGCAGAGAGTTCAGTAGAATCAGACACTAGAACCACTGACGTTCCTCCCACTAATGAACAATCAGGCAGTATCAGTGATGTGGAAAACATCACTGACACTACAGATACTGAGAGTTCCACTACTGTTCCAAAGGAGCCAGAATACAGTGACAGTGTTCTTAGACTGACTCTGATAAGAGATCACTTCATAGACCAAGACATGGAACGTTTTCAGAAATATCTGGGTTTGAAACAGTTGATAAAGATCGAGGCCATGTTTCAGGATCTTGAGCAGGAGTTGAAGTCTGCCAGGTTATCTCAGACAGACAGCAGCGAGGACATTGAAAGGACTCTGGAGGCTATCCTAGAGGCCTCTGAGACTGCCATCTTGGATGAGATTGAAAAAATGCTGGACAGCAGAGAGCAAAGACATTCTGAGGAAGTGGATGCTGGCATGTTTGATGAGGAGGCTGCCATGCTGGATGATTTCCAGGAGTTGGCATTCACCTTGAGACAGAAGTACTCTGCAGTGAGTGACAGTGTACCACTGGTGACTAAAGCTCAACATGAAGGTAAGCAGGTTTGCCACATGTACTAGTTTTCCCAGGATTCTTTATGACTGTCTTTAAAATTAGCAGTCTTTCTCTAGACCCCAAATTGTCCTGGTCTGGGAAAATGTACTCCTCTTTAGTTTCTTCAAATATCATTTGTTTTGTGTCTGCTGTTACATTTTATATGCACATGTTGTCTGCATTTCCTTTTTCCCCTTGTTTTTCTTGAAATGAAATGAACTGCTGTAGTGTATAGCAATGCAATCTTCTTTCTGTAAATTTGATTGGTGTTATTACTAGTGTTCAGAGTGGCATGCTCTTGATTCTCTGCCCAATGCTTAATAATTGCAGCACATTGCACACATTTGACTGCATGTATATGAACATGTAATAGAGTATAAATATTGTGAGCTTATCACAAGTTTGTATTCTGCAGAAGAAGCAGATCCGCATAAGGTCATTGAAGGCCCTGTGAACAACTTAACTGTGACGGAACCTGATGAACCCAGTGATATCAAGGAAACGGAACACCAGCACATATCAGAACCAAGCTCCCACAGCGACCTGCCTCATAGTCCAGACCTAGGTATTGAGGAGGATGGAGGCCATAGAAACAAAGACAGCCAAGCAAGCCCTCAAGAACCAGAGGGTATTCAGAGAGGTCCCCAAGCTATTTTGGAAAATCCTTTGGATGTGGACTTTGGCGTGCCTTGGGAGGTGGAGCGTCCATCCTCCGGTAGGTGGCCATTGTAATTTATTTATTTTTTTGTGGAAATGCTTCTGATTTAAAAAGGTTTAACACATTTTCCTTTGCAAACATTTGTAGGTTCAGTTGACCACCACATTTCAGATTTCCCTGAAGACGGCACTAACACTGATGCCAGCTCAACATCAGTTTTTACTCTGCTGTTTATTTCCCAGTATTGGCAGTGTATGGGACAGTATGCAGAAATGGTGGGTGTGATTTCATGGTTTATGGTTTCTTATGTGGCAGCTTTTTGAATAGTGCCACTGGGCAGTCACCTTAGTGTTTGCTTTTGTTTTGATTGAATGAGCATGGTAATAAATTCTCTACAGAGATGACTAGAGAAAGGTCATGGAGCAAATGTCAACATGAAACATTGGCCACGTTGCTCAAAAAGCTGCCGTTTGCTGCCGTTGTAGAAGAATTGTAAATAATTTAATATGCCGTGTTAAGAAAAGGAAGTAGCTGAACATCAAGAAGATAACTGACTGGGCGACTCAATATAAAACCCCTTAAATAGAAATTAACTCTACCATGCTTATTCTATGTACATTTGCCAGACTTATCGAATACTGTATGTTAAGTCGGAATTTTAAATAGTGGACGAGTTTTGGTTAAATCTCCATAATCTATATCTGTCCATAGGCAGCAAAGTCCCTGTCGCGCTTTTTGTGACGTCCGGGGTTAGTGAGGTTGAAGATTGTTGACGTGTTCTAGAGAGTAGGCTGAAGTTCAGCGCATTTGGTTGCAGCACGGTTATTTGTCGGATCAGAACATTGTCGCTTGTTGACCGATATTTAACGGGAAAGATTATTTTGTTACTAGAATAAATCAGAAAAGAAGTAGGCTACATCGACAATTAGCCCGGTGTTAAATTAGTCTGAAGTGGTGTTTAGGAGCTTGCTGGCTAACGTGCTAGTTTGACGTTTTGCTGTTAGCTTGGTAGCTAATATTAGCGTCATTCGGCTTTTTTTTTTTTTTTTTAAATATCTGGCATTCGATGTGCAGTGTTCTCTGCATTGCACGGCAATACTGGTCGGGCAAGACAATTAACGTAAAAATTTGGTGGTGTCGCAACGATTTTGCCTGTGATAGCAAGCTAGCAGCCTAAGGACCTGAGTTTAACAGGCATATCGGATAACGGTAACATTGTAGCTATGGCTGTGGAGGGAATTGTTGCCTCTGTTTTACCTGGACTTGAAGAGTTGGCTGCCTTTTACGTGGTATTATTATCAGGACTCAAGGATGTAAGTATAACTTCGCCTTTGACTGAAAATACACGGAGTTATTGTGCACAAGAGACGTGTGTTATGTTGTCGGTGTGGTTCGTGCGATATGTGGCACTGTTGCCAAGTTAGCTGACCTATCATACAGGGTTAACAAGCTAAGCTGTAATCAAGCTAGCTAGCTTGGTGATGTCATCAAACTGGTGCTGTGTGTTAGAGCAAATGCTGTTTTCGTAAATTAATTGGATAGCTTAGTGGATGTTGCAAATAATTATCAAATAGATTAATGTCACTTTAACTGTAATATTGCGGATGGACACTAGCGTCTGTCATGACAACCTGATTGTAATTTCTTTGACGCTAGACGTAAATCACGTCTTCCATTTCCTCATGAAAGCATTTTGTGCGATAATCAGTATAGGTTATTTTGTGGATATTTAAGCAAGCACCCTGTATCTGCTTGGTCAGAATTCTCCTTTGTCATTGTGTAATCTTTCAAAGGCTGCTGTATTTGCTCTCCTTATATGGCTTGTTGAGACTGGGCTTCTGTGTTGCTGTATTACTAAATCCTCCACAAGTATGATGGTGGTCACAAAGTAGCTTTTGAAGGCTTTGGGCTCTAATCCAGAGTTTGGATACTGGTTTGTTGGTGGTCTATGTAATACATTGCTGTCGCATACATCCTTACACAAATGCAGGGATAAAAGTCCAGGACTCAAGAGACAAAGGGTCATGCAACAGGGTTTCATCAGCCTAAGTGCTTTGAAAGGGTTAGATGGCCTGTTATTTTATTCATCTTTACTTCAGTGCTGATGAGAGAGAATTGTTGCTGATTTCAGTAAATGAATTGTAGCCAATCACTTAAGTGTGTGTGTGTGTGTACCCAGCTGGTAGCAACCCTGCCTGAAGAATGGAGGCCAGGACCTAATTTCCATGGCTTTCCCTGGGAGCCTGTTCTTGTCACCATGGCTGTTGGAATTCTCACATTCATCATATTCTTCTGGAGGATCATTCTTGCTGTAATGAATCTTTAAATTTGTTGTGTTTCATATAACTATATTAAATTTTGTTGCATGATGTTAATATGTGTCTCTTTTTTTCAATAGGTAAGAGGCAGAAGATACCAAAGTGAGTGTTTCATCTACTTTTATATAGCATTGTGACCATACTTTTTCTGTTTCTGCATGTCTTATTTTTTTCTGCATATTATTCAGTTACAGAGAAGCAGCTGGTAGACAGAATTAACAGAATGTTTGATGAAAAATCTTCGACTGCAATAAAGATTTCTGAACTGCAAAAGCAGGTATGTGTCTAAGGCCGGTTCTCTCTTTACATGCAACCTTATATAGCACCTTGAGTAAGTAATATCTGATATGTGACAATGATTCTTTCTAGAGAGTTGAGCTGGAAGAGCGTCTGAAAGATTCTGAGCAGTCACAGAAATCATTACTGCAAGAAAATAAGGAGTTAAAGGTAACAACCACCCCAGTTATTGTTTTTGTTGATGATGTTACTGTATTTTATAATTATTCTTACTATGGCACATAGTTGTATTGCCATTCATAACTTTTAATTTGTCTTTCAGAAAACATTAAAAGAAATGAATGAAAAACAAAAGTTCTTGACTGATAGAATAAAGACACTAGAAAACCAGCATGATGCTGAGCAGAGGAAGGTCCAGGGCCTGAGGGATGCGGTATGTCTTACTCTCTGTCCAAATACTTTATGACCGGCAACCTTTCAGAATGCAGCACATGCTGAATGTGTGTTTTTTTTTTTTTTTTTGTCTCGTCAATCAACAGCTTTCAAAGTCTGACCACACAGTGGAGTCACTCCAGCGCACCATCACTTCGAACCAGAAGGAGGTGGCAAAGGTTTGTCTCAGTGTATTCACCTATATTCAGTGTTCACTTTGACCTGTGCCAGTCCAGTCCAGTTTTTTTTTTTAATAAAAATTGCATGTTTCTCAGGTCCAGGTTCTGATGGATGAATCAAAGCTCCGAGAGGATGTCTTGAAAGCAGAAATGTTGGCTTCTGAGAAAGAAAATGGCAAATTGAAAGAACTGAAGAACTCTGTAAGTAACTGTAGATGACAGAGTGATCTTCACCGCAGTTTGTTGCCATCTTACTTGTGTGTGCCTCCCTATCTATCTATTTATTTATTTATTTTCCCTTTGTCTATAAAGCTGCAACGTGACCTCAAGGAATGGGAAGCAAAGCACAAAGACCTGAATGAGAAGATCAAGGTCTTCCAGAAGTCCCAGAAAGAACTCGAGGATTCTCTGGCACATAAGGAAAATGAGCTTGATGTAAGAGGGTTGCTATTCAATGTCAAGCCGAAGCAGGTTCATCCTTGCCCTCTGGGGTGATACTTGGGCCAGCCTAATTAGCCCCATAATAGCTGAGCCACTGCAAAAGATGCTGTCATTGCTAGTACCAAAGCAAATTCACACACTCCAGTAGAGTTGGCTGAAGCTAATTTTTCTCGTTGCTGAAGCTAATGTTAGTCCTCAGTGATCCACAGGACAGATTCATATAATCGTGATGATGTGTTTGTGAAAGAAGCTGTTTTTGGCTGTGTGTAGGTCATGACTAACTGCATTGCTGAGCTGAGATCCCTGGAGACTCTTGAGACTGACAAGGCCTTGTCAAATGGTGATGACACCCCAGGTAGGTTTCCTTGTCAGTTAGCCATTCAAGGTCATGAAATCAATACTAGGCATATTTGTAGTTTCAATGTTAATTATTGTGATTTTATTTTCAGTCACGAACACCGACACAATGAAAGCCCACCTCAAGCAGATGATGGATGTCTCGAGGGTTGGTGTCAAGTTTTTTCTGGTGCTGGATAAGAGCATTCTTTTCCTGGCAGGCCTGAACTTTTTTTTTTTAAATACTGTTATTGATGGTAACATGATTTTACAATATGTGCAGGTCAAAGCCACACTGTCAGTCATTGAGGACGAGCGAAACAGCTTCTTAGCTAAGCTGCTCGATGAACAGAATATCAGACAGAAGCTTGAAGGTAAGTGCATCACACCACAGGTTCACCTTGAGCAGTAATCAATGCTTTTAAGTCGATTAATGACATCCACATAACTGTTCTCAACCCCTGACAACTGTTCTGACTCTCCAGAACAAATCCAGAAGCTGGAGCACGATTACTCCGAGCTGGAGAGTGATAAGCGGCAGCTGGAGAACCAGCACAAGACCCTGGAGCAGAAGCTTGAGATCATGAGTGAGATGTACCAGCAGAAGGAGAACGCCTTGCACCAGTGAGTAAAGCTCACAATACTACCCAGTGGTACTAGCAGTGACAGAAAGTGGTACTTTTTCCTGTTTGTGGGTGCAGCCTTCAGGGCTTAACACATTGCTCATCAGTATTAGTATAGCAAAACAAAGTTAAATTTTGGATTGCATGGAGTGGATTGCATAGGATTGCAAAGAATTGACCTTTGGCTCAGCCCGACCCCCGAATGCAAACCAACGATTTTTGTTGGCTCCAAAAGTTGTCAAGAGCCTCTTGCGGTATGGTATCGACTCTGACATTCATTTTAAACATGCAGTCAGCTGCGACGGCATGTCCGAGTTAGCAACAGTAACTAAGGAGGGCGGGGCATAGCAGTGACTGAGCCAAAGGTGAATTATGTTTTTAGCGTAGTGTTGCATTTGGCCCCTGTGCAGATGTGGTGTTTCAATGAGCATTAAACGCATGAAGCTCATGCATCTCTTGCCTCACAGGAAGCTTACTCGGGAGGAGCTTGACAGGAAGGAGAAGGAGAGCAAGCTCTCCGAGGTGGACAAGAAGACCCTGAGAGCAGCGGAAGAGGTCGAGGTTCACAAGCGTCGCATCCAGGAGATGGAGGAGGAGATGGAGAAGACGGAGCGCTTCAACAAGAATCTGGTGAGCTGTTTCTTCAGGGTCAAGGCCTCCACACGGTTTTGACAGAATTATGGAGCACTGACAATTCAACAATTTCGTTTGCCTCCGCACCGGTGCTGTACAGGCAGTGAACATTGCATAATAGCCTGTGGAATCACTGATTTTATCGAATGGCTCCAACAGAGCCATCAAAATAGACTTAAATTGTAATCAACAGGCTGTGGCAGAAGAGTTTGTTTGTCTAGTGAGAGGGGTTGTATTGAAAACAATGAAATAGAATGTTGGAAGCTCAGTGCTCTGCACTTTGTCAGAGACAGTGTGCGGAGGCCTTCAGTCGGACTCTATTCAGAACCACTTTTATTAATGGAAGTTGTTCTCCTCTTATCTACAGATTGCACAACTGGAGAAGAAGGCCCATGATAACTGGGTAAGAATATGGAAAGGGATATCTATTTAACTGTATAAATCAGGGTGATTAATTAAAATTAATTAAAAATTAATCTGGGCCGAGAGCCGCAGGCTAAATATAAACGATCAGCATGTGAAATTTTGCATGTGCCTCCTATAGATCCACTTAAACAAGCTTGTTGCTCTTTGAGCAGCTTCAGCAAGAACTCTGGGGGCTTATAAACATGATCGTGCCACAACCAACCACACAGTAATAGACAAATGATGAGATCCTTTTACTATGACCGAGTGTATGCCAGTTCGTGTTGGGTCCCCCCCGTGTTTTGAAATGGCTGTTTTCCTTTGGCCTGCAGTTGACTGCTCGAGCAGCTGAGCGAGCACTGACTGAGGAAAAACGCGAGTCAGCTCGCCTTCGTCAGAGGTGTGTACCCGTGTGTGTGTGTTTGTGTGTGTGTGTCTATATTAGGCATTTGATATGGGCATCTGAGAAGTACCCTGCCTGCTTACTAACTTACTGATGGAATGTTGATACAGCCTGCAGGCTCTTAGCAGCAAGTCAGAGGAGAAGTACAGGCACCTGCCAAAGCCTACTCCTGGCCACCCTGACCATCCCATGCGGAGAGGTGAGATTTAGCCTTCCTTGCAAGAGCAAATACACACACATACACACACTAACTTTAGGTTTGTACAGATAATGTTTGATTTGACTGTTGGCTGTGTTGTATGGGTTAAGTTAGTTTTCGACATACATACGTGTAGCAAAAACGTGTGCTCGCTAGCTGATTGATTTTTAATTGTTTTTAGCTGGTAGTCCACAGAATGAATCAGGTAAATGGGCTTGTGCACTGGAATTTGAATTCCCTGCCTCTTTTCACCAGGCAATTAACCAGTAGTCAACTGTTTTTGGTCTAACCTCATGCCTTGGGTTGCAGTGGCATTTTGAGTAGCATGGTTTGTCTGTTGTATTTGGCAGTTGATTTGCATGGTTGGTCTGGTTCAAACAGGAGACTCTTATGGGCCCTCTCCTGTTAGTGGAGGTGCCCCTTCCCCCCCTCTAATGATGGAGGGCCCCCGCCGCCCCCCATCCGCCCCTCTTGGACGACGAAGCGAGCCCCTCGGTGAGTTTCTTCCACGCAGTGGATTTTTTCCCCCCACCAAGCCCCCAAGTCTCTTCTTTCTTCAAATCCTCCTTGTTACCCTTTTCCACGATGACTTCAGCCCTGCTGTACCCGTCTGCGTCATTCTATGTATTCGCTATCTCCAGAGTCCCACTTTCCTTTTGATTCCTCCCAGATTTAATTCCCTTCTGTTTCCTTCTCAACTTTCCCTTGACACAATGAACTGGGAACTTTTGCTTCTTGTGTTTTCTCTTTGTCCCTTTTGTTTCCCTGTCCCCTTTCTGTCCCTTATGATTCTGTATCCATGACAACCAATTGTAAAGGCGTGTCCTGTTCCAACTTCCTACCCCTGTCAAGACTCTCTGCCCAGGTCTGGTGCCTGCCTTGACTTCTGCGTTGTTTATAAGTCTCCTCTGGAATTAGTGATACCTGCATGTCTTCACTCTTTGTGTGTATGTATGTGTGTGTGAGTGAGACATTGTGATGCTCAAGTCATAAGATGGAATATGTGGTTGGTTTGTGGTAGAAAGACACAATTCTAAATCAAATTTTTGTATCAGGACCTCGACCTCCCTCTGAACCACAAGGACATTATGCTGACCACGGCTACCGTCCGCCTCCTCGACCTGGTGCGTATCCAATCATTTCTATTCCCACTTGCTAAGTGATGTCACTTCCTCAGTTGTCTGCTGTCCCTTTCACATTCTAAAATAGCCCATTTTCTCTCTCTCTCTATCTCTCTCTCTTTTTCTCTTTGCAGATATGTATGCTCCTCGCACCTCATCTCCGACTGATGGATCGGTGAGTACTGTGAGACAGGAATATCAGTGATGGGTTTTTAACGGGGGGTGGTTTCTGTTCTGGTAAACAGTCAGGGCCCCTCAGTCATGCGTAATGTGTTTCCTGTTGTTTCCTGCCGGGCGTTTGTTTGATCTGTAGCAAACAGCCCCGGCATCAGTAGACACTGAGGCTGAGGCCTCCGCAGAAGCACCTGAGGCTGTAAGTATGGACGGGCTTGAAACCAAGGGGTGCCAAGGGGTGTGTGTGTGTGTGTGTGTGTGTCTGGGCATGGGTAGGGCTGGGGTGCACGCACCTGAAATCAGCAGAGGCTGGCTCCATGCATCTAATGCTGATGGCTAGATTAAGTTCCACTGATTCTTCTTCTTAACTCCCTTTGGACAACATAGATGAACTGATAAACTCACTGTCTTGAGTTTGAAATTGACCTACATGGCATACAAAGACTTTTGCACACCCAGCTTGATCTCTGTTCAATAGTCATGACCTCCCTAAATGTACAAGCATAACCTCAAAGACTAAATGCCTTTGGGGGTTTAGTCTTTGTTGAAATCCTTGTTTGTCAAGATCATGGTGTGGACTTGGGTGTCATTGTGATTTTGTATGGGGGAAAGTCTAAGGTCTAACTCTACTCACTGTGATGGGCTACATGGTGCATTTCTCTTACATCGTCTGCATGTCGAAATGGTGTCCAAATGGCACAGACTTACAATAAGGCTTTGGAAGTGTGAAGCCATTTTGCCTCAGAAATCTTTGAATTACAAATGACTGTTTTCAATGGTCTGTGTAATGTGTCTTTGTTGCAGATCTCCAAGGCTCAGGGCCCAGGATCTCTGATGGTGTCTCCAATAAGGGACTCTCCTGGCCCAGGCATGCCTCCAAGGGCACACGGACCGCCTCTTCCATCTGGACGTCCTCCCATGGGGCCGGCCCCTCCCAATGGACTGCCTCCTCCAATGATCAGACCCAATGGACATCCACCCATGATGCCCTCCGGACCCATGCCTCATGACCCACGCTTCGGACTGCTGCCTCCCGTTTCAGAGCCACACTTTGGATCACCCGTATACAGACCCCGACCTGGCCCCATGCCTGCACACCCTTTCGGGCCTCCTCCACCTTTCAGTACGGGCATTTATGAGTTTGTGTTTGTAGCCATTTAGTGCATATTCTGGCTTGGCCTCCTCATGAGGAATATCTTGCATAGATCTTATGGTCTCCTCTCTCTCCCCCTCCCCTTCCATCCTCTCTCTGTAGTGCGAGGCCATGCTCCACCGCTGCGCGACTTTCCACCCATGGGACCCGCTTATGGACCAGAATATCCGTTTCCACCAAGTCTGGTAGCCGGAGACATGGCACCTCCCAGTGCAATGGCGCTTTTTCCACACAGTGAACGGGACTTCCGTGGACCTCCACCTCCCCTTGGCTACATTCCTCCAGAGACCAGGAGCGGCCAGGGAAACATGCACTCAGACTACAGCGCAATGACAGACAGCTCCTCACCCGTTCATGACCCCTAATTGCCCTACGACCATGAACCAGCAGCCCCTTCGCTACTGGATTTAATTGCCTTTAATAGTACATTAAAGCATAATGCAAAAGCAGATAATATCTCTGTGATGTTGCATTTGGAAAACTTGGAAAACACCATAATACTCTGGATGATGATGTAAGTGGACAGCTACTTTGGTGCGGCCTATTGTGCAATAACACGTTTTTAAATTTATGCCTAAGATTTTTTTCCCCCTCTTTCCTTTCTTTTTATGTTTTAAAAATGGGACACATTGAATGGAGGTGCATTTTATGTTTCTTTTTTTTGGGGGGGGGGGGGGTCATAAATATGGTTTCCTGTGGAAATGCTTATTAGATATTACAGGGAGAAAAGGACTAATTAATCTGACCTGTACTTATTGCATTGTCCACAATTGCCCCACAGCCTCAAGCCTGAAAGTGAATAACTTAAAGGTGACCTGTGCAGATCTGGTAATGAAATGCAAATTTTGATGTGTCCAGTGATGTGTATGTTATAAAATCATGTGAGATATCACACACCCAATCCTCTGTTAACTTAGACATAGTCTGTTTTTAATACAAAGTTTAATACACACCGCCATACTCTGCTCCAATCAAAATGCAATTTCAAAACAGTATATACATGTTCGCGTCTGCAATGGTGATTTCATGGCCAGCTTTTGTTTGTTTTAGATTTTGTTGTATTGAGATTTTATTATGCTCCTGTCATTTCTTTTCAAAGAGAAAAGATCAACATGCTGTCATATTGACAAATACCTGTATATTGCCTTGACTGAAGATGTGTATACAAAAGGATTCAAATCACCTGTGCAAATACAGTTGCTCTATTGTTCTCTTTCACATAATCTGCTGAGGAAACAAAGTGTTTGTGTTAATGCTTCATTCAATGTGCAGTTAACTCAGGTACACAATATAAAGACTTGACCATAGTAATCTGGATTTGGTAGTTTTACTGATAAGAAGGTGGTCATGCCCATGTCTGCTAATACTGAAGCATTTCAGCATGTGAGTCCCTTTTTTTGGAGTGCTCTGTGTGGGGGTTTTATAGAACATACTTTTGTACATGGAAATATAACAACCTGTGAAGGCTCCAGTTGATTTCTCATGGTTTTTATGTTTTTTGCAATTTGGGAAAAAGGGAAGCAAAAAAATAGTGTAATTTTTTTTCCTTCATTGTAAATAAAGATGAAGTAGGTATTTTAAATGCCTTGTAAATAAGTGCAACAGAGGCAACCACTGCTCTGATGTATCGTTTTTGACTTCCCATTTCACTAATATGATCACCTGTGCTTTCCAGTGGTTTGAGTTCTTACTTGGAGGCAACTAAATGGGTCAAGCAGCATTGTCATTTATTAGAACTGAAAGCAGTGTAAATGTTCAACGGTCCTTAAGCCCATTCTGCTAAAGCATACTATAACAATCTAGACCATCCTTAAAGATGAACATGTGCAAGACCCACTCTCTCACATACACACACACGCAGAATCAGCTGCACTGATCTTTAGCAGAGTCAGCCATTAGGCTTGGTTTTCTGGTATTACAAAAATAAAATCTAAAATCAGACGTCAAGTAATACAACACAAATGTGGACAGCATGATTAAAGATTTTGGGGGTTAAACCACTTCATGTGATAAAGATGGCATATTAACAGTTTAACAAAAGCGTGTACTCATTTTAGTTTCATGCAGACTCCTGCACCCTTGAATGTGGAATGGCATTGTGTATTTGACAAAAATGCCAAGGCTCTTCCTTTGAACCCTCAAAGCAAGTACCGGAAGTGTTAATTATGGCAAACACAACACAAACTCGAGTTCTCCAAAGGAGTGCACAAGGAAGACTAATGAGATGAAAGTGGGTTCTAAGGTGACTTGACATCTCCTTTTCTTTTAGAGGAAATGCAACAAAGATGACCACAATCCAACCACAGAGTCACGTTTGTAAGTGTCCAGCCCCTTTTGAGGCTCTTTGTCTTGTGGGGCTGTCTATAAGACAGTAGATACTGTATTGCTGAGACTGGAGGTGATGCACCCAAAAGAAAAAAATAAACTGGGTGTTTTGCTGAAACCCATTTCCGTGTGAGTGAGTTGATGTACTATTTTGATGTCCCATATGGTACTCTGCCAGAGATCAGTCTTTGTGTAAAGTCTGGTGAAGGTGAAGGTAGAGTGGTTTCTTTGTCAAGAGATTGAGTTTCTTCCTTTTGAAGTCAGTTGGCTTCTTGTACCTAGACGTCAAATTAATTAAGAGACAGAAATAAGTTAATAGTTACAAGCACCTACAACTTTACCATAGAGATTAATCAAGTCAAAAAAGGTCAACATAAAAGGTCAAATCAGTACTCACAACTCGATCACAATTGGGCCTTGTTTGATCTCGTCCATTTCCATAAAGGCAAAACATTTTGTGCTGGTGAACCTTTTCTTGGGTTTGTAGTGCTTGAATTCAAAGAAGATAGCTGCACCTGAAATCACAACAAGGGGCCTTGACATATTCTACATGCCTCTCCAGGTCATGTATTTAGTACACAGAACTCTTCGTTCTGAAGAACTATGGAGAAGATGTACATGGTTGCTCACCTTTTGGTAGTTTTTCAATGTGTTTCTGGATCTCGATGTCGATGTTGAAGTGAATGTATGTGTCCTCCTTCCGAGAGGCAACTGGCGTGTCTTGGATTGGATTCAAATCAACACCATTCAGATCTGCAGAGATAATGGCTACTTTCAGAACAGTACACTGGGTGCAAACACAGCGTGTTCTTTCCGCATTACATAGACCTGCGATGGATGTGATGTGTAGTATCTCTCTTGCTCTATACGGTTAACTTAAACACTGCATACAGTATATAGCACACTCAACTATACTGATATTTTCTTGTGGTACAGACAGCTGTTCTAGGAGTATGGCTGTACCTTTGACGCTAACAGTCATGTAGGGGTCAATGCACTGCCCTGCATCCTTCAGCCCAATCTTCTCAACTTTTATTGTAAGTAGTGTCATCCCAGGCTCCGATGGTAACCGTGGCAGCAGAGTGCCTGTGCAGAAATGTTAAAAGGCACTTTCATTTCATCCCCAGAGCAGTCCAGAGCCATCTGTTTAGGTCAGTGAGAGCATGTTGGCCACAAATATGGTGGAAAGCCATTCTAGGTAAGTTCAAACAGACATACCTTGCAAAGCTGTGAACAGCAGGCAGTGAAGATAGAACAGGCAAGCCATGCAGACCACCAGCACAGAGTAGGAGGAGGACAATGAAAAGGAGGACAAGAGGCTTGTGAAATGAACACAACACTGACCATGGCAACAGTTATTACCCTACAGTATGTGAAAACAAGTAATTCACTATGTAAAAAAGCAAAGGAAAAAAAAAGAATAATTTCGCACATGGGCTGGTTTGTTTACCTGAGAAGGTGAATATGAGACAGACAGGCTTTGGCCATTCTTTTTCCATATATAAACTGGCAGAGATGCCTAATGCATTAGCAGTTCTAAATATGGCTTTAGCTTCCCTAGCTAAAGCCATATTTAATATCTAATAAGGTGCCATTCTTCAAGGTCAGGAGGTCAGCACCATGCTTATGTATTTGCATAACGAAGTTGTACCTGGCACTCTGGGGAGAAAGGACTCTGGTGAACCGGCCCCTGCAACATTGTCCTCCTCTTCCTCCACCTCCAGATTCTCCTCCTCACCTGGAGCAAGGATTTTCCTGTCAGGACATAACAGATATTGTGCTTATTTTTCACTCCTGTCATGTACAAGATATGTATAGATCATTTATATTATGTAGTTAGTAAAAAAAAAATTAAACAAAGCAACTTTATTAGCAAGCAATACGAAGATTGGGAACTACATTGAACATTTCTTCAACATTTACCTTAAAGGCACTGGCTGTACATCAAAAGGAAAATCTTTGTTGTGTGTGAGAATATTCTTTATGACTGCAAGCAGAGAGAATGGATTATAAAAACATTGCTTTGATTTCAAATTTACCAATCCATGATGGTATCATCGTATGATAAATTGGTTGCTAGGAATGATGCACAATTACTTACTGGGTTCCAGTTTCTTCAGATCCTCCAACTTGAATTCTTCCTCAGACTGTGTGCTCTGAACACATTTGGACATAGAGCATTTCTGAAGTATAAGTACCTGTTTATATGGCCATCAACATTACATATGCATGACGGAAAGATCTGATCACCAGTGGACATACCTGTAGAGAAGCACTCCGCATTTCTAGACATGTTGCTAATTTTCCAAGGGTTCTCTGTCAAAGAAATTACATAAAGATATGGGTCAAGGTTACTGTTTCATGCTGCTAACATATTAAAAAGAAAACTGGTAACATTATGCACATAATACAAAATCTAAACCTTTTGATCTTCTGAAAAGTCGTGTGAATTTGTTGACTGGACCTCCTTCTGTAATTGTCTTGCAAGTCTGAGGGAATGAGAAGTGTGAATATGTTAACTTGTATTTCATGCCAACAGCACTAATGGGTCAAGGTAGAACAGGGCTTCATAGCCCTACAGAAGAGGTTGATAAAAAAAATTTCTTAAAGGCTCATCACTTTTCTTCCTGAAACTAAATACACTGACTCCCTGAATACTCCCCTTCTCTTTCTACTACGGTGCCAATATCCTAAACTGAGCATAGGATAAAATCAGTTTGAAATGATCAATCATGACACCACTCACCAGGTCAAGAATACTCTGTTCCTCACAGCTAGATACATTGTATAAAGTAAATTCTGCAGCAGCAACACCAATTATTCTGGTCACTCTTTTGGTTCTCTTTCGCCACCTACTGGTCAGGATAAAATATTCTACAAGAGAGAAGCCTACGCAATAGATGCCAAAAGTCTTTAGGCAATGTAAAAAAAAAAAAAGCTCCACTTGGAATTTCAAATGCGTTGTATTTTCCAATGGTTGTGAGAAATAATAAAAAAAACATTAGAAGGATGACCAATATGACATGACATCTGACTGTAAACTAAAGTTCCACCCATACCAATGAGAGGGTGTGGCGCCTAATTTCGTTTTAGCGACTTGAGACTGTCCGTAACTTGCGGAATGCACTGACTTCTGGTAGTTTCAGAGAGGCCTGGAAAACGCAATAATATATTTTCACATCAGGCGAGATCAACAGGACATTCCGTCTCATTTACACACCGGTGAAATGTAAGAACGGTGTCACATTAAAATGCAGTATACCTAAGCTATTTTGTCTGTGTTTACGCACTGAAGTAAGTGATATCAACACGTTGGTGTTGTAAGCCCCTTGTCCACGTAGAGGTAACCCTTCATTGGGTACAATTCAACTTGATGTCACAACAACACAGAAACGAAAACCGATCTAGGCTACCTTGTTTGACTAACAACCTATTTCTACCACTCGACCGCCCGTTGTGATGACCATAAATTATAAAAGATTCTTTTTACCACTTACATTTGATATTCATCAATTGCCTCCACTAACTGTCCCCACGAATCAAAGTCCGTGCCTTTTCTGAAACTTGCATGCCATTTCTGGATGGTCTTGGTGACATCGGACATTTTTCCGAAGTAGTGATGCACAAAACGTTTCAGGTTAACATTGCCGGTGAGAAACTATTTCCTAGCCTACATCGTTTGTTTCCCAGGTAGCTAGCTGACTACAAGCTCACAGATAAACCGGCGATACTCTCCACACTGACCAAGCCCTTCTGCTGGTGCATCCAAACCACACTCGTAGAGAAAGGAAGTCCTGCCCCTTGGAGTGCATTGTTTGGTGGCCAGTCATTTACTGTGGGAATACTTACTAACAAGTTGTTCGCAGATAACGGGCACAAAACCCGAGGATTTAAATAACAAAATCAAATTTGTGAATAGGCAGCTAAACACTTGTTAAGTTATTTATGAGACGTTTTGCCACTCCCTCTCAGTGTAGCTGTGCGACTATCACGTTACTGTGTGCTTTCACAGTATAAAATTGTCAACATTCACTACCCTAGCTCTCTCTGAGTCGTGTCCCCAATTTTTTTCTCTCAATGCGAGATCATGTAGTAGTGTTAGAATGGGATATGGCTGTGCTAGCCATGGCCAATCGGGTCGCACAAAATATTAAACGCTTAAATTCTGAAGTTATTTCTCTGCTGTTGTCAAAGGTTTGTATGAAACGTCATCCTCTCAATTAATAATACACACTACTCAGATGAATGTCAATTTCTTGGGAGTTGTGTGTGAACCAAGAACTACAAATACAACTTCAGGAAATGAGCAATTATGTCAGCGATAACGCTCATGGGATTATCCAATCAAAGTGCCGGAGCATTACGTAATGTTAGCAAACGGCCAATCGGAATCAACGGTACGTCACAAAAATTGATACAGGAAGATAGTTTTTTTTACTCATTGTTGTATTTCCTGTATTGAATGTTCGACTGCTGCAATCTTGTCATATAAGGTTTGACAGGTGTTTAGTCTTGTTTAATTCAGACATGTAGAATTTGTGGCTGACGCTTTCGTTTGACAGATATCACTGTAAAGTGCTTCTCTTTCACTGTATCGCTATTTATTTAGTGGGAAGGTTGCCTCGAGCCTTGTTTACTTTAGCCAGCCTTTAACTGATGTTAGCTTGCTAGTTATACATTCCGTTCCTTCCACCTTTGATGCTTACGTAACGATGATTTTGATCCTGACTTTTGAGATAGAAGTTAACTTGAACAGTATTCTTACAGCGTGTTAACTCTGTCTTTTTGGGTCACAGATCAGATACCTATGAATCGTTCCATTTCTCTCTGTAACGTTAGTACAAGTTAACATTAGCTAGCTCGCTAATGACTTTTTGACTCTACACAGAGCTTAGTAACAGTTAGATCCCATGCCATCTTACTTGGATTTATTGGTTTTGCATTTTAGTCGGCTTCTTCCAGTTCATCTGTAAATCTAATTGAGAAGTTTAATCATTTTTAAGTAATGCCTTCCGAGATTGTAATGGCCACAGGATATTCAATATTCGTACAGTCTCAGTTCCTGTCATGTAGGCTGTTGTAACATAATACGTGACTTTACAGTTAAAACTCATGCTCTATGCTCTAGCTCCTGACATATATCATATTTATTCATTCACCAGCTTTGTTTGCAGTACGGTCAAAATGGCCCACTGGTTTCATCGAAATCCCTTGAAAGCCACTGCACCAGTCTCTTTCAATTTGTATGGAATTGCTGGGAGTCCCGCAGCCAACAAAATATGCAAGTATGTGAAACAGGCAATGGTATTATTTGCATGACATTTCTGATGATATGTATGTTCCTGACATGTAATTTGGGATAATGAAAGATAATATGAGCTATAACTAACCATACACATTAATTCATAACTAAAGTGTTCTTAGAGGCTAAGGTTATAGAGCCCACTCTCTTTTCTGTATCATTTTTATTTCCAGTGACCTAAGGACAACCAGGGCAAGGCTTCTGGAGATGTTCACAGATGTCACCTGTACTCCAGAGATCATGAAGAATGCCACTGATGCATACTTCTCTCTTTTGCAAGGTAATATTCGGAGTTTGTGTGATCACTGTATGTGCACTTTGCATAGAGAAAGCCGTCACTTTACCCTATGTGGTAAAGATTTGTGTGCATGCTTTGCTAACTAAAACTCCTTTGTGTCTTGTGTCATTCTAATGTGTTTTTGTGGATGCTGATAAATTGCTGGCAATGATGCAGGGTTCATTGCTTCTCTGGATGGCACCACACAAGAGAACAAACTGCGGTACATTCAAAACTTCAAGTGGACTGATACTTTACAAGGCAACGCTGCGAGGTAATATCTTTTGCATATTATTGCTGAGGGCATAACTTTGGAAGGTCACACAGCATTCCTATAAAAAGCAGTTACATAGCTTCTTACCAAATATGATTTGTTTCGACTTGTGTTTTTCTAGAGATAATCTCTCTTTTCTCTGGCTGCTAATTGTCAGTGCCTCATGTCAGCTATGTCAAGATCATAACCAAAGACTCTGGAGTGCTTTACTGTAGAATCTTAACAAAACTATGTGCTTTCCATTTACATCCGTTGCTATGCTAAAATTGGTCTTCTTAAAGTGCTCGTTATATGTCTGTAAGTGGTTCACTTGCATTCCATACTGTGATTTTTGTAGATATCTGTGAGATTTAAGTCACAGGATGGATGTGTTCGTGGATTTAATGTTGTTTCACTGTGTCTTACAGTGCCCAGCAGGATGCGGTGTTTGAATTGGTTTCAATGGGATTCAATGTTGCAGTCTGGTACTCCAAATATGCCTCAAGACTGGCAGGCAAAGAGAAGTAAGTGATAATTATGGCTGAATTATAAGTTACATCATAGCAATTGATAAGTAATTTTGAATAGTTACATCACTGTTGCATTTGTGATCCATAATTATCTCTTGCCTTTGCAGTATTACAGAGGATGAGGCCAAAATCGTTCACAAAAGCCTGAAAGTTGCAGCTGGAATTTTCAAACATCTAAAGGTATTTTGTTTGTAATAATTACAACAAATCGACAGGGTGTATGTCTGTGAGTTGTTTTTACAGATTAGTTAATCTCACAGTTATAATGTTGAAGGAGATATCTGGTTTGAATCATTCAAAAGTCCTGTTGTTTGACATGGCCGGGTGCTGCTGGTAGGGATGACCACGAGAGAATTTGGTGCAACGTAGACCAAATACTGAAATGGCAGCTAACGCTAACTGATGAGGGCACAGGAAGGCAAAACAGAAACAAAGTTTCCTGCATCCCCATCAGTTAGCGTTGGCTGCTTTTTCGCAAATATGTTCAACGTGGCACCAAATTCTCTTGTTCTCATTCTTACTAATAGCACTCAGAGACATCAAACAACAGGACTATTGATTGATTCACTCCAGATTTCTTCTTTAAAGCAGCAACATATTGTAAATACTCCTTTTGGCTTATAAGACATGATAGGATTAGAAGTCCCGCTTTATATTTTGGCGATTGTGTATCTGTCACCAAATTTGTCAGTCCTTTTGGCATCCCATATTTTCCTCAACTACTGAGCTACATTACTTGTAGGGCTTTTGTTAAGCCATTTTGCAAACAGATTCATTCAGTGAAGCAAGACATTATTTTAACCACAGCTCAAATCTAATTGGCAAATGCTGACGTTGTTGTGTTGATGTCTTCACTACTCAGGAGATCCATATTCCTCGCCTCATCACCCCAGCGGAGAAGGGCAGGGACCTGGAGCCGAGGGTCATTGACACCTACATAGTCCAGTGCCAAGCTGAGGCCCAGGAAGGTAAATCCATACTCATAATCTCTTATCTGCTTAAGGTTACGTCCAGACTGGGACGGAATTGTATAAGTCTGCAACAACGGGGGTATAAAAAAAAAGAGACAATCTCTATCCACACCTTCAGTGGAGGGTTCTCTGAAGGCTAGTACACACCCTTTCACGCAGGTGAAATAATACTGTAGTTTACCTCTGCACATTTTGCCCCCTTTGGCATTGTAGCAGACTGCTTAAACTAAATAGCATGTCAGTGTAGACAGCAAGCTTAACAACACTTGTAATTTGATATTTGCACTGATGACATGAGTAGTAATAGAAAATTAGTCTACTCATTTCTCATAGTTGTCTTCACCGGTCTTCCTTGCAAAGATCACATGAACGAGTCATGTGACTGGCACGTGACCAATCGGGGCTGTTGTTTTTATTCGCTTTTGTTTTCGGGTGTCTAGACAAGACCGCTTCACTTCCGTTTTCAGATTAATCCATGGCAGATTGTGCCAGATTGTTACACCAAAACCGGTGGATTAATGTGGATGAGGTTGTTGTGGATTCATATGGTTCCATCCCGGGCTGGACATAGCCGCAGTACTGAATTACCAACAATGTGGCTCTAGATGCTCTCAACAGGAGTGAAGTGTGTGGATGATCTCTTTAAGATCTTGTTTTGTTGTCCTTGCATTGCCTTGACAATTGTATTCGTGTTGTGCATAACTTTCATGTGTTTCAATGTTTATGTTCAAAGTATACATCTGTATCTGTATTTTCTCAGATGCTGGAAAAAATAGCACAGCCAATATTATGACCTATGTTGTTTTATTCTCCTTTGCATTGTAGTGACCATTGCCAGAGCCATTGAGTTGAAGCATAATGCCAATCTCATTGCAGCCTTAGCATTTGAGACGGCTAACTTCTATCAGAAGGCTGGTGAGGTTTCCATTTGACTCTTATGGATGTTTTCACTGCATAGGCAGTGTACTTTTTAAGGCAATATACAAGTTTCCTCACTTCTTCCTCACTTCGTCTCTTGAATCCCTCTTTCCTCACTGTCTCTTGAATTGGTCCTATCTTTTTTCATCATAGACCACACACTGAACACCTTGGACCCCGACTACAGCAGCAAGTGGAGGAAGTACCTCCAGCTCAAGCAGCACTTCTACATGGCCTATGTGAGATCACAATATCATGACTTCTCTATGAAGCATAAATGTACATATAGAGGTACACTCTATAAAACCTCTGATGTATGATTATACGGTTCTGTCACTGTGGTGCAAGTCAGTCAGTTGGTTGTATTAGCTTTCTGTCTCTTGGTCAGTTTGATGTTGCACTCTAGTTGAATATATATCCTGACGTAGATGTCTTCTTTTTGACATGGCAGGCATATTGCTACCACGGGCAGACTCTCCTCGCCAGCGACAAGTGTGGAGAAGCAGTAAGATCTCTACAAGAAGCAGAAAAATGTGAGTGCATGCATCCCAGAGAGGAGTCTTTGTAATGTCTGATGTATTTATGAAAAATAATGTGAGTGAGAGTGGGTTTGATAAGGATAATCCCATGACTTTGATTTGGCTGTTGGCCAGTGGCCCCCACCCTGATAGAGGTCAAAGAAATATAGCAACAGTTTGAAAAATTGGAAAGCCTAGTAGTGTGACTGACTAGACAAAGTGTTTCATGAGTCCATGTTCATGGTCAAGGCTTCATCACAAAGCAGAAAACCATATTGAGAAGTATGTATATTGTACGTAAAAGACGTGTGTCTGTGCCTCGTTTTGTAGGCTACTCAAAGGCGGAGGCATTGTGTAAAGAGTATCGTCAGACCAAGGGCCCCGGCACCACAGCCAAGCCCTCTGAGCAGCTCTTCTTCCTGAAGCTTGGCGGCCTCATCAAGAACACGCTGGAGAAGTGCCAGAGGGAGAACGGCTTCATGTGAGTCGAGAGACCTCAGATTCCTGGACACAGACATTATCTTGGTTGTGTCAGAAATGGGAAAAAATGCTGTCTTTGAAAGGAACGTTTGGTGGCAGCAAGGCATGAAGACATGTCCAAACAAGATAAATGCACAAAATTCTGCCTTTGAAGGTACTTTGGTTTTGCTTAGTTTTGAAGGAAGCATAAATGTATCCCTGATGCTGCCTTTAACATCCAACATTCTATGGAATTAAGTAGTCAGCTGTCGGTACCTTGGCAACGGCGCCTGAACAAGTTTTTCGCCAGTGACTTGATGCCTTCTACGACAGGTAACTTGTTAGACAGTGAAGACAGCAAGGTAGCAAGTCACAACCTTCCCGTTTTGGACACAGTCATTGTCTTTGCTCTTTTACTTGCTTCTTGTCCTCATTCGCATTATGACATCTGGGTTTTTCCTCCAATTTTGATACATACTACTCACTTCACATTGTTTGCAGTCACTTTCGTTATCATAGTCATATTCAAGTTCTTTCTTCCCCCTCCATCCCCCTTTTATCTTCATGATTTGGGTCCTTGTCAACAAATTCTCAGATGTGAAGTTTTGAATAGTGCCTAGTGATGATGAGCAAGTTCAAAGCTAACTCCAACCAAAAGCCAATTTGATAACAAGGTTAAACACACTTTCTGAATTAACACCATGGGTAAGACTAACAGCAAACACTGAGGAGTCAGCTCAGTGCTCCCACAGGCCACACTATAGATGTAGTTCATGGACAAGAACTTTGCATTTTGCCCACCATTAAAATTAAAATGTTTGTTTTCCAGATATTTCCACAAGGTTCCAGCAGAGGCCCCATCACTGGAGCTGAAGGCCAGTTATGGCCTGGCTGAGCCCGTTGCCTTTGAGCTCCCTTCCGTGAGTGACCAGTGCACCCCTGAGGTCTATGCGACCTTTGACCTCACTAAGGGGGCCAAAGATGAGAAGGTAACTGTACTCTTGAAAAATGTAAAGCATGCAGCATTATGCATTTCCCTTGGTGTTATTTCACCTGTTTTAACTCTCCATTCAAAAATGTGTTAGAGTATGCATTTTAAAGTTATGCTTGTAGAAAGAGTCCCCTCTTGTTTTGCCTTAACATTTTAATACTGTTGCATCCTTAACATCTGTTGGGTGTCTGTTGTGTGTGATGAAGGCCAAATCCAAACAGGACGAAGAAGTGAAGCCACTGAAGGAGCCTGACCTGAAGCCTCAGAAAGACACTGGCTGCACTATCTCCTAAGCCTGTCCATCAACTTATCCAGCAGATACAGGTGGTTACACACGCACCCCCAAAACCCACAGCACAGGAGTCCTGATTGCTGCATTGCAAATAAACCCTGTACAGCGAAGGAAGCCTCTCGCATTACTTTGGCCAAGACAGCCTCCTTACAATTGCTGGTTTGAGTTAATCTAAAGACCTGCTTGACTCCTGAATGAGACAAAGGTTGATCTTTTTTTTTTTTTTTTTTTTTTTTAATTGTGTGTGTGGGTGTTCTGTACAGTCTCTTAGGAACTCACGATGATGGATGGAAACATGAAATTGGAAGTTTAAATCAGTCACACACCAAGGCTGCATGCATTATTATAATGCATTTGTTTAGTTTGATTTGTAGTGGTTTATAATCGGTAATGTTTGAGGTGGGTTGTTTTTTGATTGTTGTAGCTCATTTTATACATTATAATAGAAATGTAGCGCAGGTATTATAGCCTCTCATTCTCTGGAAGACTGACCACACTTCATTATGTTTACTAATGGACCACATAAAATACTGCATACGGATTTAAATCCTTCTTATTCTAGAGGTTCCCATAGTATGTCATATAGTGCATAAATTATGTAACACTCGCAGACCAACAACTTTTCCTATGCTAAACTTTTTTTCTAACTAGTCTTAGTCTATGATGCACTAAAGCTGCACAGCTTAGTGTTTCGCTTGGGCTCTACTGTAAATGAGTTTAATGTTCCCATTCACCTCCCTTCCAAAGGCCTCCTTCAAAAGCAGCATACAAGATGTCCATTGCACATCACATCATAGCATTAATTTCTCTTGCGGTGCAGCTTGAGAACAAGGACTGGCTTGTGTTTTTGGGTCACAGTTTAGCATGGACCCAGCTGTTTCCCATCCCAAGAGGAGCAGTACGTATCCCAGTCAAATTTGATGTGGCCACAGAGGGCTGTCAAAATAGCTCTCAAACTGGGAGCATCGTTGTCGGATGCCAGGATGAAACATGTCACTGCTTGGCACATTGAGGTTTTTCCCCTGGCATGACAGTACTATGGCATGGCACCATCTGTGCCCCCAACTTTCATCCCCACCACAGGCTTGTGCTGGGGAAATCAGTCGTATGCTGAACCTGTAATGGTTTGCAGCAAAAAAGCACTTGGCCAGAGTCAGATCTACCGAATGTCTGGCAAATTCCCATGACCTAGTTATGACAGTTTCTTGGATTATGTCACAAGTCAGCCACCTCAAAATCGATCTTTAGTAAGTGACACAGGATCTTTAGTGAAAGTTGTTGCCCAGGTTATTGTTGTGTTGTATACAACTGATATATGGTAACTGCTCATTAGGATATGTTTCCCATTCAGACAGAAAAAGCTTTGCCAGTTTTTGCCACGGGCTTTTTTTCTAAACATTATTTTATTCCAACTGAATCAGTAACTTTGTATTGGCTTACAACTGCTGTGTAATGACTTGTAGTATCACCAGAGTTACAAAATCTCATCATGTGACATGTTGTAAAACTACAGTAATTTTGTGTAGAGGATTTTTTTTGTTTTCAAAGCTTCTTGCACTTTACCGTTGTCTTATTGAAAGTGGCCTACAAACTATATACACTTGGCGAGACTTCAAAGTGTATTATAAAAACATAAAAACAATAACAATCCTGTAGATAGAAGCTTCTTTTTCTCTGGTTGTAAGTATTGAAAAACTCCATTGTAATTTTATTTTAGTGATGTGTACTGAAATGAATTCATTCATTTACATGGATAATGGTCCACACTCCATTATATAAGGTGTACTTGTATATGAAAGTTAACCACAAAGTCATTGATATGTATTTATCTGTTTCCATAATGAACATGCACTTCAGTGAAAATTAAAACAATCCCTATGGTAACCATGTTTTTGTTTGTCATTGTGTCTTAATTTATTCATTGAAAGATATATGGTTGGCAGCATATTGCTTAAATGCCAGCTATTATATAAAAAAAGGAAAGATCTTCTATATTTGATTGGAATCATCATACTTACTATATCAACTCCTTTGGTAAGCATCTGTTGGACAATAGCCTTCCACATTCTGCACAGCACAGAGAAGATCCCTGTTATGAATGAACATGAATTTGAACCCCTGGAAAAACAGGACAGACATTCACATGGTGCCCAACAGAATATTTTAATGCCACCACACTTATGTTATCAGACTGCACTGCTTGTGCAGGACCTGGAAGTCCGGTTTGTCTTCTGAGTCAGTTCCTTGTATGTCCTATCAGTAGCAGGATGACGTGCCAAATATTGACTCTAAACTGAGAAATACCAGTGCCTTGTGACATTTGCTCCGCTGAGAAGCAAACCAAGCATGTGAGGATGAACGGCAACTTAACAACAGTAAGTTGTATGGGCTGTTTCAACCATATTGTTACTTTTCTGGTGATGTTACATAGTTCCCATCTTGATGGTGTTACATAGAATAGATGAGATAGCTACTGTAGTTTAAAGATACACTGTTTACCACAGCCTGTTGTTAAACAATGCAAGTAGCTAATAGTCATATGCCAATGTAGCTTAGGGTAGCTCAGCCATTTTGTTACACTCTTTTGTGAGCTAAACAGGCTGTCAAAGTTATTTTTTATCAGCATTTTCATGACATTTTCCAACCAATTTTCAGTCAGCCTAGTGGTTTTGAACAAAACTTGTGGCAGTCTGTACATTGTGTTATAAACTTCTATTTACCTTTGAGAGAAGACGCATTATAGTTAACCATTTAATACTAAAATCTATAACAATAAATAATTTAAATAATCACTCAACTTCAAGGAGCATTTGAAAATAACATTTGAAACAAACAAACCAACAAATCCTTCTGCTTCCCTAGGATCTCTGCATGCAAGAGAAAAGTTTTGGCCAAGGTCATCAGTCTGGTGACAGGCATATCATCTACTTCTCCAGTGGGGAGACTCTTGAGGAGAGTGAGTGTGAAGAGGATGATGATGAAGATGCCTCTCTAAAGGAGCCCTTTTCACAAACTGTGGACACAGTGAGTTTTGGGGGAAATCATAATATAACACCAACATGTTCTGAACAATATTGTAATTAGTCATTTTATTGCTGTCAAGGATTGTGGCAGTGATGTGTGTGACTGTAGTTATGGTCTAAAGTAGTAAGTGTGTTATTTTGTGTGTGAGTGTGTGTGTGTGTGTGTGCACGCCTGTGCTCGCACACGTGTGTGTGTGTGTGTGTGTGTGTGTGTGTGTGTGTGTGTGTGTGTGTGTGTGTATTTTAACTGTACTGTGTAAGCTGTATAACAGTTTGCAGTGATAATATTATTTCATCTTCATCTGTGAGTGTTCCAGGCAAACCTGTCTTGGAAAGAATATTCTTGGTTCCTAGGAAAGCACATTGGAAAAAAGTCATTACAAAGTGAGTGACTTGATAAGTTGTGTTTCATGTGCCAAATGGGAAATGCCATAACTGATCAGACAAAATGGAGAGCTACAAGCTAAATGAAATTTTACCTATTTATTTTTACCAACAGCCTGTGAATATCTTGGTGGGAAACTAGCCTGTGTCTTTGGACTAGATGCTGCTAAATACCAGTATGCTGTAGACGAATTCAATCGTGATGAAAAGGTATTGCAGATTTTTGGTTTAATTTATGCCTAGACATATTCATAAGTTATTCAGTTATTATGTCATTTATAAAACAGATGTATGCTGATGAAATAGTAATGTTGTCATGTTTCCATGTTGTCATGTTGATTCTAGGTGGATTCAGGTGCTTTTGTGGAAGATGATGCAGAAAAAATAAATCTTGCACATAAAAGTAGCAGAAAATATGGAGCCACCAGTAGGCCTACACCCGAAGTTCCCTGTACCAAGTCTTCAATTAGTGATCATAGTGAGAAGCACAGTGCCATTGGCACTAACAACAAGGGATACCAGGATGATGACTGATGAGTTGTTAAATGTCTAGTATTTAAGTTTACAAGTTACTCTTTTTAACTGTTGTTATGAGCCTAAGCCTTCAGCAGTTTACAAGTATAAATAAAACCTTTCTCTCTGTATTCTGTGCTGTACTTGTGTTCTTGTCATCAGTATGGACTTTCTACTGTGGCAGTGAGTGGGGGATGGGGGTAGCAGTGTGGGTGAATTTGGACATATCTTGGTTGTCTAACGGCATAAGCCTAGTGTAGCGTTCACAATTAGAAGGGATATTTTTGGTGATAGAGAGAATATTGTGCCATCTCATAGGCTACCTCAAACCTTAGACCAGATGAAATGGGAACTGATGATTACTGACAGCGTGTGTGCACAGGTACACAGCAACAGCTGAAAGTAAACACCTAGTGGCTACACCTGAAGCGGTTCCATTCATCATAGAGTTTGGTATCGCTAAAGAATGAAGAAGTCTTATCAAAATAAAGGATAGGCCTAGCCTAGTATGCCTACCCTTGGAACATTATCAAGCATCTGAAAAATGTTCAGGTCAGTGACCTGGTCTGTCTGGCCAGTAAGCAAAGCCACCACATTGCAGCTAAGGTACTGGTATAGATTTGGCTACATTATCATTTGCAGTAGGAACCAGTGTTATTTTGCTTTACACATATTCAGCGACTGCAACGAGTTCTTTCTAGTTCACTGTCCCCTTCTTCCATAGCCTATACACAGGGTCAAATCAATTATAGCATTTTACCTAGCACAATCATGACTGCATATCCAAAAACAATTTGCACAAACAGCTAAATACACCTGGTTTACCTTCAAATGCTTAATTCATGCCTCAGTGTATAATAATTACAACTGATGTTCAGTGATTTAAACTATCTATGCAAGATGTAGGGATAATATTTAATCTTTTAAACAATTACAATTTGCAATTTAACAATTGCATGCAACTAATCACATTTTAATGACAAATGTCTGAGCAAATGTAAAACAACACTGTTGCTCATGAAGCATAGAACTGACTGGTGTCATAGCTATGCCTCAACACTTGTAACCTGTAGGCCTAACTTGTAACCTGTAACCTTTAACCTGTAGGCCATCCAAAGGGACAAAATTCCTGGCTTTTGAAAGAACGCTTTCACTGTGTGTTTATAGTGATGTTACATTACTATAGCCTATATTTCAAGTGATCATATTCACATCAACCAGGGCTAATCAATGCTCGTAAAAAGTTAAGCCTAACTGTGTGGTGCTATAAGAAGTTAGACGGCAAGCACACAGCAAACAGCAACAGCACCTATTTTGTATTGTGTGCATGACTGTTAAAATATATATTCTAGAATGTCTTGATTTTCAGTTGAACTGCCATTGAGGTTTCATGCAGGGGTTGTGTTACCGTACCGATTCAGTTACTGTTAGCTGCCAATTTACTATTCTGTCTATGTTGTTTCAGTTATTTTAATTCTTTTTCCTACAGATTGCACTCAGTGACCTCAAACAACAGGACTATGGATTGATTCACACCAGAAGTGTATGTACTCTTAGCCTGGCCATGCCTTCCTAGCAATTCCACTTGATTATCATCTCCCTACAGTGTTAGTCTGGTCTCAGAAGGCATTTTAATCTGTCCAGTCAGCAAACAGATGGAGGTATTGGAGGTCCAGACCCTCTGTACAAAATAAATATGTAGAACAAGGGTCTGCTTTTATTATCAGGCTAATGTACTACTGGATCATTCTTGATTCACAAATCTTCAATGCAGGCCTGTATGTGGACAGGTAATGCATAACGCAAATATCCTTGTCTGTCTGTCAGGCCAACTGCAGTTTTGTTCCCTGTTTGCACATAGCCTACTATTGTAAAGTTTACATCAGAGTTAGGACAATGGACTAGAAAAAATATTTTCCACTTACCTAGTCAGCTAAGGCGTGCAAGGATACCAGCAAAGTTAAAAGATAACGACGAGGATGGGATTCGAACCCACGCGTGCAGAGCACAATGGATTAGCAGTCCATCGCCTTAACCACTCGGCCACCTCGTCACATTCTATGCAGATTATTGTTAACAGTAATAACAAAATAATTACCATCGCTACTATCGAAATTTGATACACTTGGACGAATTACTTTATCACCAGCATTCATTTATTTTTAAAATACGTGAAGATTTATCTTCACTTAAAGTTGTTGGGTCTGACTTTGCGATGATTTGTGTTAGCAGTAGCACGCTCACTTTGCCAATACGCACGCGCACCGGATGTGTATTAGAACCCGGCCAGCTAGCTGGCAAGTTTAGCTACGTGCTCTCCTTTGAATTGGCAAAATGACATTGGAAGAAAGACTAATTTCTGCTGTTTCAGATTATCCAGAGTTGTATAACTCAACTCTAAATTCTTACAAGGACACTGACAGAAAGGCAAAGGCATGGAGGGCTGTAAGCTTGCAAGTTGAAATGCCAGGTAATGATGTATCTGTTTACCAAACAAGCTAGCTCTTATAAGCTAAGCTATCCTAGCTTCCCAGCTAGTTAGCTGGCCAGGGAGCAGTGAAACTCAATGAGAGCCTTGCTCATGCGATAGCTTATTTTGCTAACAGGCGAAGGTTTGAATCCAACGCTAGCTAGGTTCCTCATCTGAGCTGGCATTAATTGAAAGAGTAATAGTTAGTTTTTTAGTCCTTTAACTTTTGTTGTAATTAGTTGGAATTGTTCCCACGAACACGACGGTCACGTTTAATTTATATAAGCGTCAAGCTGGTACGTCTGCTTTTTCAACACAACAAAAAGTGTCAAGGTTTGGCAGTTACTGCTGCTAGCATGCTAACTGTTAATATTAGCTTCATCAGTTTGCCAAATGAGGTGGTAACGCAAGTTTTACTCGTGTTAGCCCGTTTTTCAGATGTATCGTTTAAGGTATGCTGCAAAATGTATACAGAACATATGGTTTACTGTTTGTTGGGGTTTTGTGTGTGGAATTGTTGAGAAAAGACTCCCCTAGGGTGAGATGCATGATTGAACTTTCCATGTATTCAAGCCATGTTTACCCAAGGCATGTGTGCCGAGTTTTCTTGATGGAGGTCTCTTTGTTTATTATTATTTTGCATTTGGCAGAGGAAGACTGTCGGAGAAAATGGAAAAGTTTGAGAGACATGTTCATTAAAGATAAACGGTCTGAGCAGCGACGACGAGCTTCAGGAGGCACACATCGGAGCTGGAAGTACAGCTGGCAGATGGCCTTTTTGACCCCCTTCATACAGTCGAAGACGTCTCAAGCCAATGCGGCCACAGACGATCAGGACGATGAGCGCGACGATGAAGACAGAGAGGACGGCGAGAGACCGACAGATAGCAATTCATCCTTTGTAATACACGAAATAGATGGGGAGCACAGTGGACTGGACGGCTCCTCACACTACACCCCTTCTGCTTCCCACAAGTCTAGCAGGAAAAGGAAATGGCAGGTTGACGGGACAGATGACTTGGAGGATGAGATGTTTCTCTTCAGTTTGCTCCCTTATCTTAGAAGGCTACCTTACGCCAAGAAGAGTGCTGTAAAACTGAAAATACACCAAATACTATATGAAGCAGAGTTTCAGTAGAATATAGCCTATCCTTAATTTGTCTAGTTTTTTATACTAAGAAAAATGGTTGTTTCCTCTGTATCATTCTGTTATAAAGTTAACATGACAACTATTGCACAGCAGATGTGTTTTCTCTGAATAAATCGAGCCAGCATATTTTACTAATTTAGCTGTTGGGTGTTTGCAGATTAAATTTCAAGACTGTTTTTCTTGGTGGGTTTTTGTTACGTCACCACAACCCCCCCTCCACACACACACATCAGTTGTGGCATCAGTTGTGATGTTTGTTTGCTTAAAAATGTACATAACCATCACCAATGGAGAATACAAAATAATTTGAGGAATCCTGTGATGCATTAATGTAAAATAGGCCTGAAACATTGACATACATAACCAAGAGGGCCTCTGAAAGCCATTCCAACTGTAAGTGTAGTGACGCCAGGAATGGACATACAGTGTAATCAGCATAGCATCTCCTTATTAAATAACTTTGTTTTGAGAGGAATATGGGGCAACAGGGACTTCTGTTGTTTTGTTTACACCTAGCACAGTCAATTTACTGAGGTTTACCACTGAACAACGTATTTGGAAAACCTTCCCTTTTGCCACATGAAATACATTTCTTGTAATGTCAGAAACAACATTAGGCAACTCTGTGGGCCCATATTCAAATTATCTGTCAAAGTGCAAAGTCACTCAATTAAGAAACTGCTGTTTTAAACTAAATTACAGTGTATGGTGGAACATTGCTGCTGATCCACCAGTGATGGTGCTGTTGATCTTCCCAGTTGTTACCGTCAGATGGCAGTAAAACACTGAAGGCAGAGCCATACAGAGATGTATGGCATATAGAGATATGGAGGCAAAGGGATTTAGACACCTAGAATAAAATGTGATCATCTGGGGGTCTGCGAAAGGTGAGTGTGCAGACCATAGTGATCACTCAGATCATATGTTGGCTGTATACTAAACATATTTCAGATGCATCAGAGGGATGTAGTTCTTTGCTAATAGAACAAAGTCTATAAAGTTTCTAAGTAGAATCAGACCGTTTCACACAGTCATTTAGCAAAATGTCTGTCACAAAGCATCTAATTTTACCTGGCTCGGTAAATGTGAAGTTTATGTCAACATCTGCTTTGCGCTCCCCTCTGATCAAAGGGATGTACTGCAAGTTTGAGGTAAGGAGTGGTGCGGGCTGGTGTGGGTGACTCGAGTGGGCTTTGCTTTTTCACATATCGCCATCCAATGGGATACTTCCTACTCCCTGTCCGCCGCAACGCCACAGGAGCTCACTTCCTGTTAGAGTACCACAATTCCAAACAGACAACAGGAATTTTTCGGGCTTCATACTTGAACTCTTCCAGAGGTCGGGATTAATTAAAGTAAGGGAATGCCATGTTTTCTGTTCCTTCCAGCTATGTCTAGACTGTTTTAACTGTGGCTTTGCATATGCCAGTGAAGTAAACGCTAACCTCGCTAGAGGCATAGTGTAGTTGTTATGCGTAGATTGCTAGCTTTACCTTTTCCTAACCGAGTAAACCATACGTTTGATTGACCACTGGCAAATTAATTGCGCTATAAGTAATATTATTTACAACATCTCAAATATTACCATCTGGTATTCGTTTCTGTGGCTAACTTAGTATTGTAGGGCTCATCCCTTTGCCCACTTTTAGGGGTCAAGGGATGAGGGAAAAGCGTGTTATCGGCTAACTTACTTTTGTGATATAGTTTGCGAAATAATACTGCGAAGCATGCATTCTACAGTTGCACCAGTCGTTTACCGTAGGAAGATGGCTAATTTTGGCTAACAGGTTAGCTATTCCCTATTCATGTAATCAAAGATGCGTCCTGCGGTGCTATGCATTGTTGCAACGGAATGTAATTGTAGTTCACAATTGTAGTCCGCATTGGATCGATATAGGATCACTATCATGTAGTCCACGTGTGTGATGCTCGAGAAAATGTCTCAGTCATCCTCATCATGAACATAAGTGATCATGTGGGATGTCTGTTTCTGTTACCATGCTTGTTATTTGTAGTGCAGAATTATCACTAGAGCAGCAACAGTTTCACGGATTTGTGATGATTTCAGTAACTGCTGTTGATCTCCATTGACCCTCACATCCTCCTCTAACCCATTGCTCTTTCGGTGCTCGTGACCGCTCATTGAGTGAACTGAAAGTTATTTGAATGGAAAGGTGAATGCTGGAATGTAAAATCCTTTTGTCAGATATCACTTATAGAATATTCAGTTATAGATCACCCACATAAAATTAGCCTACATGGGCTAATGTAAACTGAAATTGTAAGGGTTTGTTCTTGATATCCAAATAACATCTTACTGCCGTAGTCAGCACTATAACTCATCACCATAGCCCCAACACACACACAACCTTGAGTGTTCTTCCACCACATAGCCCTTAACTTATTGGCTTATGGAGTGCTCCCCTCAAAATTGTTGGCAGTCCTACCCACTCCTATAATTTAATTAGGCAGCCCAAGCATTTTGTCAGAAGTGTCTGTCTTGACCTCTAAGCAGGCTGATGTAGGCTGAAGTCACTCTTAGGGGAAAATGGATTAGTGCTGTACTTGCCCTTGGAAAGGCCATTTGTCCTCAGGAGACGGTGGCTTTCGTCACTGTAGGGCCATAAATCTGAATAGGGAGTGGGATTTGGCTCCACACAGAATTTTTAAGTGTGTGTGCATGTGCGTGATTGAACAGTGTGGCTTTCAGTAATCTGCATGTTACACCTAACATCACGTAACATCATACTGAACATTACCAGGAAACGTCCAGGTCACAGGATAAGCAACCTAGTTGCATTGGAAAGTTATGAACAATATGGCAAAAATTAGGGTTGCAATACACAAACTTCGTGTTTCCCCAACCTTTGTGTGAAGTGGATTAACACATTTTTTGACTCGTGGACCTTGTTTGTCACATTTTTCCTGGCTAAGAGGATTGTTGATTTCATTATGTTTGAAGTGTTGCATTGCTGTGTCGTGACCTTTGTGACCTGCTTACACTGAAAGATGCATCTCATGTTTTTGCACAGATTTTACTTAGTGTAGAGTGGTACATTACACTTTTTCTTTTTGCTGTCTTTAGATGCTACTTAGCCAGTTATTTTTTCAGGCTATTTTATTCAGGGCCCAAGGTAGGCCTAAAACCATTAGCAGAGCAGGAGGCACCCCTGTGATTTGTGTTGAAAGTTGATTACCCAGATGGGGTCAGTTGTTCTGGTCACATGCCAACTGCTTCCCAGCCATGCAATTGGAAGTGGGCGAGGGGAAGGGAAAAAAAGACACTACACTTACACACACACCACACCACACACAATTTTATCACCATTATACTTATAGAGTGATGGATGAAGATTGCATTTTATCAAATGATGGAGCAAAGCCAAAAGGTGACACCATGCTGGTTGTAGCCTTTGTTCCTTGGAAGGGTGTGTGGTTGGGGCAGGTGGTGGAGTGGTATATATGAGAACATGATTTGTTAATGTGTGTGTTCACCCCTGTTTGGTTTAGGACTGCCTTTGAACTTTGAACTTTAAAGCTAGTAATTTAACTGCACATGTGGGTTAGGTAAGCCTATTTCTTTTGCCGGGTTAAACAGTGGTGAGCTGTCTGTGTCAGGCCATTTTTCTGAATAGTGAATCTGTAATCATGTAATTCCATATCTCTATCATTCTGCTCCAGCACTTGATGGTGGTCTGTTTGGAACAGCACCTCCAAATGAACATCTTAGATTTACAGGAGGATAATTACATGTTTACTCATGATTAAACTGTATAATTAAAAGTATCATAAGCAATGAGGCATGGCTGGTTTATGTTTGGTGGGTATGTTTCCTTTTTATTTTGGGATTATAGGTTTCTGTGGAGTTCCCCTTCCAGTTCCCAGACTGATTTGTCTTCTTTGTCGACTTTCTTATCAGCCGCTCCTGCGCAAACTGGGGTGAGATCATCCACTGCCAGAGCTGGAGCCTGGAGACTGGCCTGCTCAACAAACGTTTTCCCATGGTTGGACCCCTCTCAGTGAGTTCTGTTTAATACATTCCGTCCCTATCAGTGGCCTTAAGTCAGGGCCAGATATTTTGAAGATGCATCTGGTTTCTTTACCATTGTGTTGAAATCTCTAGCGTCTCTTGGCAATGATCTACTTATCTAGAACATCTGCTTCTTACTAAGCATGGTGAATTGACTAAACCGCTCAGGTTTTAAAAAAAGAAGTCTGCATCACTTGTTATTCCACTAGAGGGTGCACACAGGTCAAAGCCAACACCACAGTATTGCCCTGTAGTTGGGTGAGTTGAGATGCCTCACCAGTTTGGCCAGGATGTGAGTCTGATTGTGTCCTTCACATATGACTGAATCTTGCACAGAAAAGCTCTAGTGCTGCTGTACTGCTCTAGTGCTCTCTTAGGTGAGGGCGGCTTTAGTTTTGGCCAAGTCCAGACAGCAGACTAGAGCAGTTGAAAGACTCCAAATACACAGAGGTCGCATTTGTGCGTTTGACTGTCACTCATGCAGGAGCTAAACATTAACCAAATATGAGCCAGGTTGCCTGAACTGCATACTTTCAGTCAGCAAACACTGCCTTGAAGACATAACATGTCAGCTCGGATTACGCATGGTCCAACACACACTGACTCTTACCACTTCAGTCAACTGAAATCAGTACATGTATAGACACACACACACACATACACACACACACACACCCTTTTTGTTAAAAAAAGGTTGTGATATTGATACGTCTGCCAGTTTTCTTTATGCTTTGCCTGCCAGCTACATCAGTTTTTATTTCCTTTACATTGACATTGACCTTCAGTCAGTGTCACATACCACTTTATCTGGTGCACTAGGAAATAAAACATAAACTAATGTCCCCAAGGCTGCAATGGTGTTCTTCTTGGGGGGACAGCCCCCAAGCTCACTAGCTGAAAACACTGTGGATGGGTTCTTCCCCCTCCCCCCTTTTAAAGGGTAGTAGTGGAGTAGGCCTATTTTTGCAGGCAGCTGTTAAGGCTGTGGTCGGAGATTTATTTTTCTCTGTGCGGATAGGAAACAGGGCAGCTCCCTCTGTTTATGGCCTGGCTGCCTTCAGACCAGGGTTTGCTATTGGTGTCAGTGTGCAGTTATTTCATATTTTTTCGCAGATGTCTACAAAGAAGAACAATATTGTGGGTAAAAGTCACATGTCAAACTGAAATTATGAGGATTGTGTAGCTTTGTGTGATGGGAGGGAGGAGGAGGATGATGGGGGGGGGGGGGGGGCTCTCATCTTTATTTATTCAACACAAAGCACATTGAATCAAGATCACTGGATGAGAAGTGGAAATTTTGAGTGCTTCTCGCGAAGAGGACACAAAGGAAGGGTCTGTGAGGCCACAACCATGGCTGTGACTTGACATTCCTCTCTCTCTCTCTCCCTCTCTCTCTCGAGCTGTGTAGTAGTGCTGTGCCAGATTCAACTGCAAAAACACAGAGGGGTTGTTTCCCCATGTTTGGCAGAACCACTGGCTGCCCCAGCTATGGAGGGGCGCAGCGTTTTGGACATTTTTGTTTTTTTTTTGTGCCTCTCCTCAGGCCCCCATCTTGGCCCAGCTCGGACAACTGGTCCCAACAGCTGTGAGCAACAGCTGCATATGGTTCCTGAGCTCTGGGTCTGACAGCACTGCAAGGAACCTTCATGTTGATCAGTGATCAGACATCATCGATATGGCTGTCCCTTTCCAGGGGGTAGGCCTAGAGGTTTTACATAGTTCCTCACTGCTTTCTTCTGATTCATCGTGATAGGAATGCTAATGCCTTTGAATCTGTTTTATTCTGTGGCCAACTCAATGTCAACTTTGCTTGCTATTGCCTAGGTGCTCTTTGTAGCTGTTTGTAGAGTTTACATGTAGTCTATTCATCTAGATATTTAATCAGTAAAGAGATCAGATGAGAACAAGTGCCCCCAAACTAGCTCAGGTTATTATGGCTTGAATCTGCCAAGCGAGATGACAGGAATGCACTCATGACTCTTTTTTTTTTTTTTAATGGAAAGAAAAGTGGAACTATCCATCTAGCTGAAGACAGCTAACTCCAGTAAGGAGTTAGATTGGATCCATCCCACAGCAGATTTATGACCCCTGTGACCCAGGGACAACACTGAAGTTCAGGACTTCAAGGGGTCAGCGAGATCCCAGTGGAAGCAGTGCCAGGTCTCTGATAAACTGACCTCCGCAGGAACAGGCCGGGTTCCGAGCCTCTGCAGCATGAAAAATTTAGCATCAGGCTTGACTTGAAGAAGAGGGAGAGGAAGTAGAGAGAAAAAAAATTTAAACCAGTTAAAAAAAAAGTTTATAGGTTATTTCTTGTTTGAAGCCACAGCCTGCACTTTAACCCTTAAGCCTGGGGATATCAAGCTATAAAAGAAATCAAAAGCCTGACCGTTGTTGGGTTTTGTGTGTTTTGTATCTTACCCAAAACTACTAGCGCTCCATCTGCCCGATCAGCACGGGCAATCAACGGCGTGCAATAACTCAGAATTGTCTGCGCGGCTTCGGAGTTGGATGGCCTGTGGAATTGTCAGATTCTCATCCCGCGGGTTCATACCATCCAACCAGGCAATAGATCATGTCATCTCTATCGTGGGGCTTTGTAGACCTGATAATTGAAACCAGGCTCTCGCTAGGGTCTCCTCTGAATCTGCGTCCTTAGACAGAGGGGGGGAAATCGATAGTGCATGGTGCTCCTCTATCTGCATGTGAAACTTTAGAGACGAACGATCGTACCGTTCCCTTTTCCCCCGGCTGTTCGCCCAAGAGTCCGGTGGGACGAACACGGAGGAACAACGCGTGGCTCTGTCTTTTGCGTCCGCCCTCTGCACCCCTCGCTGTCTCATTCCGGGGGTGCAGCTGTCACTGTTTGTATATTTGATATACTGTGGGGACGTTGAAAAGCAACAGGTGTTGTGTATTAGTTCCACCAGTTTACTCTCTCCTCAGCCCTCTCCAACCCACCCCTCCCTTCACCACCCGACAACCCCCCCAATCTCCCTTCCCGGATAGCGGCCTGGAGGCAATAGAGTTGTCAGAGCGTATTACGGTAATATATGACAATCTGACTTTTAAATTGACCATTGCTACAAACCAATCATCCTCTGCCTGCTTGTAACCCCCCCCCCCCCTTTTTTTTTCTCGGAACAAAATGGGGCTAAGGAGAAATAATGGCCTTCAGGTGGAGTGACCTCAAAGGCAGATCTGCAGGATGGAGAACTCTTTGAACCTTTTGTTCTTTTCTCAGCGCCCTCCTCACAACAGGACCCGGCTGCACGGAGTCCGCTCCCAGCCCGTCTGTCGGACCTGTCATGTGTTGGGACTTCCTGCGCGCACTGCTGCAGAGGCCATCGTGTCGTGCTCCGTCAGAGTTAATCATGCTCTGTGCGCTAGTGGGCAATTATTTATTTATTTATATCTTTATTTTTTTATTTTATGTTTATTTACTTTAGTTATTTTTGCTGTGATTTCTGATTTGATTTATCACTTGTTTTCTTTTTTTTGTTTGTTTGTTTTTTTACTTGTAAAATAATGAAGTGGTGGTGCTGTTAAAACTCTCTTGCACTTATCTAATCTGTCCCACGCTGAGTTTGTGGTTGGCATAGCACGCATTTAAAAGGGAATGTGGTCAGCAACATCCAGTAATAGGTGAATGTATATCACGTGTGAAGTCAGGCTGTGTCTGATCGTAATGCTTTTTGGCAGCTTTTGAGGTGTTCCGGGTGACTGAATGGACGCTTGTCCCCCCCCTTCCCCCCCCACACGCGCACACACGCACACACACACACACACCCTACCCAAGCCTACTCTAACCTCAAGGAAAGGTTTCAATACTCCCGCAGAGAAAAATCTCATTAGGATTTGTTGCGCACAACACAGTGAACTGACCCCATGCAGGATTGTCTCCGCTGGACACATGTTTCTAACCACTGCCTGACCTGCCGGTCTTTTGCTTGTCCAGTCGCATTTGACTCAGCCTCTTCTGACCTCTGCTGTCGGTTATCCCTCTGAAGGTGGTGGTTGTATTCATTCCCCCACAAAAACATCTACCGCAAGTTGTAAGAATACACCACAAACTAGGCTGGGCATCAAATGTAGGCCGTGGCAAAATCTGTGAAATCTGCATCCGAATTTATGCACCCCCTCTTCTTAGGATGTGGCCAAAGAGGAAGCACATTACTGGTATTGTGCTGTGAGATTTCTTTTTTTTATAAAACTGGACTGAAATGTGAGTCCAGGAGGCATCAGCACTCGTCTGTCCTTGCCAAAGGCTGCCTCTCAGACACAGGAAGTCCAGGAATGGGCCTCGGAACATCAGGAACGCCAGGGCTCCTACTGTGATTTAGATCCCTGTCGCTGTCTTGACCGGAGACAACTTGGACGGGGCCAATAATTCCAGGATTCGCTCTGCCTCCTCCTGCCTGGGACCTCAATTAACTAGCATAGGATCAAGTTAGAGAGCATTTTTGTATATGTGTGTGTGTGTGTGTGTGTATGGGAGTGTTACAAAGAAAGTGGAGCAAACCACGTAGTTCAATTTGCAATTACGTCCACACCTTCATGCCGACATGCATATCCCCCCCCCGCCCCCCCAAACACACAAACACACACACACACACACACACACACTCTTGCAGTTATAGTCATTACCGTCGCACTCATTAACGATGATTGGTGAGAGGCCTAGTTCCCTGTGGAACCTTTTTTTCTGTTTTGTTTTTTGACAAGATGCCAATAAAATGGAAACTATAATCTGTAGGCAAGAACTGTAAAGTGCCCCCACACGCTGTTGTGCTGTTATTGTCACATTTGTTTCTGCACACTATGTGTTTGAATGCTGGTTCTCACCCACATACACACACACACACACACACACACACTGTTGTGCTTTCACTGTCACATTTGTTTCTGCACACTATGTGTTTGAATGCTGGTTCTTACACACATACACACACATACACACACACACACACTGTTGTCTGTCATTGTCACATTTGTTTCTGCACACTATGTGTTTAAATGCTGGTTCTCACACACATACACACACACACACACACACACACACACACACACACACACACACACACACACACACACACACACATGCTGTTGTGCTGTCATTGTCACATTTGTTTCTGCACACACATGTGTAGCATGCAACTGCTTTGGACCCTTAAACCCTTGACATGCATAGACAAATGCAGACACACACACACACACTTGCAGTTATAGTCATTATCGTGGCGCTCATTAGCGTTGAGCAGTGAGATTCCCGGTCTCCACTTGAAGCCCCTTGCCGGTGACCAGCAAGTGATTCTGACTAATGGTGCACACATGGGATCTGTTGCTTTCTCCTCAAAACAAGTCTACTTTTCAGGCCACCTAGGTCTTTGAGTGTGTGTGTGTGTGTGTGTGTTTGTGTGTGTGTGTGTGTGTATCAATCAGTAAAACTGTAGTTGCTTGGAAATGTGCTAGTTTTTAGTCAGAATTGTAAGGAAAAGTTATACCTTATCCACATCCACGTACAGGCTGCATAATGATGGTTCAGAACGAATCAGTCATAGAGCGGACTGTTTTGACTTCAAGGTGAATGTCATTCATCACTGTGGGCTGGGAGTTTTTAACCCAAGCAGCGGAAAAAAATAAGTTTTAGCTCCAAGCTATTCTTTTTTTTCTTCTTCCTCCTGCCTTTTGCCCTTCTTTCTCAGACATTAAATTAAAAGAGGATGACCTTGAGGGGCCATGTCCAGTTCAAAAAACAGTAAGGAGGCAGAGTCGTCCATTTATCCTGTGTCTCCCCCTCTGGGCATGTTTCAACAGGTGGATGGTGACGGGGTCAAGGATGTGTGTTTGTGTGTGTGTGTGTTTTCTTGAATTCCCTGTGATGCATTCCTGGAGTAGACAAAGTCAGCACACCGCTGCTGGAGATGGCCACTGATCTCTTTCATTGTATTTGCAGTGATGTGTCTTTCCCAGCCAAACAATTTTCCAGACAGGAGATCGGAATGACATTACAAAACCATCGGCATTAAACAGTTGGGATGACAAATGATAAGAACATTACTTTTTGGCAACCTCTTAAATTTAGGGTGCTGTATGTGCAACCCATTATATTTTCTTGTCTGGAATGGTTATAAAGCAGGCTTTTCCCGATATTCCTTATAACCTTTCAGACATTTGGACGTAGGTCAAGACCTCAGTGTTCACTGTTTTTGTGAAACTTTTATATATTGTAGCCTAGACAACTAACAGTGCAATAGTTGACATTCACGTGGTTCTCGGGAGAGATGTCGACTTCCAAAAACTCACTTGCCAGCTCCCATCATGAGTTCAACTGATGCCTTATCCTGAAAAATGGCCCGTCTTTTAGTCTCGTCCCATGTTTGCATTTCTACTGAGAGACTTCCAAGACCTTGACCTCTCCCTCCCCCACATCACCACTACCGCGAGTGTAGCCTAATTCAATAAGAGATACATTGGAAAAATGTGCAAACGCAAGCCATATTCCAATGGGATAGAGAGAGAGAGTGAGAGAGGGATGGAGTGGGATTGAGAGAGTGAGAGAGATGGAGTAGGGGAGAGAAAGAGACAGGGAGAAAGGGATGGAGTGGGACTAATAGAGTGGGATAGAGAGAGGGAGATGGAGTGAGAGGGAAAGAGAGAGAGCGAGCAGGGGAGATGGAGTGAGAGGGAGAGAGAGAAGTGGATAGCCACACACTCCTTCGCTCCTTGCCATAAATCTCCCCAGAGTTCCATCTGTGTGTCTCTGAAAAGGCCTTCACAAAATGTCCATTACACTGATACAAACCAGAGGACAGAGAGAGAGAGAGAGTGGGGGAGGGAAAGGAGCTCTAGTATGCTAAGCTTGGAGCCCCCCCCATCACCACCACACACACACACACACACACACTACTGCCCCATCCCTCTGGGCTCACTGATTGGGTTGCCATGCAGCAGCAGCGGTAAGTGTGTTTTGGTTCCCTCGAACTTACACACCCCTGAACCCCCCCCCCCGCTTCTTTTTTTAACAAACTTTGCGCCTCAGTCCATTGTTTGAATGGAGCTCTGTGAAGTAAGTAACACTCCAGGTCTAAAAGCACAGAAAAGAAACGCCGCCTACCAAGCAAATGCGTTTAGCATGCCGCTCCCTTATAGGGATGTCGGTTAAATGACGGCGGCCAATGTTTTGCATAAGTGGAAAGTTTACGATTTAGCAGTGGTTTAAAATCAAATATGCAGCCCTGCCGTGGGAAGTGAATGGCTATATGGCGTGCCAGTACAGTCTATGGGTTTATGAATGGATTGTCATTTAAACAAAAAAAGATCTGAGATCATTTAGAAAGTTGACTGATGCGTTAGTGCTTGTCTAAATAGTTGTTGTGTGCATGAGAAAGGGGCCGATGTTTTTATAAAGTGAGAATACAGAGGGAGGAGTTAGAGGCCAGAGTACAGGTTCATTCCATTGAAGTAAAGGGATTCTCATTCTGCTTTGTGCCACTGCAGGCTGTATGGGCTTTCTACAGAGCTGTAGGAATTGACATTGCACAGTCACCACTCCTGAAGCTGTGTGTGTGCGCGTGTGTGTGCGCGTGTGTGTGTGTGTGTGTGTGTGTGCGCCTGCGTGTGCGTGTGTGTGTGCGTGTGTGTGCGCGCAGTTGCATGCTACACATGTGTGTGCATGCCCATGTTTGTGTGGTCTCACACACTTGCTCTTGAGTGTGTATGGGTCACTCCACACTGAGATTCTGCTAAGCATGGGCTTCGATACACAGCTTGTGCTCTGTCATACTCACAGCATTCATTAAGAGGGATTTCTGCTGTGCTGGCAGGGCCTGCGGCCCCATTATTATGGAGCCTTTGTGAGGCCTGACTGGGTTGCTCTGAGCCCTGCCAGTTCTCTGCTCTCCCAGACCTGGACTCCCCATGCCCCCCCACACACACACACACACTCACACACACACACACTCAAACACCATCCAGATCACCAATTAATGAAAGTAACCGTAACTTAACTGTAAGGGAGGCCAAAGGATCATAAATGTTCACTCAGACTGTGTGTTTGTGTGCGAGAGGATTTGGGTGACACGACACCTGCAACCCATTAATATCTACTCCATTATTGTAATGGTTCATGGGAACAGTGGAGACACTTCTGTGAAACACACTCTGAAACATTCTTCTGTGAAACACACTCTCTGAAACACTCTTCTGTGAAACATGCTCTGTGAAACACACTTCTATGAAACACACTCTATGATCACACTCTGTGAAACACTTTTTGTCCACTTATCTGTTTGCTTAAAACAGAACCTTTTACATTAACGATGTTCAGCCAGTTCCTCTTAACACTCTCTTGCTCTCTCTTTCCAGCTATCTCTCTCTCTGCTCCAGTCTGTTTCATACACACTTACAGACACATTCTCCTTGACTCATAACACACTCATGTACATCCACATTTCAAGGTGCGCGCACACACACACACACACACACACACACTCTCTCTCACACACACACTTCCCGACAGACTCCCACACATTTTGGCAGACATGCAGGGTTCTTACGTCACTCTCCTGACACCGCTCTCCTACCACTCTGGTGTGTCAGCGCCAGGCTGGACATGCGCCTTGTCCTGATGGCCTCAACCCCCCCCAAGCCCCCCAAGCCCCAACCCCCTTCCCTGGCTCCCTCCAGGCTAGACAAACAACGGCAATAATGCAAGGAAGTGAGTCAGCTGGCTTGCCGCGCCACACCACGCCATTGCCTTCCAAGTGCCCTTGATATCAGCTTCTGGCTCTTGATTAGGGGCCCTTGGTTTATGCCGGCAACTGTCCCGGTTTCCGCAGTCTGGGGTGGTTTGTTTTGTGCTGACACTCTTTTATCAGTGTGTAGTGCTGTAGTGCAGTGCTGGTCAAGTCAAGGTGAGCATCTGCAACTGTTTTGGTTTGGATGTTTTCTCTTCCACCCTCATCTGGAAATGTTGGTTTATATGTGTCCTAAGACTTTTAAGAGCAAACTTTCAAAAATGGCCTAGAAACATGGCATTGTTATGCTTGAGCACCAATGTCGTCCAGATATCCACTGAAGTAAGCAGAAGCAAAAATGAACTACCCTCTGCCCGGCTTGCCTGTGATCTCACATTCTACCACGTGTGGCCGCTGTATTAAACAAAGATTCTAGAGCCCTGCACTCCACTCTAGAATTTTTGCTACTAAATACAGCAGTGAATGCCAAGCTATGCTCAAGACTACTCGAAATTGAAATTCTTCTGATGAGTCGAGGTTTTGCAGCCTCTCAGTCACTTATGGGAGTAAGATGGTGGCTAGCATTTCTACTGCACAACTGGTAGAAGTGGGGTGAGGTGAGGGCCGCTTGATCTCCATTCAGCCCCTCAGGTTTGCGGGCCAGTGCAGAGGACGAGGGGGGAGGAGGTGGTGGTGGTGGTGGTGGAGGGGCTGCTGCTGTTCGTCACGGGGGTGTCCAGGGCTGCCCGGAGTCATGCCGCTGCTTCTCTACCGTAAACACAGCTGTTTTATGGACCTCTCAAGACCAGTAGGAGAACTACTGAGCCCACAGATGAGGTTAAGTGCGTGGAGTTTTATTCCCCATGGGGAACTTGTAAAAAGCACCGAAGCTGGTTACGTTTCTCCAGTGTTACAGTTTTTTTAAACACAGACTCATTTTATGATGGGCTAATTTTCATTGTTTTGTATGCATATACACAGATATGTCATTTTTGTTGGGGAGCTTCATGACTTTGTAATGCATTTAGAGTCATGTTGTTGGATCACCATATTCAGCTTCCCTGCATGCCACATAACTGCTGCAAGTGTTTGAATGCTTTCATCTCTCTGAAGTTATTTTTAAAGCCCTCATATTTCTTCCGTGGGGTTTCCGAAAAAATGAGAGTTGTTTTTGTGAGCGTGCTTTCAATTTAGACAGCCCCCCCCCCAACCCCCTTTCAGCCAAAAACCAGAAACAGCTTTGTTTTTGCAACTATCACGCAGATGGCATTCCTAAACCCTCAGGTCAGCAAGAGCTCTCGCCTAATTGGCCGTTAGCTGTGCTACTGTAGCCAATCAGGTAGATTTATGAAGTGCATCAGAATGAGGTAGAATTGTGAGTGTGAGTGTGTGTGTGTGTGTGTGTGTGTGGGGGGGGGGGGGGTTGTTTGTGGATGAGCACTTCCAGGTGTGCAGAGTTTGTTTCATGTACCCAGGCTCTTTTGTATCTCATTCACTCTTTTCTTTCTATCTTTTTTGCTCTGTCTCTATCCTTCACTGCCAGCAGTTATTGTTACTGATGGGAGGCAGCTGCTGGCCGTGTGCCTTTTTTTTTTTTTTAAAGGCTTGGCAGAGGCTGCATCACCTTCTTCTGTGGGACATCCGGATTCTGTGTGTGTGTGTGTGAGAGAGAAAGAGAGAGTGTGTTTTGCACACTGTCTTCATAATTGCATTGGTGTTGGAGGTGATTCAAATGCATTTTTCAGTTTTCTTTAAAACTACCTGCTGGTCCAGTTGAGTATTGATTTTGCTGCCATTAGGTGGGGTTTTGTTCAAATAAGCGTTCTACTTTATGGACCATCTTGCTGGGCTCAGCTAGATTTCATGTAACCGGGATGTTTAAATTTTGTCAGTTGAACAAGATGTGAAGCAAATGCCTGGGGGTGCATAAGGGAGAGAGAGTTCCTCTGTCTTGATTGAGTCAGAGAAATTGTCAGGCCGGAGGCGTGGACTACAAAAAACAGATGTTGGCTTCCCATTGCCGTGTCCATAACCCTAAAAGAACCATGACAGTATGGTCCTGGTATTGCGGGGCCTACAGATAGAGTAGCCTGCTCTGTCTTCTCTGAAGGCAGTCTGGCCAAGCTGAGTGTAGCTCCTCATATTTTCCCTTTTTAAGGGCCCAAACAATGGCTCTTACTTCCGTACTTCCACCATCCTGCCCCCACTAATTCACTCCGTTTCTGTCGTCAGGAGCCTCTGCATTCGTTTTATCTTCATCATGTGGACTTAGTCCAGATGCTTAATAGCATCTGTTAAGTAAGTTTCTTGTCTGTGTGGCGCCTCCTTCTAAGATAGGCCGTAGCCTACACTTAAAATGCTGAGTTAAGTCCTGTTGCATTATATATTAAGTTAAATTGTAACTACAGTTACCAATCATAACTGGGATTAAGTTTCCTAAAGTTTTAATTTCCAAGGGTAATTAGTAGTTGTGTGAGCTCTTTTTATTTTGTTCTGGCTAATTCGTAGCACACACAACACGATTCATCATCAGTTTGAGTAGACAGCAGGAACCAGGTAGAGAGTGTGTGTGTGTGATTTTTATTAATGTCAGGATTTGTGCAGAAATGTTATAATAGAATGAGTAGTCTTATTCCAACACATGCCGTGTAAATTGTCATGTATTTTTAGTAGATGTGTTGATTGGTACCAAATTAAAGTTGTGTCAGGCTTATTGTTGAAAACAGCAAAACACTAGTGATTTAAGATCAGGTGATGACATTTCATGGGAATCAAAAGTAGACGTATAGAAATTGATAAAATTACAAATTAGAAAAATTGGATAATTTAAAGATGTTTTCATAACAAAAAAGTTGTGATGTTGATAATTTAAAGATGTTTTCATAACAAAAAAGTTGCGATATGATGAAAACAGAGCATTGTTTTCCATTTCCCCCATCTTACTGTCATCGTTCACATTCAGGGAAAGTGGCCTCAAGTGTGGAAGTAATAAAAACGAATGGTTGAAAATGGAGGTGATGAAAATGCCTGTGAAAAAAAAAATGATCTTCTAAATTTTAATGATTAAGACTTGGCTTGATGGCAGTAACACAGTAAACCACATTGCTATGTAAATTATTAAATTATTTATAGAAATTACCCTTTGCGGCTTTCGTCTGAACACAATGCATAAATCAAATTTGGAAGTTGACACTTAAACCATTTTCCTGTGGCAGGAAGACACTTGGGAACAGCAGCGGGTTCTTGTTGTTCTCAGATCTGGTGACCCCTCTTAATTAAACCTGGAAGCTTTTTTTCCCCCTCTCCTTGTTCCTCATAGGACCCCGAAACCCAGAACCTCATCATTGAACAGGTGTGGAGTTGCCCCTTGCCTTCTCTGGCAGATCAGAGCACTGCAGCCTGCCCAGAAATATGGGTGTATAATCACAGGGGGGATCGATTAAGGAGAAACACTTCTCTCCTCGCGAACCGTGACTTGGCACTATCAGATAGGAATCATGTGTTCATTCTAATATGAACCACATTGACTGCACTACAAGGAAAAAAAGCAACATTGTGCTGTGGCCATGATGTTCTTGGTTATTATTTATGTCTTCAACATGTTTGTTTGAAATCTTGATGACTGATTACTGTTTGTTCTGTGTGACGGCCAGCATGAGTGGTCGCAATGCAGAAGAGAGCTGATTAACCTCGTTTCAGAAGAAGACATAGTTTCCAGCTCAGCACTGACACATCAACCATGACATTACCACTGAAAGATGGGATGGGCAGGAAGGTGAAGTCGTCTTCAACTGTAGCTCTTGTTCCCTGAAAGGCTTCCGCCCGTGAAAGAGTGATGGCAACAGGTGTGTGAAAGTGACAAGTCTGTAGGTTTGTTTTTTTTTAGTTTTGTAGCTTGTGGTTTCGATGTTACTCAGACAAGCGTCATGAGTTCTGAGCCTCAGTCTACTCTGGGCTTTCAACGGCAGATTTCATTTCAAGGGACATAAGATTTTTTTTCTCCCTCTTTTCTTCTACATCCTTTGTTTTTTTTACTCTTTCTTTTCCTTCCATTCTTTAATTTGTTTAGAGAGGATTACTCCAGTCGCATTTGGGTTTGCCATTAGTCGGCCCCCTCCCCGTCTCCCTCCCTGTTCCTTGGCTTTCATCACCAAAGATTTCCCATGTTGATATCCCCCGTGTCATCCGAACCGCCCCCCCCCCCCCTTTGGTCCTAAAACCCTGAGCCCGCATGGAATACAGTGTTAGTTTCAGAAGCAATTTACATATCCAGCATGAAATCAAACAGCTGAAATAAGACAAGTAGGGTAGAGACTGAAAAAGGGAGAAAATGAAGGAATGCAAGAGAGTGAGAGAGAGAGAAAGAGAATAAGAGAAAACTTTAGAGAGCAAGCTTCTGGCAAGGTCCCAGTCACAGCGGCAGTTACTAATCTACTTTCTCCACTATGCTCTCTTTTTTTTTCTTTTCTTTTCTTTCTTTTTTTGTGTGTCCTTGGCTGTTAAGTGCTTCAGGAACACGCATCTTAAGTGTTCTTTCAAGTCACCCCTTCCAGACAACCACCCACGCCTCGGCACTTTTGGTTTTCGTGTGTGCATGTATACAGTTAGGAGGGCACAAAGAAATATCAACCTCTGAAGCAAGAAAAAAAAAAGTGTGTGTTTCGGGGGAAGGGAGAGATTAAATTCAGCCGAAGTATGTTTTGGCATTCATCCCTTGACTGTGTAAAGTAAAGGTTTTCATAAGGCTCTTGCCCGATTTGGTTTATCCCACTGCCTGGCATGGCACACTGTGATTTTTTTTTTTTTTCCCCCTTCTTCAAATTTCTCGGGGGTCTTGAAAGGGCCTCTTTGATTTCTTTGATGCCTTGCAGTTGGCGGAAGAAGTCAGCAGGACTTCCATTCGAATGAACCCTGAGCCTCCGAGAAACTCTGACCCCACGTCATTAAGGCCCATGTTCAAGTCAAGGGGAAAGCACAGATAGTTCGTTTGGGTTTTGAGGTTATCTGGGGCTCTGTCATTTCCTCAAGAAGATCCCATCCCAGGCAAAAGTTCTTTGCCATTTTCCAAACTTAAGCAAGATCACATTTGAAACGATTGGAAAAAGCATTGCTCTCTTGCTGCGTCAGAACATGACAAGGTAGCGCTAAAAACACACCTCAGTATGAGTTATTTTTCAGAATTCATCTGTTTGTGTGTCTATGTCCGTGTGTGTGTGTGTCTGTGAGCATGTGTCTTCATGCATGAGTGTGTGTGTATATGTGTGTGTGTGTGTATGTCCGTGTGTTAATCTCCTCTTTTCCCAGGATAGTGTTGCCAGAGTGATGGGAAAAACTATTTGGCCCGAGAGATAGTGGGGTCCGTGTGAGGAGAGGAATCCGAAGCGCACCTTCTGTGGAATGTGTCTGTTTACAAGGCTGAGCCCTGTCAGTCAGAGTCTGGGCCCAGCACGAGGGCTAGGGGAAAAAGAATGGGAAAGACAGACTGTGTGCATACATGTCTGGCCTACATGAGAGAAAGAGAGTGACAGACACAGGGACAGAAAAAGATAGAGAGAGAGAAAGAAAGAGAGTGATAGAGAGTGACAGACACAGAGAAAGAGAGTGACATAGAGAGAGAAAGAGAGTGACAGACACAAAGTGAGAGATAGAGAGAGAACATGAGGAAATTCCTACTTGGGAGGCCCCAAACTAAATTCACTGAATGGATAATGGATTGATGTAGTGAGTGAATGAAGTGATTATCCTCACCATATCCCCTATTAACCTGTATTATTGTAATTATTTTCTTTTTTGATTAATCCATAATTTTTTTTGATTAATCCATTCATTGTTTGATCAGTAAAGTGTCAGAAAAAAGTTTGGAAAGCTCAAGATCATGTTCTCTGATTCCTTGTTTTGTCCACATGCCAAGAACATTTAGTTTACCTTTACAGAGGAGCAAATTATAACTGAAAAGTAAAGGCTGCAGTCATTTTATTTTTGAGAATTTTGATTCAATAATTTAATAGTCGATTATCAATTAAGCTATTAATTATTGCAGCTCTACTGTATGAAGTATTCAGATGAAAGCAACATTGTTGGGGTTCTTCCCCTGCCCTGCCTCTACTGATAGACCACTACTGCCTTTGCTGCTGCTGCTATTGCTGCTGCTGTTTCTCGAGTGGATTCACTGAAGTGGATTGACTCCATGTGAAGTGTGTGTTGACCACTGTTCTGGCCGGACCTGATCGCAGTAATGGGGACCGGACCCACGCTGGGTTGGTTGGAGGCTCTGGGCAAAGGTGGAAGAGAAAATGTTTAGTGAGCGGAAAAACGTGTGTATGTGAATTCCTTTGGTCAAACGAATGGGGAGAAATGTCCCTCACATCAACTTAGAGGGAGTATTCCTTGGAAAGTGCATTTCTTTCATTTCTCTCTCTGCTTTTTTTTATAATTCTCTTGAGTGTTGATATCACATTTGCACATGAATGAATTAATTACTTTCAGCTTTCAATATTAAGACAGGCTTATTTTCTCCGTCACTCACTTGGCAAAATGTGTTTGCAAAATGTGCTTGCTTCATGTAAAGACCACCGAGAGAATTTTCTTTGTAATTTGCACTAGTCACGTGTAAAGCATAATCATATCGTAATTATTTGTTCCTTCTGAAAGGGAGAGACCCTAAAAAGCACCGCAGTGAAGCGGGATTTATTTTCTTGTCAAATGCTAATGATGTTCTCTTCCACTCTCCCTAATACAGACCACATGCTTCCTGTGGTAAATGGTTACATACGTACATATCTTGGATGCAAGGAGAGTAAAAAGAGGGGGTTGGGGTGAAGCAGTGCACGAGAGAGAGCAAGAGGCCTTTGTAAAAAAAAAAAAATGATGTTGATACACAATGTCACAGGATTATGGATTCTTACGTTACATCACTCTTTAATCCCCTCGGTGTGGAGGTTTGAGGGAAACATTGACGCCGTGGATGTGGTCAGTGTTGAGTTAAACTGTAGCCTCTCTGGCAGCCGGGCCGGTTTTAGGGTTATCGCCAGAGGATTAAGAAAATTACTACATTTTTTGAGCCCTGCTGTTTGAAAAGGTGGCCCCCCACCTTCCAAAGAAAAAGGTTGTTTTTTTGCTAGTACATTTTTTTTTAAAAAGTCAGTAACACGTTTACCAAATGAAAATACTTTACAACAACTGTAACTTGAAACAATTCTTTTTTCAGACTTTCATTTCAGAAGTTAAGTTTATTGCGCACCGAACCCAGCTTTCTCAATTCGTGTGGCTAATGATGGAAGTGTGCACTCCACTCTCGCCGCAAAGCCTTTCGCCAGCCAGTCCACTCGTCTTGTCATCACCTTCACACACCTCCATTAATTGCCGATGGAAACCATATGTTCCCATGACTTTCGGCAAACTGCTGTGACTCCTATTGCCCTGCTGACGCCGGCCAGTGACTAAGGGCCCAGATAGCGACAGTGTTGCTCTTGGGGAACTTGGCCACTGTTAGGGCCTTTGCCGATCCCCCCCCTCCCCATACACACCCCCCCACCACTCTCATTTCAGTTTTTGAAAAAGGGGCTTTGAGCACCCCTGCTAGTGTCTGTAATCTTCACGACGACCCCTTGTGACCTTATTAACAGCGATAGGGCGACCTTGGGGTCTCTAGTGACCGAGGAGGGTGTGGGTGGTGCGGGTGAGAGGGACCAGGAGTTGAGGGATGGCGATGGGAGTTGAGGAGTGTGTAGGGGTGGGTTGGGGGGCTCAAGGTGATTGAGGCGGGGTGCAACCGTTAAACCCGGGACGTCCTGAGAGGTGGCTTTTCAAAACCCCAGGAAGCATGTCACAGACACCTCCTCCTTCCTCTCTCCTTTCTCCCCCAATTAAGGTGACGACTGGCTCGGCAACACTGGGCCCTGTATTCATAAAGAGAAGCATTTCAATCTTTCACTTTTCTGGCTGTGTGTTTGTGTGTGCGCACGTGTGTATGTGTGAACGTTTGTGTATTTTGGTCGGCAAGTTTGTTTGTGCTGGCCCTCGTGTCATGTGGAATGATAAGTTGTGGATGACTGCTGTTTACACTTATTCTTCTTATGGCTTTTTCATGTCACTCGCAAGGAAGCAAATAGCATGGCGAGTCAAGGAGTACACTGCCTGGGTTCACCAGCACTTTACTTAAGGAGTCGTAAACTTTCTGCACTGCCAAGTTTAGAGGACAGACTAGTTTATTACCTGAAGAGGCAACCCTGACAAATGATGAGTTTAACAGAGTAAAGTGCTTATGTTGTTTCACTCGGGGATTCATATATGCCTGAAAACATTACGCACACACACCCACACACAAACACAAGCAAACTCCTTGAAAAGCACAGCACATACACATTCACATTCACACTCACTTGTGTAGATATGTGTAAAAAAAAAAAAAATATATATATATATATAAGTTAAATGTTGCTATTCTCTTTTTTTTCACTGTACTGTACAGCTTATTTGTTGAAGACTTTGGCAGTCTGAACGCATGAATAGCATCGCTCGTCCGGCCAGAGATTCCACTGGTAAGTGCTCCATTTCCATTCATCTTTGTCACATGCTAGCGAGACATAAAGCTGCCTGCTAGGTTAAATATGTTTGCTTTGACATACTTAAGTCTGAGGCGTGGATTTTTCTCAACGTGTTTGTCAAACACACTTTTTTTTCCCCTCTCAAACACTTTCCAGTGCAGATCAGTCATGAAACGCCTGTCTTGGTTGTCCACAGTCCCTCCATCTCTCTCTCTATCTCTCTCTTCATATCTCTCTCTCTCTCTCTGTCTCTCTTTCTCTTTTTCTCTCTCGTGCACACACTTTCTCTTTTTTTATCTCTTTCTCTCTCTCACTCCATCTCTGTCCTACAGACATTTACTGTCACTAGTTCAAATACACATACGCCATTCAGGATAGGGTTATTTCGAGTAGGTCATTTTGGACCATTTCCTGGTAAATTTGGAGTGTCTGTTCTGAGTGGTCCACATCGGGGACAGAATAGACAGGAAGGGGGTTGGCAATGGGTTTGGGCAGGGGGTGGCAGCGTAGGGAAACAAAGCCATTATACTTGTGTCTGACCCTCTGGTAAACATAGCTGGGATTCCATACAGCTGTGGCAGACGGGTAGGCTCATGGCACTTGGCCAAAGTTCAGGGCAGTAGTATTGTCACTACCAAAATTATGACTTTCATACAGATTCAGCTTTTTAACAATCTATTGCAAGTATATTTCTTTCCTGCCCATAGTGACATGAGATTAGTCTTTGGGATGGAAGGTTAAGCATTTCTACACTTGAATACTGGCTATAAAAATGTCTGTGCTCTACTGTGTTCTGATAACCTCCTAAAGTCAAAGTCAGCTTTATTGTCAATTCTTCACATGTACAAGACATACAAGGAATCGAAATTACGTTTCTTACTATCCCATACTTAGACAAACACAGAAATTGAACATTTAACATCCAGGACAATTGAGTTAGACATTAACCATTAAACAAACAGTAAAGTGCCAGACAAGACAGTATGGAGTATTGTAAGGTATTGGTGTTCTTACCTATCCTAAGTGTAGCAAGTAACATACTTATATTAAGTAACAGTAACATTTTACCTAACCACTACAGTAGTCTTCAAAGTGATATTGCACAGAGCACAATGTAAAAATAAATAATGTATTTAAAAAAAAAACCTATTCAGCTCTACTAAAGTACCCATACAAAGACAAGTGAAATAGATAGGAACATACTTGAGTCCAAAGTGGCTAGCAGCATTCAGACTGGTAGAGGTAGCGTACTGAGTGGAGGTGATATCAGTGCAAATATAGATAAATAGGAAGGCAGCAGTATGGAACCGCACATGGGGGTAGATGTGTCAGAGAGTTTGCCCAGTCTCAGACACAGACACACACTAGGCAGTTTCTATTGCAAGTTAATGGTGCAGAAATGGTGCAAAAAAGCATCTAGTGCAAAGAATATGGCCGACATAGAGGGGGGTCCAGGGGGCTGTGAGACCAAGTGTTTTTTGGGTAGTACTGTTCTTGGGCAGATTCCTAGCTTCCTGGTGGCGCAGGTTTCCTTGCTTCCTAGCAGCCTGGTGGTCAGGGCTGTAGGTGGCGTGGGGAAAGAGGGGATAGGTGGAGAGGGGAGAGAGTGTTCAGCATCCTGACGGCCTGGTGAATGAAGCTGTTGGTGAGTCTGGTGGTGCTGGACCAGAGGCTCCTGTACCTCATCCCAGAGGGCAGGAGGCTGAACAGATTGTGTGCGGGATGGCTTGCATCATTGACAATTGTGAGCGCTTTGCGGGTGAGCTGGGTGGTGTATATGTTTGCAAGGAGGGGAGTGGTGCCCCGATAATTTTCCTAGCTGTGTTCACTATGCGCTGCAGGGCTTCCTTTTGTAGTCCTGTTGCAGCTTCCACCCACACAATGATGCAGCTGGAGAGGATGCTCTCAATGGGTCCTCTGTAGAAAGTGGTCCTGATGAGTGGTCACCGCAAACTGTAATACTTAACTGATTAAGAACAAACAAGAAGTTCCCAGGTCCACTCCTTCAGTGACTCGAGTACAGGTATTTTAACAAAGGCAGAAATGTCATGAAGTTGCAGAACACTGCAAGAAAGATCAGAGATAGAGATGAAGATACCTGTGATGCAACATAATCCTTACATGACTCACAAAAGTGTAAAAAAGCTCTGTTGCAACACGGGCTGTATGCCAGGGTCTGTGGGGTAAAAAAATGGATGAAACATGTAAGTCAGTTCAACTCACAAAGGAATTTGCACCCATGTGCCTGAAGGCATTGCACTGAAACCATTCAGGAAGTGTTAAGTTCTAGTGTTTGTTACTCAGACAGTACACAGGAAACTTTGCCAGAAATTGGTAATAGTTGCTAAATGACAGAATACCACTTTCCAGCCACTCTGTAAGTCACCCAAAACATTTTTGACACACTGGTTATTATTCTGATACTTGATCCTTTTCATGCCCTCATCTCCCCTCTTTTCAGCCCCCATCCTTTGCTTGTCTCTTAAACGTGTTCAAACAGGCGCTGTAAAAATCTAAGCCCTTTTGTTTTCGTTTCAAAGTCACTGGGGCAGTCTGAGCCACGAGCTGAAGTGTGACCTATAAACTTAGTTCTGACACACTCTCTCTGTCTGTCGCTCTCTCTTTCTCTCTCTTTCTCTCTGTCTCTCTCTCACTGGCCTGTTGCACCTGTGATCTTTCCCACACATCCACCAAGTCACTCCACACTCCCGATAAACACAGCGACAAACATGACCACAGAGTACACCTGCCCATGTCTAATAGATCCTTGTGGCATTTTTCCTGAGGTCTCTGGGTTCAAGGACAGAAAAAAAGACTGTCAACTGTCAAGACTGCCAACTGTGTATGTCTGAAAAAAAGAAAGCAAATTGATGTTTTGTGTCAGTGAAGTCCCCTTTGTGTGTCTATATTAGGGAGAAAGAAAGTTGTAAACAGGAGGTAAACCCAACACTCAGTCTCATATGATCAGGAACTTTAACTGCAAATATGTGTACCGTTAATGGTGATGACGATGACTCTGAAAAGTCAAGTTCAGCTGCATCATGTGACACATTCTGGTCGCCCTCACAGGTCAGAGGTCATCGGCTGAGACAAAACCGCCTGTAGCACACCTTAACAGGCCAGCTGCAGCGATTTTTGTTTTAATGAGGCCCTCACAAGGAAGACTGGAGGAGACTCAGACTGGAGCATTTTGAGTGGAGGGTGGGTGGGGATGTAGGTGAGGGAAGCAAGGGTGCCTCCCAGAGTCAAAATATCGCTGCAAGGGAACCAAACAGCTGTGTTGACTGTCTAGTCTCGGGCAAATGATTATAAACTGCATCTCGCAGGCAGGCAGGCCGGCGTGTTCTTCAAGTCGTCTCCACTTTGATCATGCGGCGTTGTAAACGGCTTGATCACCTAGGGCTTCAGATAATGTGCTCAGTTTTATTGACTTAATGAGTGGGTTGAAATGTTTATCTACGAGGCGCTCCGAGCACTTTTCTTGCAGCCATTTTTTTGTGTTTTGTTTTGGCACAGAGTCTCAATTCAGACAGATCTGGTGAAGGGGAGTGAGATGCTTGCACTGCTGTTGTTCGTTAGCGTTGTTGTTGCTCCTCCAATAACACCTGTTATTGTGACTTCTCTGCTGGGCTTAATTAATAGTCACACATGGATCTTTGTTTCTCTTTGTTCCCCTCGCTCTCTCTCCCCTACGCCATCATTCTGGCCTGCATCTCCACCCACACACACACACATACACACACACACACATACTTGTATTTCTATATGCTTGGATCATCCAGCATGGATAGGTAGTGCAAACACTTTAATGAAGTGAATAAAATGTCCCATCTGTGTTTGTCACCCAAACACCAAGACTGTGGAGGAATGCTCCTTTGTGTGCGTGCGTGCGCGTAACAGCTTCCTATGTAATTTATTTTCAACCTTATGTCAGTATTTCAATACACTTGTCAAGAGTAAATTGTTTGCCATCTCATCACCCATTCATCAATTTTTTTTTGGAAGACATTATATCCAGTGCATTTCAGTGGATCTGTTGGGTGGGGTGGGTAAAGGTAATGGGGAGACCTCATTCATCCACACACTGCTGTTTTGAAGTGATTTTGCCCTTTTGTCATGGAAGCCTGCTGGTGGTCCATACAATACTCCCACCAACCAGACCTTGCTCCCCACCAACCAGACCCTGTCCACCACCCCTCACCCCACCCCACCCCACCTCACAAAACTACTTTACTTTGAAAGGGGTAATTGATGATTGAAGATGCAGATCCCGGGTTTGCTGGTAGGAAGATGCAGTGCATCTGTGACCCCTTCAGTACAAAGAGGTCTCCACATGGCTTCCATGGAAAGCTGGGAAGTGCAAATATTTAGCTGGCTTTGCAACAATGGCCGACCAGTGGATGAATGGAACTTGCACCAGATCTCATTTGGCGAGAGGAGAGTTTGGTGGTGGTGGTGGTTGGAGAGGGAACACTCCCCTCAAAGAAAAGGGGGGAAAAATATCCCAAAGATGGACTTACAGAAAAGACCCAATTAGCAGTTTTATATGTGGTCAAGTATTAGCTCTCCATAAATGTGGCAAAATTTAGCTGAAGTTTTATGTGTTTGTTTAAAGGATCTTGCACATTACGAGACCATTGTTAAATCCTTTTTTCCCCACTCAGAGTTGAGCTCTGTGGAAAAGCACTTAAACTCCTTCATGGCACAGATCATTCTCTCTTTCTTTCCCACCTCCCCTCGTTTCCTGACAGTGCCACGCTTGTTTTAGACTTCTTTTTTTTGAATAAAGCTCTTTTAGGTCCTTTATTTCACTTCATTCTGCCTCTCTTTCATTCTCTCATTTCCCCACTCTTTCATAAACTTTTTTTTTCACTCATTCCCTCTCACTCCACCTAGCATAAGATTTTTTTGTTTTGCTCGTAGACCTTTTTAAAGTATTGTACATATACAACACCTGGAATGATTCAAGGAAAATCTTTTTTTATCCATTTTCTTACACCGTTTTTTTTGTACAACATTATGCGAAAGACTTTTGTTGCTTTCCACAAAGGCTGCTGCTTTTGTGGTGAGTGACGTTAGTAAGCTGGCCCACGGCAAGGATACTACCAACCCCCGCCCAACTTTCACCCCCCCCCCAACCCTCCTATCTCCAGTCTGCCAAAGCAGAGACTTGTAATCCACATCCAACGGTGCTGATTTACTGTAACTTATAAATAAATCCCTATAACTCACTGCCATAATTACTCCACCGAAGGTGCGAACTCTCCAACAAAGAGCTTTGTGCACAGGGAGATGAATAGCTGGCTGACCTAAAGATTTCATCCAACCACCACCAACCCACCCTTGCTTCCCTATCCAAATTATTCCGCCTGGCACATTTATGGCTCCAGCACTCGCTGACATGAGGGAACGGAAAGCCTTTAGGGGCTTGCGGATGAACTAACTGTGTGACAGATTAGCGAGTTATGAGTGAGCTCCGAGACATATTTCTTAATTAAGCACACATGGAAATTATCTCAGGATGTATGAGATTTACAGGGGCTACTGTTTTGAAATGGAGAGAAGGAATAGATCGTCATTATGGAGACACACTCTGCCTCAGTACTCTGAACAGTTCATTTTCTGCTTGCTAGTGCGACTTTCAAACTTCAGCTTCTACACAACTTTGTTCATCAGTGCTTTTTTGGGTTCTGTTCAGCAGCCTTTTAAAAAACGCTGCAATTTGTGCGCCGGTTGCCAAAAATGTGCCAAGACTTTCAGTTCAGTTGGCCAGTTCTCTCGGTGTTTTGTGCCCTGGCTTTTGCAGCGGGGGCAGAGGCGTACGGCACCTGCATCATTTAAAACTGGGTGGGTACAGCAGTACTCCCCTCATTATGATCCCTTTTGGGACGGCCCGTTGACCCTGCCCATGATGTCATTCTGTAAGTCTGTCACTAATAATATCCCAGCGCTAATAATGAGTGTGGGATTGATCCAGATTTCCTGTGTGAGCCCTGCTTTCTTTTTCGTTGGAGTTCAGGGGTTAATGTGTGTATGGGAGGGGGGGAAGGGGGTGCATGGGAGGGGAGGAGAGTTTTTATTCACCTTGTTTAATTTTATAACCTGTTTTATGTTTATAAATATTTATGCACACATACATGCATCTCATAAAATCACTGCCTTACGAGAACATAGACGTCACTCTGGGGTTAGTTTATGTCTCAGATATGATGTATTAACAACAGGATGCCAAATGCTACACGCTGTTACACACAACACACACACTCACACACACTTACTCACTCACTCACACACACACACACACAATTCAAGTTTTTCAGAGCTGCAAGCAAAAAGCTACCCTCATGTCAAGATGGCTGCATACAGGAGACTGATTTCTTGTTTTATTTCGGCAGTTCAGTTCCCAAGACTCTTCTCAGATGTGATTTCAGTCTTAGTTCATTTTAGGAATAATGAATACTACTTTACCTATATTGCTTCTAGGAGAGGCCATCTGACAATTCAGTGCTGTGAACTGTAGGAAACACCAAACAAATAATGTGGTGGATTACGTCTAGCATTACTCTTAAACTCCACATTAGATGAGCAATAAGACTGTAGAGACAGGGTTTTATAACTGATATAAGCCGTGTTAAAACACATAGCTAGACCCAAAGTGAAGGACAAGTTCAGAATTATATTATCAGGTTTTCCTGATACAACCCCTTTTCCAAAAATTGTTGGAAGCTGCCACTCTGTAAAATCACATCAACCTATCTATTTGCTAGACTGAACATGTGTTGAATGTTAAAACTGACAAATTTTACTGTTTGATATCTGAGAATTTTTGAAAAATCAAAGTAAATTTCACAACTAATTTGGCTTAGAAGGCAACATGATTGGGTATGAAAAGATCTCAGAGAGGCAGTGTTACTAAGAAGCAAAGATAGAGAGGTTTTCAGGATTCTGGTAAAAACATGGACAAATATATGCAACCGTAAAAAAATAATGCTCTTCAGTTGTGAAAAAGTTGAATTTCCTCATCTGCTGTGAATCATAATATTATATAATATCTTTGGGATGTTTTGAGAAATCTGGAGAAATCTCTATAGCAAAAAGCTGTTTGTATAGTTATGATCTTCAGGGCTTGCATTAGAAACCATTAGGGACCTAAAACAGACCTAATTTCTAAAAATTAGTAACGTACAGTTCAAAAGCGAGTATCTGTGGCTACATTGGTGCCTGTGGCCAGCCTGCATGTCTGAAAGGCTAAATTAATGGTGAAAGACACGGGTTTTGAGCATTGTATCAGTATTCACTATGCGACTATCCTGTCTTTTTAGGGAAGGCCTTGAACTCGTCAACTCAAAAAACATTGCCTGCATTCTGTACATATTACAATAATGTAGTCCATAGTAGGCAGGAGCCCATGCGCAAAAATAGCCTGCTTTTAGTCCTGACCTGTCACATTTGATGCACAGGGAACAAAAATTGGAACGAAAACACAGCTTTTGCGCAGCCGAAATCCAGTATCAGGCAAGTTATTTTCTTCATGGCTGAGGTTATACAATGTACCAACTATTTTAAGGCATGTTTTCACATAAAATTTTCCAAAAATATTCTGCTCCAACAACAGATAAGTTGTCTTTCCACTAATCTCAAAGAAATGAAGGGTTAGCATGTTTTGCAAATTTCAGGATTCCATTTGTATTTACATTATTGGATTGAGTTGTATTTACATTTCCAGCATCTGAACTGTTTTTATAGGCGACGTACAGCATTGTCTAAATGGGCAATCTTGAGACTAGACTATCCAACTGAAATTGCAGGTAATCACAAATATCATCATTTTTGTCAGTATACCCAGGCTGTATAAGCAAACTATTCCTCTCCCCTCCCGCATTTGTGTTGCCTGGGACCAGATAGCATGTTTTGAAATGTTGAACATGCTGGATGGCAGCAGGAACACAGATAAATAAACAGACAGCTGTGAACAGACACCTGGAGCCCACTCCATTTTCACAGTGTCTGTCTCATCTGGTGTTGTTACAGTATCGCTTTCCTTTTGATATATGATTTGTTATTGGGTGAAGGGGGCCCAGTGCTTGAACATTTCAAATGATGTGTTAAGTGAGCGTAGGGTGTGTGTTTAAGTTGAAGGAAAAGAGGGCATTCCTTAGTCTAAGACATCTTTGTTGATGTTTCCTCTATCAGCCCACTTTTTCTGGACGGAGTCCTGTGGGCGCTAACGTGTCGGATGTCCCATTTACAAGACATGCAGCTTTAGCAGTCATATATGCATAGATATACTGTGAATGCATCTACGTGTGTGTGTCTGTGTGTGTGTCTGTCAGAGTCAGGGCACCAGGACACTGTGTCTTGTGACAGACAGTTGTCCACAGATGCTTGCTCTCTGCTTCTCAAGACGTGTTTGTCAAACCTCTCATTCATCATCGGGGGTTGACCTAGCGCGAGCGATCAAGTGGCACCCCCCGTCTCCTGTTTCTCACGGTGCTGCTGGTACACACAGGGCACAGCCCCCCACCATGCCACACCTGACTAGCCTCCTGCTGTCACCCTGATGGATGTAGACTGGGGTGAGTGTGGGCGTTTAAAGAAGAGTGGGAAGGGGCCTCTCTGTTGACACCCCACTTTTTTAGCAAAAGAAATCCCTTTTTTTCTGAAGGAAACGTTGACCTCTAAAATGTTCCTTTTGTGGTCTTGATGATGGGTGGAGTGGTGCATCTTCATCCTTCTTCCTCTTACATTTGGCAAGAGACTTTTGGAGTCCTTGTGTTGGGTTTCAGAGAGCAGGGGAAAAAACAAGACCATGTACCCAGAAAAAAAGGAAGGATGAGATGTTTGTGAGTTCAAGACGTGGGTGCAGTGCATTGCCCACCATCTGCCACAAATGTCACACTTTAGCTCTTTCCAGTCTGGTTCTCTGTAGCCCTAGTTTAGTTTGCAAACAGTCTCACATGCACGCTCATAAGTACACACAGAGACATACCACATTTACGCTTCGTGTCTATCTTGGCATCAGATCACTAGTCCCAGCCTGAGAATACCACAGCTACAGGCATGTCAGTCTCATTGACCAGTAAGTCTTTTGTGAATTTGGACAGGCTTTATGCACTCGTTATCTTCTTTCACTACCACTCACTGTGTAATCATGTTTGTGCTCATTTATTACAGCTGTTTCTCTCACTACTACTGCAAGATTTATCTCAATTAAAATCTGAGTAAGTGGACCAGGAAATCATCTTTGCTGTTGTTGCTGGAAGATTTGTCAGGCTCTTGTTGTATGACATTTACATTTGGTATGGAATGGTCACATCTGGGCAGCCATACTGAGATGTTGTAAACAAGAAGTTGAAGGGGGTTTCGCCTTGTTTTTCCACTTCAGAAAGTTCACCTGCACTAAATGGCTTTTTTCTTAGGTGGGGAGGTGGGGGGGAAGCTGGAACACTTAATATCCACTTGGTCACTGGCCAGCGATATAACTGCTCAGAACTGTCTTTAGAGTCTCCTTGTAAAAAGGCCTAATTGCAGCAGCCTCAGACACAAGTTGCTTTGCCATTAAGCAAACTTGGTACAGCTCATGGTTGGTGTGCTGCCAAGCCTCGGAGCACAAGCAAATGACTCTCTGATGAAAATAAGGGCTTCTTGAAGGCCATTTCTCTGTTGTTCTCCAAGGGCACTAATGCACTGCTGTGTAGCAGTCTTGAGGTACACATTAGCATGAGAGCTTAGCCGTGAACAGATCCAATAAGCAGAGCTTCCACTTAGCGTGTTTGGAGAAAGACGAAGAAAAAAAACCTCACCAAGGAGCAAAGGCGAGAGATGTGAAACAGTCATTGTGCAGAAACGTCAACACCATTATTTTGGTGTTGTATGTGGTTGTGCGTGCGTGCGTGCGTGTGTGTGTGCGCTCGTCGTACTCATTTGCTCATTCTTTGGTCGCGCTCTGGCATGTGGAGCAGCTGCGGAAGCCTAACCTCATCTCATCGGCGCGCCCGGCACCCTCCACAGGGACCGTGACACCAGACACGGAATGGCAGCCGCTCTGCTCCGCTCCACTCTACTCCTCGCCTTTCCCCCGTGGCCCATAGCCTAAGGCCCATTAGCGGGTGCTGCGGCCAGCCCTCTCAACACCCTTGAGGGCCTGATCCCTGTCCGCCCGTCCGTCCACCCCACCGGCTGCTGAGTGAGCCGCCACAGAGTGAAGGCGCACAGTTGGAGTGGGCAAAGGCGCCAGGCAGCAGGCGCCAAGCTCTCTTCACAGATACTTGTCTCATTCTCTCTCTCTCTCTCCCCCTCTCTCTCTCTCTCTTTCCCGCTCTCTTTTTGACTGTCTCTACCTGTCTTTAATATTTTTTTATTCCTAGATCCTGAAATCTCCTCTTCACAAAATTTTACTCATGTAATTTCACAGTGTTGCTTCTGATGCTGTGGCTCTGCCATCACATATTTTTGCTTTGTGAAATGAGAGATATTTTATGGGAACCCTAACATAAAGACACACACACACACACACACATCCTCACCTACCCTCCTCTCAGACGGGAAGAGGCTGAAATTCCCAGCCTCCGAGTGTTTGTTGAGAACCCTGGGCAGGGATAAGATTGACGCTGGGCAGCCAGCACTGTGTTTGGGCAACTCCTCAAAGACCTTTCCGATCTGCTGAACAAACGCTAAATTTGGGCGTCAAAGAGGGACCTTAAGCTGTCCCCTCCTACCTCCCTCCTTTCCCCTCCACCACACACCAACCAACCCCCCCCACCCTTTCCCAGTTCACCAGTGTCTGTCTACAACCCTCATTAACATCCCAGAGGAAGATCCTTAGGATTCGCACTGACCTCCAAACAATTTTGTTCATTTTGCATGTTTTTGTGGACTATGGAATATGTTCACTTTCCCAGGCCTTCTGCAGGTCTTAGTCTTTCAAATAATCGTGGCATCATAGAGCATGAAGGAGAAAAAATGGCTGTATGAATTGACTGAAAAAGTGCTTGAAGATCAGGTAATAAAATTAACTGCAGTGAAGAATTTAATGGCTCAAGCGTACACTGTGAAAGAACATTCTAGAAGGCAAAAACATTCTACGAGGCAGAAAGAGGTGTTTCTGAGAAGAAAACTAGAAGAATCAGGTGAAAAGAATGAGCACTTTGTCAGATATCTGGGGGACATGGCAAAAGCATGCGTATCATTCCGAGCAGCCTCACTTCTTTGTCCTGTTACCACATGAAACCTCTGTTGAGGAGGGGGGGAACAACTGTCATTAGAGGATGAATCCAGCCTTTGTTGTGAAGGCATCCCAAACAGAGCCTCTCAGACTAAACCTTGAAAAGTGCTCTCCTTCCGTCTTGTGTCACACCATTTAATAGGGACCTATGTTTACTGAATGTTGAATTGAAAAGCAGTCATGCTGGTACACAGACTCAAAGTAGCATTCTTCCCCTTGTGCAAATTGCCATGTGGAAGATGATTCCCTCTCTTCCCTCCCTTTGCACAATTAGTTTGAATTAATCCTTCCAAACCCATTGATGTTTTTGTAAATAAACTGTCTCAAGTCAGTCCTGCCACAACAATAACTCCATCACAATTTTTCATAGGTTGTCATAAAACAGTACCTTTTTTTATTTTCATTCTTGATAAAAAGTACAAACATAAGCTAAACGCAATGTCTTCAGAACATTATCCTTTTCAATTTTTTGGTGTGCTACTCTGCAAACTGTAGTATCTTGTAGCCCAGATTCTTTAGATCATCACTGAAGAATGGTGAATGCAGGCCTTCTTCGTGTCTTAAAATGTCTGGATGTAAATCTGACTGACTGATTCAAAGTATCAGTCAGGGTTTGAGACAGGAATAAAGCATGCCGCCTCAAACAGCACTCTCATACTGTTTTTATTTAAAGCCAAGATTTTTTAATGGGTCTAAATTCTTGTCTCTGGAATATGATGGAAACCATACAGGTCATGTGGCTTGAGCATATGGTAGTATTCCAGTGTGCCAGAATGACTTGCATCTGCACCTGTGCTTGCTATTTCATCCTTAAATTATTTTAAGTGCAGAAATCGATCCAGCGCACAGCCCTGTGTGATACATCTTTAAACTGGCGGTGGAGAGCACTCTATTGTGAGGGCATGAATGTGGGGCACAGTGCCGATTAAAAATGGGCAACGTTACAGCTGCGTAATGGTCTCTCTCCAAATTTCCAAATGGACTGTACCTGTCACATACTTTTGTAGATGAGTGCTTTTGAAAATAATATATATGATTTTTCTTTCATCTAAACCAACAAGCAGTGTTTCTGATGTTACTCGCTGTTGTTCGAGGTCACCGAGTGCTCTCGGTATGAAAAAGAATGAGAAAATATGATACAACATAAACCAAATAGTGAATCGGTAATAACTGGTGCTCACTCTCAGATTAATTTTCCTATGCCGCACTCAGTTAATCTTAAGATAGGAACAGACCCACCGATTATTAACCCCATACTGATATGATGGAACGTCCGGGCTAGTCATAGGTAAGCCAGTCCGAGGTAATCAACAGTAGTTGCAACAGGAGTCGTTATGTGTATTTGGTTGACTGATTTGAAACGTTGTGATTCTTTCCATTGTTGACATAATTACAACTGAGTTTGACTGAATCAAACATTTTTGATATTATCTTAACTGGTTCGTTCTATGGTCACTATGATACCAATTGTGACATAAAAATGCTGTTTTAGTGCAAGACATCCAAAAGACTGCAGTCTAGCTCAGTTTAGTGGGAAGCTAGAGGCCTATCTTTGCATGAGGTGTTGCTAGTGGAATTGCGTTGTCAGGGGTTAGCCTCACTAACCGCTAGCAGGTTTGTCTGGGTTCACCCAGGCTAAGTCGAGGGTGGATTTGAGAGGAACTCTGATCAGCTGGGAGATGCCGTCCTCACCCCAGAGAGGCGTCAATGGGATTCAGTTTCCCACCGTTTCCAAGAAAGCAGACACACAGAAGCCGGATAGCTATCTGAACAATGTTGCATGGAGGGGTCCCCAGCCCTCTTTAGCTAAGCCAGACCTGTAGTCCCCGTCCCCCCCTTCACACACTCACACACACACACACACACACATACACACACACACACACACACACACACACACACACACACCAACCTGCTCAATGCTGGGCTACCACAGTGTACCCTTGGGGTTATTAGATTACCTGATCACTCCTTTCAGATCTCAGCACTGGCATAGTTTATTAGGTCACATAAATGTGCTCTCCAATCAAACTAAATTTGAGTTTCTTAATTAAAAAAAACTTTTCTCTCCATTTGGTCTTTCTCTCTCTTTCTCTCTCTCTCTCTCTCTCTCTCTTGTTTGATGTTTTATGTCCTTGGAATGCACAAGAGGGAGAGGTTTTTGGCTCAATACTTCCAGCGTTTGCGCTGCATTTTGCTCAAGCATAAATGTTTTACCCTGGCCCGACATAGCTTACAGGAAACAACTTACATTTTGGCGTCAGCAGATAGCCCAATGATGTCTTTTATGGTAAGATTAAACCGTTGTTTTTGCGAGAGCCTCTTGGTTTTGTTTTCTGCAGCTGTTAAGAGTTTTGTGCTTCAGGCATGAGAGTTCTTGTGCTGACATCCAGAGGCCATTGGATATGTCAGGCAGGCCAGCTTTCAAAGCTGTACATTTAATGTATTCCAAGTCCCTCTCATGACGGAAGAAGAAAAAGAAACCAAAATGAAAGGCTTAGAAAGTTTTCAGACGTGTCGTCACTGTCGTCTCTGTTCGTACACCTCTCCTTTACTCCCCACCCGCTAGCCTTGCCAGTGTTGTTGGCTGACCCTGTCGGTTTAATGAACTGAGGGTGATCAGTGATGGGTGCAGTGTGCTTTGATTAGAACCTGGTCCAGGAACTTTTATTCTTTGATGTGCTAGCCGGCGTCCTGGCTGCCTGGAGTCATCCTGGTGTCTGACTGAGATGGTGATGGTACCTTATGGTCGACTAGGGCTTAGTACAGCACTGTGTGTACCTGTATGTGTATTGATGTGTCAGGGCCTGGTGTGATAATGTTATATGGTGGATCTTATGTCTCTCTGATTCTGTTCCTTAACCGTAGGTACTTGTATATGGCTTTAGTCTGGGTTTGTACCTGGAATGGTATCTTCGAAGCCTCACTTTTTAGGTCACAGTTCAGGATTTCTTGAATCTTGAAAGATAAAAAAAGGTATCTTGAATTTCCTTTGAGATAAATAAATATCTATCTATCTATCTATCTATCTATCTATCTATCTATCTATCTATCTATCTATCGGTTCTAAAACTGGGGTTCAGGGAAACCCAGGGGTCTGCAGAACATTGCCAGGGGGTCCGTGAAAAGTTTGCTACAAAGTAAACTTGTCTTATGAGGAGAAAAATATTAGAGATCAGTTTAATCGCATTGTGCTCATTACTCCATCCAGCATAACATTAGTGACAAATTAGCCTATGTGATACATTAAATCAATCTGTCAAAACACTTTCCTTTAGCGTTAATGTTAACTACAAGCAAAATTAATATTACTTATTATGTGAAACAAACAGTATATTTTAACACAGTAGGCCTAGATTTGACAAAAAAAAAAATCAATCCTTTGGTTGCTCCTGCACTATTTATATAGTTTTGTAAAACACTACACACATTTTAGCAAAATATGTTTTTAGAGTTAAAGTTCAAAAGCATCTGAAAGAACAAATTGTTGTAATCTTATATGGTTATATTTTTGTTGCAATTATGAGGGGGTCCTTGAAAAACATTCTGCTCCATGAGGGGTCCCGGCCCAATGAAGTTTGATAACCCCTGATCTATCTATCTGTGTTGTCAGTTAAAGGTTTGTGGTCAACCAGTGCTTCAATGAAGGTAAAAAAAAGTGAATGAATACAAATATGGCAGTACTTTTCCAAGGTCGAAAAACATTGTGCATTATGATCTTTATTAATCACAGTGCCAGTTCTTTTTTTAACATAGTGGAGAGGCCCACGTGCCCCGTGGAGCCATTTGCGTGCTTTTCTGAGTACAATCACCAGAGAATGCGGCTGGGCTTGTTCCCCGGGGCTAAAAAGCCTTATTGCGCATTATGGCTCTGCTATATGAACTGTGCGCTGACGATAACAGACAGGCAAAATGAAAGCCAGGTACAGCCTTCTCCCTCTGCCTTTCCATGATGCTGTGCGACCCGGCCCGCTCCCGCTGAGCGGAATGCGCTGTGGAGAATTCGTCCAGGGAGTTTTTCCCAAGGATGTGGCCGGAAGGGCTTGTTTTCCAATTCCAAATCGCAGTCTGGAAAAGATGTTTAGTTTTTGGTGCATCAAATAGACCAAAATATCTTTAGTAGTAAAATAATGTGTAGCTTACAAGTTATTTACGGCAGCTTTGCAATGTCAGTATAGTCTATGTGAAAAAATAGACTGGGGCCCAGGAGACAACAAAACCTGACATGCCACCACTTTGGCACAAAGTGAGCGTTGACAAAATAAATAAATAAATAAATAAATACATAAATGTTTTGTTATCTCAAATAGATTGGCTAGTGAGAACTTAGACAATGCTTGAACATAAGGTTTCATTTAGCCTTATAAAACGTTTATCTTTATCGTCAGCACCTAAGAAGTCCATGGAACCGCTGAAGTGTTCATGAGATGAGATCACTTGCCGTTTTTATAATCACCCGAACCTTGGTGTAGCGCCTGCAAAGGGAAATGCTGTCACTCCGTTTGCTTTTGTGTTGCGGCGAGTGGGTTAATGCCCTGAGTGATCACAGGCGCCCTATCAGAGCGCTGGCGTGAAGCTCCAGCCCACTGCCTAGTCTCTCCCGAGCCGACTGCATGTGTTTGTCCCTCTGGCTGTACACTTCCATATCAGACAGAAGCCGTCTCGCCGCGACTTGTTGCTTCGTTTTTGGATTTGTGCATCAGCGGATTTTTGATCCAAGAAAAGCGGCTGCAAAGGAGCAGTGGGAGGACAATTGAAAATACGGGAGGCTTGGAACGCGAAAGACACAGTACACAAGGTAGCGAGTTGACAAACCTTTGTATGTTTTTTTTCCGGGAAATCTAACGTTAGCAGCGTAGACTCTGTCAGTTGTACAAGATTGGAATACGCTACCATGCAAATGCGAATGTAAATGAAGACTGTAGCGCTCGAATAAAGACGATTACCACGCAGTAATTTTTTTTTACATCGGTAGGTTATTGATGTATCGGTATGCATATATTTTTGATGTCACTAATGTTAAAGAAGTGTGGTCTTCATGAAAGCAGGTTAAGTAGGCGGTTGAATGGGCCAGACTATTGATTTTTGTTGAGAACAGTGCTTTGAAAAGGACATTATTTTGAGGAACCATAATCTGACTATGATGGATAGAACTTCTCAAACAAATCAAATCCGCCTCCGTATTGTCTCTGTCAAAGCTGATATTTGCTAACATTGAGAAGCATGTATGCATTTGCAGTGTGGTATCCTTGACTCCCTTAAGGAATGGCCTGTAACAATTTTTTTTAACCAAAATGACCAAGCAACTTTTAACATCAAACCACTGCTAAAATAAATCACCACAGTGGTGCTTGCATATTGCGCCTTCAATCCTCTTTCAAAGTAGTTAATTAAAATGACTAATGTTTAGACGTTGCCAACAATAAATCAGGTTTTATGCCATATGGGTGTGCTTTGATGTTCTAAACAAGACAGCTTGGAGGTGCATTCTCCTGACATCACCTAAATATTTCTTGACTGCCTCTGGTGTTCTTCTGGATATTATGACACATGAGTTTTCAGTTGAGAGGTGGGTGCAAGGTGAGAGCTTAGTGGGAATGCCAGAACAGCTTTGATGCTCTGTTTAGCTTCAGGAGAAGAAATTTACCTCAAATGGCTTTAGAGAAGTCTGCCACTTGAACAGGAAAATCCAGGGGAAGTTCTGTTAAGGTGTGTCTGAATTAAGCCCACAATGTCAACACCACCTCATGTTTACTGAAATAGGCTATCACTTCTTTTTCAGTCCCCTGAAAGGCAGTTAGTATTCTGACTTTCTTTTTATAATTGCCATCTACTAGTCTTAATTAAAGGGCTAGGCAGCTCTGTAACTGTATCTCCTTTAGTGTGCAGCAGTACATGGTAGTTGCAGACGACTCTCAGTCTCATTCAGAGGAGAAAAATCTTTGACAAAAAGGGAAGCGAGAGCTTTTCCAAACCACTCCTAAGTATCTAGCCGTTACGAAAATGTGGCCTGGTAGTTCCCTGCCGGGACTGCACAGACCGCTCTGTGTTGTCAGTGCAGACTGCTGTGGATGTCTCACCTGCATGTCAACGCCCTGCATTGGGACACTCATGCTCCTGCTGAATTCCTCCGGCACCAGGGTGGTGTGTGTGTGTGTGTGTGTGTGTGTGTGTGTGTGTAAGAGTGTGAGAGAGAGAGAGAGTCTGTGGATGTGTGTGGCTGGATGTGTATTTGTGGGTTTTTCTGGCAGATGTTTCCACTTTGAGCAACATAATTTTGTTGAATAGAGTAGAGGTCACACTTGAATTATTTATGTAATATTATTATTATTGTTATTATCATTGTTATTATTATTATTTTGCTTATGTTGTTTAAGCATCAAAACAAAGTTTTGGTAGCTTACGAAGGTCAATTCATAAAGTGTCAAAGATAGTTATGATCCACAAACAAGAAATGAGTTTTGTTTTGTTGAGGAAATGTTCTAATTTTTATTCACGACCAACAAATTTGCCGAGCTGAGAATGATTAAGCATAAGCTTTGGAAGTGTATTGCTTTCACGTAACTTCTAAGTCTCCCAAGTCACATAACTCTTAACACATATATTAGGGTTATCAAGGATCACTGAAAATGACATTTTGAATGAGGGTCAGCAAAGTTACTTAGCCCTCTGTTGAGCTCTCTGGTAAAACCCAGTCTGTTTTTTGGGTTTTTTTTTTTTCAAAACCATCTGCCTGTTTTCAAACACCCTGCTGTCTGACCTGACCCCTGCCAAGTGAGACATCATCATTGTCTCTCTCGTTTTTCCACTTCTTTTCTCTGTATCCTCTCTCCTCCAACTGGGGCACTTTAAAGGCTGTCATTCTCAGGTTTCTCCTGTTTTTCTCCTGTGAGCAGAGCCGGCACCATCTCTGAGCACATTGGTCACATTCACGCTGGCGTCGCCCTTGTAATTTTCCCTACATTTCCCCACCGGGTTAGCCCGTGCAGAAAGGGGCTTTCTATTTGATGTTTTTTTTTTTTTTTTTTTTTTTTAAATGGATGCGGGTCAAAAAGTGAACACCACCAGTTCTGTTGGTGTGGGTGAGATATTTCGGAGTGTTTAGCACTATGCACACGCGCTCCACACGCAAGAGATGGCCCTGTGTGGAAACGCTGTTTGCGAGCTGTTTGCTCCCAAGGAAACACTTGTCTCTTTCACTGGCCTGTTGCTTATTTGGGACAGTAACTTGCCGGGAACAAGCTAGTTGTGTAAAAGATGGTCCTCGGCTTATTTCAAGTGGTATAAATTGAAGTTTGAGAGAGTGTGTGCAGTCCTGTCATCTCTGTGAAAAGTAGCCCATAAATAGGCTATATTTTGGTTTACTGCTATGGAACAATTTGGTCTGCATAAGCATAATTTGAAATATAATTTTATGTATGTCAGATGGTCAGAGGGCCTCTTCAGGTTTGTAACTTTTTTACATGATAGTTTGGCATCCAGGCCCTGTGCCAACATTACAACCATGCATTTACCTGTGAAGTGCAATTCACCGAGCCATTTTGAAGTGCACACCGAGCGTATCACAACGCAGGCTTTGAGTTGATTGTTTCTCTCTCTTTCTCTTTCTCTCTCACGTGCGAGCGCACTTTCTTTCTCTCTCTCTCTATTTTTCTCATTCTTTCTCTCTCTTTCTTTCTTTGAGCAGTTTCAGTTTGATATGACACAGCCCTCATCCATCCCCTGTAATAAGATCCATGTGAGGGCTTGAACCCCTCCGGTTCTCCAGCGGAACCCATAGACCTCTGTTCAATCTCAGGCCCCTGGTCTGTAACATAGCCACTGTCTACACACACCTTTACCCACAGGGCCTGCTCTCTGCCTGCTGATGGAGCACTGTAATGTCAGGCCCCTCTGACTCACCTGCCTGTATGGTTATTGTCTTCTTGCTGAGGCCTCCTGAGAGCATATGTGCAGTGTGGACTTTGGAGGACGGAACCCTATGTGGGCACACAACTCATGTTTTCTGCATTTGTGTAACTGTGTCATGTGTTTGAATTGGCTGAAGTTATATCTTGATGTAGCTTTCTTTTTTCTTTTTTCTTTTTTTTTTTTCAGTCTTTGGGATTTAGTAGCTCTCCTGACTATAGAGTTTGATTTTGCCATTCTGGACAGCCTCTGGAAAGGCTTAAAGGCTGTATGTGTGTCATTTTTAGATTAAAACATCCAAAAATTATCATCAATTATCACCAGCGTGTGAAAAAATAGCCATATTGATGCAGTGTCAAAAATCACCTTAGCTCCGTGTCCAGATATCCACTGAAGTTAGCATCAGGCCAGTTCTCATGTCACACTCTTCTGTTTATAGCTGCTACATTAAATACAGTTCAAGAGAAAACAAAAACTGCATTTAAAACTTGAAACTTGAACTTAAAACAAAGAATTCCATGAAAACACCACATGGCACCTGTAATCGACAGGAAGATAATTTTTAAAAAAGGATTCTTATTTGAATTTATCTTTGTTTTGACTCTTGGTTGCAGTTTCATCACAGGTGTCTGGTCTCACTCAAAAAGAGCCAGCCATCCTAGGTACATGGCACTAATCAGCTGACCTGGGTGGGACACGATGCCAACCCATTGTGAGTCAGCAATGGCTTTCAGGTTCAGGTCATGGGTTAAAAGGTCGTTGTTGCATACATGGTTGACTAAACATACATCCCAACAAACAGAGACTAGCAGCGATGTTGACGAAAGTCCATGGAATTTCTGAAATTCAGCTAATTGTTGTCATTAGAGTGGATTGACTGCCAAATACACTTCAACCTTTGAAGCAACAAATGATGGATGATGATTATCAGTATATTTAAAAGAAGCTTAACCCCTGTTTTTTTTTCTCTCTCTCTCTCTCCCCCTTTCCCTCTCTGCCCTTTTCCCCGTCTCCTTCTGCCACTCAGAAGAGTGGTGAAAAGAGAAGCAGGCCTTTGGGGAGAGGACCATGGCCCTGAGTGAAGGGACCAGTGACCTCCACCCCCTCAGCAGCAGCAGCAGCAGCCCGCCATCAAGTAGTGCCAACACTGCACCTGCCACCACCACCACCGCCAGACCAGCTTCACGAGGGGGAGGCTCTGTCAGCCCAGATGCCATCACCTCTGCCCTGAGCACAGACGGCGAGGAGGAGGAGGAGCGGGACACCCCAGTGACGACAGCACCTACTGCACCACTGAAAGACGTCCCGCAGACAGCCGCTAGCGCAACAAATCAGAATGGCGGTGTCAAGCCCAACGGTTCCATCAGGCCACCTTCATCCTCCACCTCTTCGTCCTCCTCAGCCTCCTCTTCCACAGCACAGAGGCTCCTGTCACCGACACTAACGACGCCTCCACCGCCACCGTGCTGTCTCTGCTGCCCCTACCACCCACCGCCGCTGTGCTGCCATGGGAGCCAGCAGGAGTGCCATCTCTTCCAGAACCATCCGGCGGGTGCAGCGGCCGCAGCTGGGCTGCGCGGGGGTGCCTGCTGTATCCAGGGCTCGGCAGCCTTCTGCATGCAACAACGCTGGCGTGAGCACTTCCAGAACCAGCCCAATATGTCCGCCCTCAGGTAAGATGACTCTCTCTCTCTCTCTCTCTCTCTCTCTCTCACACACACACATGCTGTACACACACTCTCTAAACTGCTGTTCAGGCTGCCAGCGTAAGGCTGTCATTCAAATTTATCACAGTATTGTCTCTCTAGTTGGAACAATAAAAAAGAATTTCAATCTAGCATATAACTTTTGCTTGTTTTTTTCTAGTACTGCCAATCGATTAAAAAAATGAATCAAATTAATCACAATAGAAAATTTAAGCTATTCACAAATAATCACAAATGTAAAGTTTTATTTTTTGAGAAAAAAAAGAATGTTAAGCATTCCCCCTGCTTAGCGCAGGTTTCAGCAAATTGGTTTCCTTTACACCCAAAATGAAAGGGTGTAGTTGCCACAGGTTTTCTATGACAGGGGTGCCCAACCTTTTTCGGCTTGCGAGCTACTTTTGAAATAAAGGGGTTGAAAAGATCGACCATATGACCTTTTAACCATTCCCCCGCCGCATTGCATCTTAGGTATACAAATTCTCCGCACTCCCCCTTGCTCTTCAAAATCTTCAATCTTCAAAATTACTTTAAATGTTAGTTATTTCATTATGTATATATGGCACTAATATACCTGGGCTCCAATAGTCTGATGGAACACTATCAAGATAGTACCCCTAAAAAATCCCTCCTGTGCGACATAAAGTCACTAGCTATCGCTGAGTTTTTGTCATCACTCTTAGCAGTGCCGTGCATACAAGTTTTTTTCAAGGCAATAACATGACACAGGAGATAATGAAAACGATATGCAGTGTTGCGTTAACTGCAGTGTACAATAACACTAAAATGGAGGTACAGGGTGTTTCACATGTAAAGTTATTTGATTTTGACGTGACGCTAAAATGAACTGCAGCCAATGAAACGTTGATGGCTTGAGGGCCCTTTCCGGGCGGAACCAGTTGGAAACAACCTCCATGGGTGTTTCAACTTCCTTGTGTATTCCTACCCCCTTGTTATAAACCTTTGTTGCAAGTATTGCCTAATTCCTTCTACAGTCTAAACTACTACATCAAGTAACTAGCATGTTCACAAACAGGCATCACAAACATCTTGAAAGTTTATTATTCTTAAAAGTGACATGTTAGAAGAAGTCTACTTCCAAACAAACTTTCCCAGTGTAGGATTAACTTCCACATTTGCTGTCTTTGTTCTTTATGTCAAATTTTTACCTGACGATCTGACCTCTAGTCGGCAAATGCGCCACCTACTGTTCGGCATGTGTACCACCGCATCGTTTTCACTTAGTTTCAACGTTCTGGAAACAATGTGTGTGGAGACAAATCGTTTTGAAACCGCAAAGAAAAAAAAACTGCCACAGTTTCCATGTGTATATACACTGAAAGTGATGGCATCGAGCAGCTTGGTCACATGCGGTCAGAGGGTGATGGGATAGCTTCAGTGTTTGTGGTTGTCTGTTAACTTGTTCGTTTCTTTTCTTCATCTGTTACATTTTAGCTTTGCTCTGTTAGTAACACTTGCTCAGCGCATGGGATTGTACCCTTGAAGTGCATTTGGTTCATGTGGGAGGCAGAGCAGATGCACATGAAAGTCTGTTACGTGAACCAAACTCATGTTGCCTAACTTTTCAACGTTGCAGGACAGGATTTATTTTCAGTCTTAACAGCTGTGGTGTTTTGAGGCACTTCTGGTCTGAGCCAAATGTGGTCCTGATCTGGCCCAGATCTAGTTCAGATTAGGCCTTGATCTGGTCTCCAAACCGACGCAAGCACATATGGCTTGTCTTCTCAGCCCAAGGTGGCAAAATATTGAACTCATTAGTTAGCAAACATTTGTTTTTGTTTTTGTTACTGCATTTTTAGTAACTGTTGCCAATTTTAGAAGTAGACCCCCCCACACACAAACTTCTCAAAAGCCAGGGAACTTAAATACCTTTGTTTTCAGTTGAATGGGCCTATATTTGTCAGCGAAAAAAAAAAAAGGAGACCAGGGTGTAATTATTTACTTAGGTCTGTTGCCTCGTGGTGGTAGCCAGTAGTTGGAGGTTTCATGCTCATGTAAGACTATATTTTAGCCCGGCCAAATGCGTGGAAATTTTTTCCTGCCCCAATCGAATTAGAACCACCACTACTACTCCCACCCCACCCGCCCCCTTTTCCTCTCATTACAGTGATGTTCTCTATCTTTGTGGGTGGCTTTGCCGGATTAGATTTATGCCTCCGCATCGAGTGTGTACAGAGGACCCCATCCAGATGCATTTTACCAATGGGTGGTCATGTTAGATGAGGATAACATTGCAACCATTTGGATGCATTTGCTGCCATCCATGTCTCACTTCTTAAACTGCCCCCCCCCCCCCTCCCCAACCGTACATCTCCACCATCTTTGGTAACCCCCTCCACACACACACACACACAAGCTCCTCTTCTCAGCAATGAGGCACAGATGTGGCCTTCGCTGCATGCCTCCTGTGTTGAGCGGGCACTGTTTACCAAACAGGTCACTCTTGTGCAGTGATGACAGGTTTGAATTACCGCTTGCATTCGGTTACCCTCAGTGCTTCACCGCATCGGTGCCATGTGTCCTGGGGCCCCCAAAGGTGGCAGGAAAGCCGTAGTGACGGGAGACAGACCGATAAGAGAGGGGGTGCAGGCAGGTAGAGAGGAATGGACCCTCTCCGATGTTCGGTTGGGAGGCCCCTTAAGGACTTAACTATGTGCTGCCCTCAGATGGAAAGGCAGTCTAGAACACAGAGTGGCCTCAGCCATTGGCTTTGTGTTGCTTTGTGAAGGCCTGTGAATGTCCCCTTAGGCAGGCTACAAGGTGGCTCAAGTACTGTGCCTTTCGTACAACGATTTTTTCCAGCTGTGAGATGTTCTGTGTCTGTCTTGAATAGAGTTACCTTGTGATCAAGACACTTGCAAATTCAAAGACTTTCAATTTGTGGTGTATGTGTTTTCTTTTTAAAATGAAAAATAGTGGCCATGTATGGACCCAAAAGAAAAAAAAACTGGTATGACTATTTTATCCAAAGGACTGGAAAATGCATTAGAAGTAGTCAATGTCTGACTGGTAAGATTATCCATCACCATGATTTTTATGCTTCTTTTATATGTACATGCATAAATAGTTTGAGCGAAGGAACAGTCGGAGATTTGAATCAGTGTCCTTGAACAGTCAGCTGTTTGGCAGGGGGGTCTCAAATGGCTTTTCAAGCTCCTGCGACCGACGAAACAGAACCCGGCTTGCTCAAAGAATGTTCTAGAAGTGACGCCGTTGACCTTGAATCCTATCTGTCGTGTCAGGCCCTCTATGCTGATGGCACAGTAATTGCAGGTTCTTGCTGGAGAGAGAAATTCATTAGGCCAAGTGTCTTGTTGATAAGAGCTTTACTCATCACAGAGACTAGTGGCAGAGAGTGGACTGAAGTCCAATGTCCCCAGTGCCCAATGTTTTTAAAGATATTTTTTTTTTGGGGGGGGGGGGGTTGTCTTTTATTCTGATAGGACAGTAGAAAGTGACAGGAAATGTGTGATTGGGAAAGGACTCCGGGTTGGACCCGAACCGGGTGGGGGTGCATTGGGATTCAGTCAAAGATGCTCTGTGGTCTCCTGTCAGGTTTGTCCTGCCTGCCTACCTGCTTCAGTGGCAAAAATTGCAACTATGAGCCATAGTGACAGCAGAGGATGATGGGATCCCTGCTCGGGTCACGAAGCATTCTTGACCTCTGTCCTCACATTCCATTCAACCCTCTTTTCTTCTGCTTTTTTTTTTGCTTTTTTTGTTGCTAGCAGACACACACACACACACACACACACACACACACACACACACACACGTGTACCTGCTTTTTTTACATTTCTCACATACACACGCACCTTTTTTTCCATCTCTCACATATACACACACACACACACACACACACACACATATATACACACTGATGTTGAGGCTAGAAAGCATGCCTACCCTGTAGTTTGAACTAACACGTTGGAAACTGTTTCCTTGTGTTTATAATAGTGTTTAGGAGTTCTGTTGTCTCTGATCTGTATCATAATGCAGTCATCTAAATCCTAATGCAAGTACCATCATGTTACCATGGAGCCAAGGAAGACATGCACCTTGGGCCCTCTGTCTGTGAGTGTGTGTGTTTGAACACCTGAGCTTGTGGGCGTTGAATAGTTTTGTAAACTTCCTCTTGCATTTTGAGCTAGCTGTTTGTTTTCTGTTGTTGTTGTTGTTTTTAACCAAACACAAACCACAGATTTCTAGCTTCACAATGGCAGGCCTTTTCTATGCAAAATATTAAATAAATATAGAAGTACTGTGTGTGCCTTGACAGCTGCATGCCCCAACCGGCAATGCTGTCTGAAAATGATCTAAGTGCTATCGATTTCAGGGTGTCAGTTTGTGAGAGCTTTGCACATTATCTACAATAACAACTGGTCGCCGTGGCATGTAGAGTCGAAACTGCTGTCAAAATCTCCTGTGTAATGATTTGTAGGCGCGTTTTGGAAGCAGAGTATATCAGAAGCACAGTGGCCCTGCATGACCCTGCTTATAAATCACTGGCAGCTCTTGTCAGAGTAATCTCAGCAAGTCTTCTGTAATGGGCATGCATAAAAACACACTGCAGTACGCTGAAGGTCATGTTCACTATGTTCACTTTGCTTTCTAGCTGTTTGGTGTGAATAGACCGAGTTAGATTTTTAGTGTCATAGCTGTTCCCACAAGATTTCTGTATTAACATTTCATATGTTATTTCAATGTTGCAGAAGTAATTTGGGAACGAGATGGAGCTTTCAAGCATTGTTTTAGTTTTTTTATCGTTGAAACTGTCTATATCTATCTATATGCTATGCACAGGCAACGCACATAATTTGTGTCAGGAAATAATTATCAAATAGGGATCACGACCAGTGAAACCACGGTATCTGCTAGTGCCACTTTTTGTGTCCCTATAAAATGGTAACAGTGATTATATGCTGCAGAACTTTCCATCCCTCGGGTCCTCCTGTTTCCTACCCTCTGTCCACCTCCGTATGTTCTTACATAGTTTTTTTATGTTGTCTTGCAACCATGGAATTAAGGTTTACTGAAAACAGACGTGTGTCTGTGTAGCATTACTCACTTGCTCAGATACACATACACACACGCCATGGGCTGATAAAAAGTGACATGAGGCTGGTTGAGGGTAGATTTTGGGGGGGCGGAGGCTGCTGGGATGTTTGAAAAGGTCTTGGTTCCAGCAGCAGCAGAACAGCAGCTCCCTGGCCCCTGTACCATACTATACAGTGTGGCCCCCAAGTAGAGGGTACAGCCCATAAAGGTGCCCACTGAGATCAAAGCCCACGCAGAGGCCCATAAACTGGGATCAAAGCATCCATAGACCTGAGATACTGACATAACTCTCAAATTAGCTTGGAGAGCTAATTAGCTTTTTTTTCTCTTCTCCTTCTTTTGGCTTGATTTAAGATCATCATGCATTCTTGCATTCACTGACTCACTCACTGACAAACACAAACACACACAGACAGATTGGGTTAATCTTACTCTCTCTCTCTCCTATCTCTTTCCTCTTCCTTTCGTCCTCTTCCCTCACTCTCAGACGCTCTGGTCCTGTGCCTGTCGTTAGTGAGGCTTCAGTGCAGGTAGAGAGATGTAGTTTCCGTGTTTTTGTGTTCGTCTCCCTGCCGCTGCACCCAATTCCACTCTTCCAGCCAACACAAGGAATAGAGGAACTACTTGCAGCCACCAATTGGGGGACTCTGGCATCCCAGGAAGGGCTTTCCTCTCTTACAGGCAACTGATGAACACACATTTAGTGATTATAAAAGTTTCGCCAGGAAAAATATGATAGATTTTACCCTATGGGGTGATAAATGATGTGTGGGTAGCTTGATCTTTAAGGGAGAAAACCGGTGTGATTCAATCAACAGCCTTGTTGTTCAAGGTCACTGAATGCTGTCTGTTTGAACCTTAAAGAAGAAATCTGGTGTGAATCAATCAATAGCCCTGTTGTTCAAGGTCACTGAATGCTGTCTGTAGGAAAAAGAACCAGAAAATTTAATGCAGCATGGACCAAATAACAAACCAATTCAGTCACTATTCAGTCTGTGTTGTATAATTTTATATTTGTTAATTTTCCTACTGACAGCACTTAGTTACCTCGAACAGCAGGGCTATAGATTGATTCACACTGGTTTTCTCCTTTAAGCAGTGTTGTGTAGTGCAGTGTGGTGTTGACCATAGATTATCTTAGCTTTGGGTCACTGAGAGAGACCAGACTTGAGGTGTGCTTTTTTCATGTGCTCTTCATAATTTCACAGGCTTCACTTGATTAATCCAAGTGAAGACAAATTTTGAGGTAAATGTTATTTTTTGAGTATTGACTGAACCTAAAGTAGGAATTTTACACTCACTCACTCTTCCTCTGCTCATCCGTCTCCCTCCATCTCTCTCTTTTTTGCTCTCTCTCTTTCCCTCCCTCCCTCCTCTACACACACATTCACTTCACACACACAAACACATCCACACACCTCAAACACAAATTTGTCAAGCTTTTCTCCCACCGTCTCCCACCTTTTACTTCTTTGGAAACTTTTTTTTCCCCCAGTGGTTATCTCCCAGAATAACTCAAACACCTCCCTTGTTGGTGGGCAAAACAGAAACCAATAGTATGGTCTAAGATGGCGTAATAATGCCAGATTATGCTCTCATCTCGTTCACAAATGTAAACCATTTCAGAAACCATGCTTGAACAGTCTATTTCAAGTCTAAACCGCTTACACTAGATTAATATGATAATATATGGAATGTTAGAATGGACACCCTGTTGTCCACCGATCATTATAGGAAAATATTTCCTGACATGACAAACAGGACCCCAACACCCAAGGTGGCTCTCTACTCGTGGAATGATATGCAGATGTCATTCTGAAGCAAAAAACCTGTTGCCATTGACAGTGGTTATTATACAGAAATAACTGACCTCCGAACGTTGGGAAAGCCCATTTAAAATGAATGCAACCTCCTGCAGCATTCTGGAGAGCCATATAGTAAAACGCTTATAATCAAACCCTCTTGAAATACCTGCTTTCACATTACCTGCCAGGGCCAGAACTGGGCAGAAACGACCCAGCCTCACCAAGCGTCTTGCACCTCCGAGAGACTGAAGGAATTGCCAAGGGGAACTGGATATTGTGTGTAAACAAACTAAGCCAGCCCTACCTGAACAGGCTTATTGGAGGAGAGTCTGCTGTCTGTCTAGACATGCATCTTATCACAGAGGCTTGAGTGAGAGGCCCAGAAGGGGGGTGGGTGGGGAGGGGAGGGGAGGGGAGGGGGACCTTGAAGCTGAACCAGTTGCATTGAAGGAAAGATGTGTTCACCTCTGGCCTTCTGGGTTGAGTCCTTGCAGTGTCCTTGCTCTGTATGTGTGTGTGTGTGTGTGCGTGCGCGTGTGCGTGCACTAATGTAACCTTTTCACACCAGAGGGGCATATATTTCCCCAATCTAACTTTCCTCCCTGATATTTCTGGGCCACTTTCCCAGACAAGCATTACATTTTGCCATGGACCGACTGAGATTTACTGGCAGTAAATAATATAGTTGAAATAGCAGATATGCCCAACCTTTGACAAGCTCTTGTATACAGGATCTATCAATTGTCAGCCTGTCCACTTGCAGCTGATTGTTTGAGCAGGTGTGTGTGTGTATGTGTGTGTTTGTGTGTGTGTGTGTGTGTGTGTGTGTGTTTGGAGTGCACTGCACTGCCTGCTTTGCCTCACAGCAGCCTGGTGACGCGCAGGTACAACAGTAGTGTTTGGGCGAGGGAGGTCTCTGCGTCTGCCCTGCATCAGTCTCTCCATGATGGATTGTCTCCAGTTTCCATGGTGTCACGCATGGATTGGAAACCAAGTCTACCCTACTGGTGTCAAACAAAAGCTACAATGCCACAGAAAGCTCTTGTGTTCCTTGTCTTCTTTCACCACAACAGCAACTTGTTTTTTGCAAAAATGTGTGTAACTCTGAGTGTCAATAGTTGTCAGTAAACAACAATTTTGAACTAATTAGGCTGGTTAGTTTTTTAATGAAACCCAGGAAGGCATCTACTATAGTCCTGTTGTAGCTCCCAGAAGTTCTCTAAAGACACATGAGCGCAGCAGTACACAGTTGACTGTGAAGACAAAACAGACAAAAAAAAAACCCTGTTGACTCCGTTCAGTTGCAGTAAACAGACATTCTGTGCTATGTGGTGAATTATGCAACTTCATTTCTAAACCCACCCCCACACGAGTCTTGGGGTTTTGAAGGGGGAGCTTCTGTTGGCAGGAGACGGGGGGATAATAAAGACATCTCATGGACATCTTGTAACTATTGGCTACAGTGTTGAAATCCTGCCTGTATGCCTGGAATCTGCACACGCCCATATTTCAAGTGCAGGAATGTGGAGATGGCAGGTGTGGCCTCCAGACCCCGAGCCCTGATGGACATTGCCCTCTGTGTGTCCCTTCGATAGATACTCAACACGAGCTCGCGTGCACACACACACACACACACACACATACAAAGTACTCATTCTCTGTCTGACACAGACACACACATATACTCGTGCAAACACATATACAAAGTGCTCTCTCTCTCTCTCTCTCTCTCTCTCTTGGTCTTGCACACACAAACAAAGTGCCGCCTCTCTCTCTCACTCGCATAAGCACACACAGAAGACACTTAGATAGAACACATTGACTATTCTGGAAATTGTCCAATCATCAAGGCATTTTCTACTTTTTTTCCTTTAGAGATGGCAGAGATGGTGGTAGAAGCAAGTTTGAGGATGAAACAGCACATATTTAGATGGGAGGAGGCATGACCTGTGTTCTCCTGTACTGAATATAGCAAGAGAGCCGTTGATGCCATGATAGTTGTACTACTGTGTACAAGGAAGTGTGGGAAGGTGAAGTAAAGGACTCCTTTGGTGATTATGTAGCAATAACACTGTCATCTGCTCAAATCACGTTACTATCCGAGCGTCCCAGGCTTGTCTAGATGTTTCTTTGCTTACTGACGATAGCATTTATTATTTAATAAGAAGTGGTAGGATTCCTTGAAATTGGCTTTCTTGGCAGGCCTTGCTTGCTCAAGCTGCGTTGCTTAGGGGCATTGTGCAGAAAAACCACACCTGTGTTAGATAAATCTTCTGCAGGGCCTTTTAGTCGCATGCAAGGTTTGGTTGGTCTTTCTCACCATCTAGCATCCAAGTTGCAACTGAAAGTGTTCTTGGTCCCTCATAAGGCCTCGCAAGTTAACCGAGTCCAGATTAGTCACAGCAACTTTAAATGAAATGCATATGTTATATAGATTTTGTTATGGGATGCCCAGATGTTTGCATTGTGCTAGGCTACATACAAACATGACAGCTGAGCGTGTATGAGTTGGCACCCAGGTGTTTTGGCATTGAGCTATTTTCTCTGGATGCTGTGAGGATCTTGGAGAAAAATAGAAGAAAAAGAGTGCTCTGCTGGTGTTGAGTCACACATACGGTCAAGGCCATATGAAAAACCTATTTGTATGAGCCACTGCAACCAGCTTTGCAGATGTGTTGCGAATGCCATTCATAGGCTGCATGTGTGTAAGAGGCTTAAATCTTATCAGTTTTTTTCTGTGATGTATGAGTTGCCTCTGCCGAGTCATTATTACCATCGAACTGGTCACCTCGAAGGCCATTATCCTGCTCATCTCATTTAATTTTATCTATAACTTTCTTTATATTTAGGAATCATGTGCTTGAGCTACATACATATTATAGCTACCGTTAAGGGGGGAGAGTACAGCGTGAAATACTTTACTATGGTTTTTGGGATCTACTTCAAAGGTGGCCAGTTATACAAAGTTAATTCCCACCTCATCAGCCAATCAGATGAGAGAATCACATTTTTTAAAGCTTCCCTATGTAGGATCGGCCATTCCTTCACTGTTTTTTCGGTTTATGCTAGATCTGTTCTCTTGTTTTCTCTTCTCAGACCTCTTCCTATAGCTTTGGACTACACATTTTACAATACTGCCATTTCCTCCATCTCTGTTCCTCCGGCATTGGTTTTCTCTGTTTCTTTTTTCTTTGGCTGTTCTATGATGACTGTTTGAGTCCCCTTCACTACGTTGTGTTTATAGCTTGGAGGTCCCTATCTGGGAGTGTGTTTCTGTGTAGTGCTGTAAAGCAGTTTGTTACTTTGCGAGACCAGAGACGTCCACCAGACTTGGCTGTGGCTCGCCAACCAAACCTGCATTTTCCTTATATCCACCCAGATAAGGTAGGGGTACACAAAACAGCCACCAGTCGATCCATGAAGTGTTACAGAACCACCACAATGTCTCTTAACCTGTTAAGGTAAATTAAGCTAAAATAGTTGCATATTACCTCTTTAGAGGAGATATGTTGTACATCCTTCAAACGCCTGTAAAACAGCCTCTCTGTTTTTGTTTGACATGGTATCCTAAAGAAAACTGGCCTGTCATTGCATTTCGGTGGCAAAGCATGAGGAAATTGAAGTGACCCTTTCCTTTTCAAGGATGAAAGCGAAAGCTTAGGAAATGTATTCATATTTTTATATATATATAATTTTTTTTTCAGAACTGCCTTCCACATTTTCATAGAAAGAGGCACTTTGGCTTCTACTTTTGGACATCTCTAAATGTTTGCCAGCCCACCATTTTCTTTTCCATTTCTGTCATCTGCTCCCTCTATTTGCCCTGTAATTGCCTCGAAACATCTGTAATTGTAAGTAGTTGGCCCTGACGTGTTTTGATCAGGCAGGCAAATAATTGACACAGTTGACAGTAATTGGTCTTGCCTCAACTTGAACAATCCCCCCTCCCCTTCCCCCTAAAATATCTGCGTGTCTGTTAACACCCGCTCCAACCCCCTTGTGGCCTCAGCTTTGACCTTTGACACAGGCTTCTCTTCTAGTGTTTCAACGCACATCATCACTCGTACGCCTGACCTTCCAGCTTTTGTATTTGGTTTATTAATTAACCCCACTGATCCAAAAACATTTCCTCATTGGAAAGTAGAATAACATCTTCTACTGCTACTTGACACACACACACACACACACACACAGACACACACACAAAAAAAAAAATTGGCAACAGAGGAATTCCAGAGGGAAAGTGAAAAAGGTTTCCTTATGAGCTGGAATAACAGGGAAAGCAGCTTCCGAGGGATACTGAGGAGGGGGTGTGAGCGGTGGAAAAGAAGGGATATGACAGTGGTGCGCCATGTCATGACGGATTTAGAGGCTGTGTGATCACTCATTCACCAGAGACCATCCGTAACCAAAAAACTTGCTGAACTACTTTTCTTCACCCCCCACCTCCAGCCCCCTCCCTACACATACTTTTCAACCCTTCACGGGGAATTCGGGGACATAATTCTGTCTCCTCACACTGAAGCTCCCATTCCTCTCGTAGTCGGTTAGAAAAGAGTGGAAATTGGTTTGCCGTTGTGGCTTTTTTTTCTTCTCCAATCGCCAGTAAGCTGAACCCTTGCATCGATTTGCCTGCAAGACAAACATGAAACGTGTAACTCATTAACACAAGACCTTTATCAAAACAACAACGAAAAAACAAGCTTTACCAGCAATGTATGCCTGGTTTGATATTTGTCAAAAGTCCTGACATGTTGAAACAGGGCCCGCTGTCATTAAAGTGAAGGCAACAAAACGTGAAACAGATCTCTGGAGATATAGTCAGCCTCTCAGGCTCCCTTTGATGGCCCTTGGAGCGGAGATGTTTTATTTGCGTGATTTTTGGTCCAACTATTTTTCCATTAGGGTTTGTACCGTCATGTGCTGTCGTGGCCTCAGATGCCACAGTTCAAGGCCCATACATGGAAAAGTAACTGACAATGCCGAAACAGTTATAAATTAACTGACCGATTTTCTTCTGGCGAGCCTTGCCGGTTTTCGCTTCGAGGGAGGAAAATGTGGTCCTCATTAGCTGTCATTGGTTCCTATCAGGCCATGAGATTTCTTTTTTAAAAGGTCAGTCTCTGGCTTTCTACACTCTTTTCCTGATTGGACTGAAAAGGAGGAGCACTTTGTCTACTATTCACTAGACTTAATGGGACTCACCTTGTAGAGAGGGAGAGAATATGCAGATTCTTCAAAGACCACGCAGTCACAACATCTGGTCGGCGTATTAACATGTCTAGTGAACTTTAAAGCGATTTATTGCCTCCCCAGAAGTTACCCTGTGGTGAAAAATTCCTGCCAATAGCTTTTGTTCATCTGTGCTGCACAGTGCCATGGCAACCACTAATTATAGCATTCCATGGATTCTCTTTAAAAATGGGGAGGAGGTGAACGGCAGCCACCTCTTGGCCCTATAGGCATATTGCTGCCCAGTCGTTTCAGAGTAGCCTTCATTGGATTGGCTGCCTCAAGGGATCCTTGTGGCTCACTTCCTGTTTGCTAGACTAATTTCCGGACGGTGTGCATTATGTGTTTATAAACCCCTAAGCCCCTCGCCTTTTGGTATTTTGACTTGTATTACAACTTAAATTGACTAGTCAAGCACCAGGGCCATTCTTGTCTAGTCAAAATTTAGGTATGAAAACATGTCAGCAGTTTAGCTTAGCACAGTTTAGTCACTGTTTACCAATTTTGACGTTATTATGTCATTGGGTTCTAGAATATATTTTATAGAGTTGAATAATGTTTGTAAAAAGTGTTCGGAATGTTTGTGTGTGTAATGTGTGCACATGAACATAAAACTGTTTGTCAGTTGTGTCAGTTTGTTCCAGCACCGGGTACTAGTCATATTTGTACCGTGTCTATTGTCTTCAATGTCCACTTATACCCCATTCTTCTCAGAGGTCCCCATGCTTCTGATCTCGTCTATGTGACTCTATGCATTTCTATCACATAGTGAGCTCTAGTGAGGCATGGCAGATTCATCTCTACCCCTTCTTTAGTAGTTTTCGTTTGCCTGAGGTCTGTTTGGCGTTTTTGATTCGTGGCGACTCCTACTCTCTCTCTCTTGTTGGCCCGGAGGCTTCCCACTGTTCGGGGAGGCCTCTGATGGGAAGGCCAGACAAATCCGCCTCAGCTGAAAGCTTCATGTGGCATCAGGGAAGCCTGCCGAATATCCCTGACATCTGCATTTACGGCCAAGCTGTTGCATCTAAAAAGAAGCAGAAAAAAAAAACAGAATGACACTGCTGCTCTTGCAGCCTAGCAAGCTGAGAACTCTCTTGACTTATTGTCCATGCAGTGTGTGCCAAAGCTGCCGTTTATTGCAACATCTTGTTGCAACATCTTGTTGTGCGGTCATCATCGGGCCAACCCAAACTATGCCTGAACATCGCTCTCTTATCTCTTATTCATCAAGTACCTGTGTCTTGAGCCTGTGCCCAACTAGCAACAGGCTGTGCATACAGTTTTATGTGTGTTTCTGCCTTTCCTGAATTATTCCCAGTCTGTTTTCTTCCCCCACCCAATTTCATAACCCAACAAATTTTCCAAAGCAAAAGAAAACCGTCTGATGGTGATTTAAAGAAAAGGAGTTAACCAAAAACAAAAAGGGTAAAGGGGAGAAAAAAGGTCCTGAGGCCCTGGGGTAAGTCGGTTTGAATAGAGTGAGTTGCTCTACACAAGGTGAACAGAAAGGGAAGAAAAGTGTGAGTGTGTGTGTGTGTGTTGGGAGTGGAAGTGGAGATGCAGTGAGTGAAAGCATTTCATGAAGAACAAAAAAAAAAAAAAAAACATATTTCTCCCATAAATCCTGAAAGTGAATCTGGTTTTGATTGGCTGTTCCTTTGACTTCTAAATGTAAACCTGATTGATCTTTTTTTTTTTCAGCCCTTCAAGGCCTTTTCGCTTCCCCCGAAGGTAAGACATGTTTAAATCTTGCCTTCTCTTGCTCAGTCTCAATATGTCTTACTCCCTCTCACCCCACCCCCCCACCCACCCACCCTCCACCACCACCACCACCACCACCACCTCCACCACCCCCTTTTATAAAATCTGTTGTCTGGCCCCATCAAAACCACTCTGAGCCAAGTAATCATTCCCCTGTCATGAGTCAGCTGAGTTATCGAAGTGAAAAATAACGGCTTGTACCTGGACTCTAGCTGCACCATGATAAATCTACCCCTCCCAGTTCGAGTCAACATTATTGCTTCTTTTAAAAGTTTACCAAACCCAGTCCTGACAGTGCAAAAAAAAATGTAAATGTAGTCATTTGTGTTAATTGTCCAAAGAAAACAGACCATTTTGAACATTATGAATCTATACATCCCTATGTCATACGTTCCCCTCATATCACCATAGACTCTACAGTTCACCTTTTAAATCTCTGGATAGCAATACAAGTTGTGTTAAGAGTACAAACTCAAATCTGTTCTCTTTTTTTGTTGTTGTTTTTATTTGTTTTCGTCTTTTTTTTAAATCATTCTCTCCTATTATGGCCTCTTACTAAATGTGTGTGAGCTAATGGCATATGTTTAACCAAAGCACTTCTTTTTTGAATCCAGCTATGCAGAGCTTATTGCTGATTGGCCGGTTGTAGTGCTGGGGGTCTGCACTGTCCTCATAGTTGTCTGTGCCCTCGTCAGCATGTTGGTGCCAGAGCCACCTGACTTCTCGGACCCTTTGCTTGTAAGTGCCAGAATCCCATGTCTCTCTGCCAGTTTTGTTTCTGCTTCAATTAAGCCCCCTTTTGTCACGCCCTTGATTCGTCTAATGTCAATTCATTATCGCACAATGGTACACAGGGCTTCGAGCCAAGGGGCACCACAATTGGCCAGCGCCTGGTTACGTGGAACAATATGGTGAAGAACACTGGGTACAAAGCAACGCTGGCTAACTATCCCTTCAAGTATGCGGATGAACAGGCTAAGAGGTGAATGAAACTTGTACACAAAGACCACTCTTTGTATCCTGAAAGTTCTCTCTACCTTGCATTCATTGTAAATCCCCAACAAGGCAAATTAGGATTAGGACTCGGGCCAAGACAGGGAGAATAATTGATTGATGATGCTGATAGACTTGGGAGCGAAATCAGCTTGGTTCGCTCCCATGAAAAAAAAAGTCCCATATTCCTTCTCTGCTCATCTTCCCACTCTGATCTCGGATCATTCTTTTGGCAGCTGAATGCTAATCCTCTCTGGATGTGACTTGGGCGGGAATCAGCATGTGCCTCTCTGTTGCTCGGCTTGTCAGCAGGTCGAGGACTATCCTGGCTCACTCTCTCCATCTTCCCTGAAGGGAGTGGACTGATTAAAGGCACTTCCTGTCTCCGGGACAGGATGTGGTCGCCTCTGATCCTCTGTCGGCACCACTCCTGGCTCCTGTCACTGATAATAGCAGTGGTCAGAATAATTGTGATGACTAATAATAATAGTATGACCAAGGATTCCTCCACCTCTAACCTAGAAACAAGTCTTTTGTTATAGAGAGCCTGGCAGGGCCTCCCAATTGAGACCTTTTTTCCAGCAGACTGAATGTCTGCATTTATGTCATGATGTCATAGTTTTGTGCCAGTCATGGGCAGAAAGTTGGGTTCATTAAAGTCATGTCATGTTTGTTCCTTTCCTAAACTGCCTTGTTGCCATGTAGTTTTGTTTTAGATTTTATATTTTTTTCAATAAATGCGTTTTACTGGTTCGTCATATATCTGTCCTTTTTTCTATTTTAAAATGCTGCCCTAGAGTTGAACATAATACGAAACACATCTATAAGGAAAGACCAAAAAATGCTTCTACAGCATTGTAGTTCACTGCATGACATTATTTTGTGTTGGACACTTCATTGATAATGATGAGACTGTGTAAGCATGAAGTTGTATCTAGAACTTTCCATGGTACCACAACATTCTGTTTTTAATACCACTAAAGTAGACAACTGTAAACATACTATAGATGTCAAGTCCAATGGCTAAATGCAGGCTTTATGTGATTCCTACAGCCACCAAGAGGACCGATGGTCAGATGACCAGTTTGAGAGAGACAAAAGGCAAGCCGAGTGGGACTTCAGCAAAGACAACTTTTTCTGTGATGTGCCAGGTATGCCTACATACACATGTGGGTATAGATTATATTTCCTCATCTTGGCTGCTGTGAACGGTTTTACTTGTGTTAACTTGCTGATGTCTGCCTCAACAGGTGACAGGTATTCAAGACTGGTGTTTGCCTCTGCAGAAGGAAAGAATTTGTGGAGCATACAAGCTATCAAATCTATGTGCAATATTGACAATGCAAGGGTATGTGTTGACATGCGGTTCAGTGAATTAGATGTTATATAATCAAGTGGTCTTGTTTATTTGTTTGTTTGTGTTTTATTTTGATGCTTCAAACATCCAAATGTTTAATAAAGTAAATCATGTAATGGTTTTAGGGTCAAAGTTTTTGACCTGATGAATTTAATTAATAATGTAAGTGAAAACTTACAAATCAAAGTACACAAAAATAAATAAAAAAGAAATAAATTATATTATATCAGTATATTTCCTAACTCTAACATTTGTGTTTTTTTTTTTTTTTTGTCTATCCTCATCCAGGTGCGATCTCACCATGAGTACTGGAGCCTGTGTCAGCGGACCAACGCAGCCTCCTGCTGCCCAAGCTGGACCTTAGGAAACTACATCGCTGTTCTAACCAACAAGTCGTCCTGTCAGAAGATCACCGAGAAGGATGTCTCACACACACTAAAGATACTGCGCTCGTGTGCCAAGTATTACTATAACGGCACCCTTGGCCCTGAGTGTTGGGACATGACAACGCGTAGGAAGGACCAGGTTAAATGTGCCAATGTGCCACGCAAGTGCACCAAGTACAATGCAGTCTATCAGATTCTCCACTTCCTGGTGGACAAGGACTTCCTGAACCCAAAGAGCACCGACTACCAGCCACCAGCACTGAAGTATAGCATGTTGTTCTCGCCAACTGAAAAGGGAAAGACCATGATGAATATCTACCTGGACAACTTTGAGAACTGGAATGCTTCAGATGGCGTCACAACCATAACGGGTATCGAGTTTGGCATCAAACACAGCCTGTTCCAGGACTACCTCTTAACCGACACAGTGTACCCTGCCATAGCGATAGTGATCGTACTGGTCGTCATGTGCGTGTATACCCGGTCCGTGTTCATCACTCTCATGACCATGATCGCCATCATCAGTTCGCTCATCGTCTCCTACTTCCTGTATAGGGTGGTGTTCAGCTTTGAGTTCTTCCCCTTCATGAACCTCACTGCACTCATCATCCTTGTTGGCATTGGGGCAGACGATGCCTTTGTGCTTTGCGATGTGTGGAACTACACCAAGTTCGACAAGCCCAACTCTGAGCGGTCCGAGACGGTGAGCGTCACATTGCAGCATGCTGCCCTCTCCATGTTCGTCACCAGTTTCACCACCTCAGCAGCCTTTTACGCAAACTATGTGAGCAACATCACTGCCATCCGCTGCTTTGGTGTCTATGCAGGCACCGCCATCTTGGTTAATTACATTTTGATGGTTACATGGTTGCCGGCAGTGGTGGTTCTTCATGAGCGATACCTGCTAAACCTCTTTCCATGCTTCAGGTTACCACACCATCGTCCCTGTAGCACTACTGCATTCTGGGTGGGCCTTTACCAGCGAGCCAATAAGTGTTTCTTCACCATGTCAGAGGCGTCAAGAATATTTTTTGAGAAGGTCCTGCCATGCATTGTGATCAAGCTCCGCTACCTCTGGCTCCTCTGGTTTCTGGCCATCACTATTGGTGGGGCATACGTGGTGTGTGTTAACCCCAAGATGAAGCTACCCTCTCTGGAGTTGTCTGAGTTTCAGGTGTTCCGCTCTTCTCACCCATTTGAGCGCTACGACTCAGAGTACAAGAAGCTCTTCATGTTTGAACGTGTCCATCACGGCGAGGACCTCCACATGCCCATCACCATTATCTGGGGCGTGACTCCTGTGGACAACGGTGATCCCCTGAACCCCAAAAACAAAGGCAAGTTGACACTGGACACAACCTTTAACATTTCGAGCCCTGCAAGTCAAGAGTGGATCCTCCACTTCTGCCAAAAATTGCGCAACCAGAGCTTTGTGTTCCAGTCTGAGGAGCAGGATTTCACTAGCTGTTTCATGGAGACCTTCAAGCAATGGATGGAAAACCGGGACTGTGATGACTCCCATGTCTCACCCTGCTGCAGCCAATCCACCTTCCCCTACAAGCAGGATGTGTTTGAGTTGTGCATCAAAAGGGCCATCATGGAACTTGACCGAACCACCATATACCATCTAGACAGCAAGACGCCAGGGCCCAGGTTTGACATTAATGATACCATCCGGGCCATTGTACTGGAGTTTCAGAGCACCTACCTCTTCACTCTGGCCTACGAGAAGATGCACCAGTTCTACCATGAGGTGGACACTTGGATCCAGGAGGAGTTTAAGAACGCCCCGAATGGTCTAAACTATGGTTGGATGGTCAGCAACTTAGAGTTCTACGACCTGCAGGACAGCCTGTCCAATGGGACGCTGATTGCCATGGCACTGTCTGTGGTGGTGGCGTTCAGTGTGATGCTCCTGACCACTTGGAACATCATCATCAGTCTCTATGCCATCATCTCCATTGCTGGGACCATCTTTGTCACAGTGGGTGCACTAGTCCTATTGGGATGGGAGCTAAACGTGCTGGAGTCAGTCACGATATCTGTTGCGGTTGGACTTTCAGTAGACTTTGCGGTGCACTACGGTGTTGCATACCGCCTGGCTCCTGAATCTGACAGGGAAGGGAAAGTGGTATTCTCCCTGAGTCGAATGGGCTCTGCCATCTTCATGGCAGCCCTCACCACTTTCGTGGCAGGGGCAATGATGATGCCCTCCACTGTCCTGGCGTACACGCAGCTTGGCACCTTCCTCATGTTGATCATGTGCGTCAGCTGGACCTTTGCCACTTTCTTCTTCCAGTGCATGTGTCGCTGCATCGGCCCCCAGGGCACCTGTGGGCAGATTCCCCTGCCCAAGAAGCTTCAGTGCCAAGCCTACTCCGAGAGCACCACCTCCAGCCCATCCAGCCGTGGCCAGGGCAAACACAGCCACCTGGGGAAGTATCAGCTGGACCCCCGAGCTGGGAACGTGGAGCACGAACACTATGAGCTGGAGCCACTGGCCTCAAACGGGAGGAACCCAGAGAAAAGCCCATCAGCGGATGACTCTGAGGCTCACACTCAGCTCTGCAACGGCGTCGCCCCTCGCCCTCACCCTCAACCCCACCCTGCCCCTTGCTCCCCACCTCATATACCTTTGAAGAGCACGCCGGACCGCAGTAGAGGTGTGGCAGTAGCATCCAACATGTGCCCCAGTCCTGAGAATGGCCTGGGCTTGCCTGGGACTGAGCTTAACCACCACAGCCTGTACAGTCCACACAGCACCAGCTGCTCCTGTGGAGACCCGCATCTCCCGCAGCCAGTGGGAGCACAGTGGACTGCCCACCCTCACCACTGCTCAGGGGATGCCCCGTGCCCCATCCCTCAATACACCCTGGCAGTTCCCCATGGCACCCCAGGTGGACAGACCCTCCTGCCCCCATTGGAGGCAATGTACCAGTGCCGTATGCACTACATGCACTGTCCCCCTGCCGCCCACTACCACCCCTGCTCCCAAGTAAGACTCCCCAGGCCAGGCCACAATGGTTGTCATCTGCGAGGCTACTGTGTCCACCCACTACACCTCCAGCAGCAGCAGGTGCGAGGTCTACCGGAGACACAGGTTGGGGAGGAGTCACCACAGGTGGGGATGTGCAACATCCCTAACTTGAACCCTGCACCGCACCTTCCTTGCCCTCTTTCCGCACTGGCTCAGAGCAGTCCATTAGTTCACACACACACAGCCTGCACGACGAGCCACGAACTGCAATGTTTTGGAGGTAAAGCCCAGGGTGGTCCGAACCTTCCAAACGAAGCTTGCAATCGCTTCGGCACAAGTGTAGCAAAACAGGCAATGCCAATAGACGCTTGTCGCAAGACACAAGGCGACACAGAAAAGCCTGTTGTCCCGCAGGAGGCCAGTTTGAAAAAGTGCAAGTCAAAATACAGAGGTAAAAAAGACGAGACCGCTTCGGCCTCCCCGAAAAAACTGAACTGTTTTAACAGGACTTTGAAAGGAAAGTGCAATTCTATTGAGTTTAATAAGCCAAAAGCCGAAGCCAATGTGCCTGTCATTGCCATAAATTCAAAACCCTCTGCAGAAAGTTTATGCTGATCATCAAAATGAAAACTCTTAAATTATCTGACAAATAAATCCTGCCATGTGAAATGACCATGTGCTGTGTTCCTCAACTATTAAATGATTGAGGTTCCTCAAAATTACTGCTGCGTGTTTTTTATGCTAGTGTGCTTTTTTGTTATTTATGGTTTATCCCTTCATAATGCATTGTCTCAGAGGTTCTGTCATTCTATTTTTGGCTGTGTTTCCGCACAGATTTACTCAATAAATGATCCCAGACCCCCCCCCCCCCCCCCACTCTCCCACACACACACACACACCACACAAAAAGACCTGTCATGATTGCACATGCCCATCTCTAAGAAAGGCGTGCGAGTTCAATGAATGAATGATTGTTAGTCAACGACTCCTGATTGTCTCTTTCCATGCACATTTAATTGTGTGGAATCAAAGGCCTCTTCTGAAAAAGGGTGCAGTGTAAGAGTAGCTATGGGTACACCTGTTTCATTGTTTGGGGGGCTGTTTGAGCTTTTCTAAGTATGCCTGCCTCTGGCCTCAGGCAGTGACTGTATATTCTGGATGTAAGGCCTGTGCTATGAAAAGATGTTTTTTGTCGAACACCATGGGCTTACCTCAGAGGATCTGAGAACGTTGCATTCCAGGCAGGTTAGTAACACGTTGGACACTAATGTGTTTGGTTTTCCACCCACACCCATGGAAAACCTTGTGTTTTATGCGCGGTATGATTGAACAGCTTAAAACAGAACATGCAGCCTTCCAGATATTGCTCATCTCCTTTTAGCATCTCCATGAGTTTAGCAAAAAATCCGGTTTACGCCTTAAAATCAGATGCTGACATTTGTGTGTACATTTTTAAAATATGTTTTCAATTTAGAAAAAGCAGAAATGTGTATTGAAGCAATGCTTTTCTTCAGAACATGATGGTGTAAGGCTGTTTAGTAAGCTGTGTATTTTGTTCTTTTCAAATAACCAAAACACTAAAAGTATACAAACCAAGATCCCTTTTGAAATATCAAATTGTGAATGTGAAGTCAATTTTCAGTAAATGCTTTATAAAAGTAAATGTATGTTTTCATTGTTAATTTCAGTGTTACACATTTCAGCCATTCAATCAATTAAAATTGTTCAATATCAATATCCCTATCTGAGATATCACATGATACCCCTGCATACGGAGTAATTAGCATGTAACATATTTAGTGCCCTTCGGGGTCTATAGGAAGCACAACAACGGAATGTGGTCATGCTGAGACAGGTTAGAGGTATGTGCCCTTGGCCTTGACATCTAGTCCATGCACCATTTAATCCTGCCATGATTATGAAGACCACAGGACGCATGAATAGTTATTTTTCCCCTGACAGTCTCCTTCCACCCGCCATTTCTCCATATTGTGTATATGCAGTGATTTGCTTGATGCCCATCATTTCATCCCTGAGAAGTTTGTGACATCTGTTGAACTTTGTCACATCATGTTTTGTGGTTTGCCAGAAGTTGTGATTGTAAAAACACTTGAAGTCACTTGTTAACGTTCTATGATCACCTAGCCTCACACTCTCTGAATATGGCTTTGCATCTCCTTGCGGTCTCTATAAACTAATGTACTCTCCAAATGGGAGGGTGTGTGGTGAGGATAGCGGCATTGGGGCAGGGGTGTGTGTATATGTGAGGGAGGGGGGTTGAGTTGAGTTGGTGGCTAGCGTCTGATGGTCTTTCTGTCTGGAGCATCAGTCTCCTCATCATCTTAAGTCTAGTGTCACCTGGGGTACATCTCAGGTAGTCCTGCGTTTTTCCTTCCTTCCTTCCATTCAAAAGGGGCGATTGTTTTGGGACCTCTCACCTCGGCGCTCTTGTTGGAGGACCGCCAAGACGGTGTCTCCTGTGTAAACTTGCCCTTGTTTACCAACCCCCCAGCCCCCGGCTACCCTCATCAACCTCACACTCACACACCACCCCAGCCTGTCCGCAGCCATGTGTTGAAGAATGTTTGGGGGTAGCAATGGAACACTATGGGCCTTCTAACTGACTCAGACGGGATGGATGATGGAGTCCCCAGCAAGCAAGCATGTACAGGCTCCTTTCGGGCCCATTCTGGGACGACATAGGAGACCTGCGCAGGGCTGGTGAGATTTTGCTCATCAGCAAAGTTCTAGCTCTGCATGGGCAGCCCTTACTTAGCCCTCATACCCTTAACTAGGCCCATACTGACTCAGAATGGGCTTAGCCATCAAGAGTGTGTGCCCTGTATGGGCTTTCTAGAGTAAGCTACAAGTGTGACTCTGCCCACAGAGAGCCAAAAGGCTTGGGCCCGGAAAAAAAATAAAGCAAGAGCGTGTTTGCTGGGTCTCTACCTTAAGTGTCAGATGAGAAGGACCATGGCAGCATAAATATCTGAAAACTGGTAAGGTAGTTCCAAGTACCAGCTTGCACATAACCAGGCAGTTTAGTTTAGTTAGTAGTTCTAGGCATGTTTGTCATGTAGGTTACTAATTTACATAAAAGGATATAGACATTGCATGTATAATACAAATTTTACATTATGAAGATGGTATCTTATTTACTTAAACATGCTATCAGTTGCAAAGCTTGCAACTGATAGCAGAAATTTGCTTCTTTTTTCATAATTATTGTGTTCTGTCTATCCATTTAAAAATCTGGTATCAGTGTAAAGCAATTTTCTCTTTTAAACAGCGAAAGGAATTCAGATACATAAATAAATAATACTTGCAATGTAAAATAACCCAGGGTGGTACAGAATCTTGCATATTTCTTCTTAAAACTTGGCAGCTTCTAGCATTTTGCTTTTAGGCCAAGAAGAAATGGAAAATGAGGAGTCTTGAAGGCATAAAAATGAACTAATAGACTATAATTTTATATAAACACAGACACTTAAGAACACTTATGATCCTCCTGTCTTTGTAAACCACATTTTCTACACCATCACGACACCAATAACCCCCGCAGCAGAAAGACCACATTGAGCAACATCTTCATAATTACTGGACATAGATCTTGGATAATGTTAGCTAGCTGCCTAATACGAATATAACTGACCTAAAGCCAAATTATACCTTAACTTTTTATAATATTGGATGTAAACCACAGCTGTTCTTCTCTTACATGAAGTCTTTTGGCTCTCTGGACCTGCAAGTCTGTTACCAAAATGTTCAAAACTGTTCCAAACAGTGTTTTGGAACTGCTTGCAGATCTAGATTCTGTTCTTAAAGGACAAATCCTCAACAAATGATTTGTTTTTGCTGGGTATCAGACTAGGGTGATCAGATGAACCTGATTTCTGAGGGACAGGCCCTAATTTTGGTGGTCTGTCTCTAGTAAAATACAAGAAAACCCACTTAATATCCAATTTTTGCAGCAAAACTTTACTTATTTTAGTGATGTTCACTGTATATCACATCATAAACTGTCTGCACACTTAAATCTTTAAATCAAATGATCGAAAACTTGGCAAATAAACTTGCTTTAAGGATTGTAGCAAAGTGTGACGACTGTTTATTTTGTGTTATTCCGTTTTTGCGTGTCTGGCACCTGTCTATCATGAGTGTGGTGTAACTCCTTCATAAATTATATTGACTGTAGAAATAGGAATGTCCCCAGTTCACAAGGAAGATTCAGGGAAATGTCCCCGATTTTCATCTCAGAGGTCTGGTCACCTTATCAGACATTACCATCATTGAATACTCTGCCTGAATCCCAATGTTTTCCCTACCCCTAGGCCCTGGACTCTCAAGTATTGAGTAGCACAAATAATCAATCATGAAGTCAATTCATACTTGTAAAGATGAGTGTTCAGGCCTTAGGAGGCATTGTTGGGATTCAGACTGTCTCTCTTTGCTTGTTTTGTGGCTGTTTTAAATGTCTCTGTGTAGCCTCATCAAAGAACCTTACCCCTCGTAATGAGAGAGGATCTCCAGTCATACAACCTTTGCCGGTTTGTTTGGCAAACATCACCAAATCCTATGTTGGTTTCTTTATCTTTTAGTCTCCCTGTTTGTGATTTTGTGAGGGACAGGAGGAATTGTAGATTTTTGTTGTAGATACTTTTTTCATAATTTTTACGGGGGGTGGTGCTGTATAGACACACAAGCTAACAGGATGCGGACAGGAAATTAGTCCAGATGTCACATGGAGGTCAGCGTTAAGCAAATGACAGAGCGTGTACTGGCACACACATTCATGCTAGTGCTTCTTTTCGAAGCATAAGCCCCTCAGAAAAGAATTGCATGGTAACTAAACCACATGATATGACTGAGCTTGGAAATGCATGCATTCATACCATATAAAGGGCCTCTTGAAATGAAGAAGTCCAGACAGGAAATTAGCCAAGAAAGCTCCAAGGGGTCATCTATTCATTCAGCAAATGTTCAACCCACTGGCATCTTAAAGTAAACATTTCAAATCTTCAAAAAGCATGTACCTTACTAACATATATTTTAATAAGCACACGCAGAATTTTTTATGAAGAAGAAATGATTGAGTAAGCATACTATAATCTTACACAAACAAAAAATATTCACTTTGCAATACATACTACACCGAAACACACTGAATGGAGGTAAAGACATGACATGGATATATTCTTATGGTGATCATGTAAATGCATCATAAGAAGGGTATAGTGTAATATCACTTACATCCCCTAGTTGCTCCTTTCCAGCTTCCCTGGATATTATTAACAGGCCTATGTCAATAATGTTTTATTTTTGTTTTCAGACAGAGGGAGTCATTGACATGTATTTACTTTTGTGGGGGTTCAATATTCTTCATTCAACAATGATCATGCCTGTGTTTTCCCGGATATTGCTAGTGCAACTATGGGGGTCTGTCATCAGTGTGTCATGTATTTGTAAATAAATAAAACCATGGTTTTATTTACTGTGTAAATATCTGTCAGACTTAAAGTAATATTGTGGGTGACATTTGAAGAGAAGTCTTATTTCTGTGCATCATTCTCTGACCAAGGTTCTAGGTACATATTCAGTTCCATGAGAACATATGGACACAGGCTATTCAGTTGAGCAACATTAATTTCACTAATACTGTTTGTGTATATGAATATGTGTATTTTATTACAATGCAATGTGTGCAGCACCGTTCAAAACTAGTTTCTTTGAATCACACCACAAGACAACAATGACGTGATCTGTGTTCTTTATGAAAACAGTACGCAACTAAACAGTGGTGGTTCCTCAACCACTGTGACTCAAAGGAAATCCAGCCTTCCTTTATAACATCCTGTTTTGTAATGTTTGTCCTGCAATGAGGAGTATATGGTGAACATGAGAATACAATGTTCTAGTTTCAAAACACTAAAATAGGCAAGTATGTTATGAAAGAGGAAAAGGAGAAGAATTGGCAAAAGAGTGTCCTTGTTGCTTAAGACAGCAACTGATCCATTCTGCTTTGGACGTAACCACTTTCTGAAAGAATAGTTAACTTTTCATGCAATACAATTTAGGCTACATGGAGAGAGACTGCAATGACCAAAAACCCTGTATCAAATTACTTTAACAACAACCAAATCTTACAGCTCTCTCTAGTGGTGGGAAAACAGAACAAACTAGACTTTCCCTTCATGGGAACTTTGTCTCTTGGGAATGTTGAGGCTGACCAGATGTATGCTTTCCCAAAAAAGAGCAATGTTACATAAAAAAAAAAAAAAAACGCTTCCTTTCACAAATTATTCGTCTTATTTTTGTAAAAAATCTTCAACAGTGAACAGACACCAAATTCACAGATTTCAAACAACTCTATTCACAGAGAAGCAAACTGACAGAGAAATTAGGAACCATTCTAACGAATGACAAAGGACTTCTCAGAACAATTCTTTTCGCAGTACAACTGAATGGACTGGCATGCTGGTTTGACCAGCCGTAAAGCTGGACATTGCTGGATTGACAAGTCAATCTCCAGACCAGCCTAAGCTGGTTTGGCCAACAAAACCATCATAATTCTACCATCTTAGAGATGGGTCAATCAGCTAAACCAGCAAAACTAAAGCAACATAGCTTCAGCCAGCAAACCATCACAAGTTGGCCAGGCTGTTTTTTTCAGCAGGGTATATATACAATGGTTTTGGTGCCGTTACTACATTTCTTGCAAACTGCATATTTATTCCCTGATGACAGATAGCCTAGCTAGAATACCTGGCTCTGCATGTATATTTCAAATGATTACAGACGTGCTACATACAAACTGCTACCTTTAGATGTTTTATAAATTGGTCTTAGTAAGTTAGGAATCCTCTAAGCTATCTTAGACTTAGGTGCTATTTTTAGCGCTAAATCAGACTTAGTTGACTGCATGTAACTCTATATTTGGCTCATGCTTTTGACCCTTGGGATGTTTGACCTTTGAGTCCTTAAAAATTTTTGCTACAAGCCTGTCAAAGAACCACTCTATGTCCTGAATGTCCTCCGGCCACTGAAGGTACTCTCGGTTCTTCACGAATGCTCTAATTGGCTCGTACTTCATCAGACGGAAATGGGGTATGTTACCGACGACAACCATCACCAACACATCTTTCACTTCCTCCAGCATCCTTCCCTGGGCCAGCATGAAGGCCTCCAGGCACCAGCCGTCCTTCAGGAACTCCTTGGACACCACGCACACTGTCTTACGACTGCCCCATATGGCGCTCCGGATGTTGGTAAGGTGATCTTCACCTGGGAGAAAGTCCCGCCCCTCGAAGCAGCAACGGAGCTGATTCTGCTCGGCAAACTGTGAGTCCAGCCTCTGCAGCAGGGCCGACTCCACCCAGACAAAATCGTTCTCCGCGAAGCACAGGTATAAGTCGTACTGGAGGTTGTCGAGTTGTGGTGGCTCCTGGCCCTCAATGACCCTTAACTTCAGCTTCTTGTAAAGAATGAAGGCATGACCACGAAAACGAGCATACGCGATGCTGCTGAGAGTTATAGTGGTGAGGAACACCGAGCACCCGACAAACAGGGAGAGCTGCAGCACTTGCAGCAGCTGCTCATCGTCCTTATCGCACGAGTCAGCTGTGAAGTTGGAGAGGGCCACGCCACGCAGCTCCTCGGGAAACGCACACTGCAGCTGCGAAAGCTCGGGCATCAGCTTCACACTTGTGTCATTGGCCCAATCCTGAAAGTCCCTCAGGTTGCAGTCACAGAGAAAACCGTTCATATTCAGACCAACAATGATGAGGAAGCGGAAGATGTCTGGGTCCGGACTACTGAGGAAGTTGTAGGAGAGGTCCAGAAGCTTAAGATTCACTGGAAATGTATCTTTTCTAAGATGTGTCAGAGAGTTAAAGGACAGATCCAAAAAATGGAGAGATGTTAGACCTTTAAAAATGCCTTCTGGTAGGGACTGCAATAGAGTAAACTTAAGGTACAATTCCTTCAAGTTTTTAAGATGGTCAAATAAATCCAGGCACTGTCTGCTTCCCCATATCAGCTGCAAAGCATTGTTGTTGAGGTAAAGTACTTCTAATCTGTTGCTAGATGGTATTGAATAGTTTGAATTTTGGACACAATATGAAAGGAAGTTATCACCAAAATTGAGTTCTATAATACCAGGAAATGTGGCCAATATATAGTACACGTCTTCCATATTCCTGAGTCGATTCCCATCAAGTCTGATTCTGGTTGAACTGCCTGCAACATCCCACAGTTTATATATGTCACTGATTTTATTCTCATTCAGGTCCAGTTCTTGAAGGTTGGGCAATTGTGCAAATCTATACACTGAGGAGAGGGAGTTGCCAGTAAGATATAATGCAAGGAGATTGGGTAATCCCGAGAATGAATTATCCTGAACAACTCCAATGTGATTTTTTGTCAAGTCTAGCAGGATCAGGTTAGGCGAATTCTGAAAAGTGTCTTTATAAATTTCTCCGATCAGGTTACTGGAAAGGTTGAGCATCTGCAAATGTCTAAGTCCAAGAAACGCACCCTTCTCAAACTGATTAATGTGATTGCTTGCCAAAGACATCTCGACAACATCAACTAGTGATCGGAACACAGACCACATTAAAACATTAATATAGTTTTTGGACAAATCAATCGTTTTAATGCCAGAGAGCTTTAGAGGATCAAAGGTGAGTCTGTTTGGATCCTTGAGGTTGTTGAAGCCAAATCCTGAACCCAAGTTATTGAAATAAAAAATCAAACGATTGATCCTGGTGCCCAGAATTGCAGAGAACAATAATTTTGCTTCGTCAGTGTTAAGTCCATTAAGTGACAAGTCAAGGGTGTCAAATGACATATTCTTAAACGGGTTTCCACATGTTGTCCAGTTAAAGCCAAACGGATCCATGTCAACAAGATTGACAGAGGATAATTTCATCAAATGGAAATGTTTACCCTGAAAGGCAACTAAATCGTTCTCACATATCGACCTTATTTTGTTGATGGAGAGGTCTACAACACTGAGATCTGTCATGTTCCTAAAAAACATAGCCGGCTTCAACTGATTTATGTTGTTGCCAAAAAGATTTATCTCCTGAAGGGACACCAGAGGTTGCAGATAGCTGCCTGAAAGAATACGTTCATCAAGGTCACAGTGTAACAGAACAAGAGTCCGGAGGTTTGACAGTCCCTGAAATGCATCAGTCTCTAAGTGTATACGCCTGTTGTCCCCTAAGTGAAGAAACGTTAAGTTGTGCAGTCCTCTGAAAGTGTTGTTCTTGATGATGAGACCTGAGCTGCGCTGTGATCCAAGGTCAAGATGCACAAGCCTCTCAAGACTCCTAAAAGAATCTTCACTGAGTTGACGAAAGTTATTAAGACTGAGGTCCACATGTGTTACACTAAGGGGAAGTTGTGGCACCTGTTCTAGAGACTTTCCAGCACAGACGGCCCAGTGTTCATTTGTTAAACATTGCTGTGTGCAGTTTGCCATAGGTAGGCTTATGAAAGCTCCAAGAGACAAGATGGTTACTACTTGCCTTCTGTGGGCCATCCTGAAATGTAAAAAGTTAGAATGAGTGGAATTACATGGTAATAGTGTCACTCTCAAAAAACATAAACACAATTTCAACCAGAATCACTAGCTGCACCTTGAAGAAGCTACAATCAGAGGATTATAAGGTATTTTAAAACAATTAGCCTACACAATTAAAAGTCGTGAAGACGTTTTTTCATTTTCTTGACTAGTTACAAAAATGAAAACCGCTGTCCTTTTGCTCAGTACCCAATTATTTTAAGCAAAACTGAGTGTTGTCTTACAGTGAGAATGCATGCTACATTTTAGAGACAAAACTAGCTCTATTGCAGATTGATACGAGCCATTCATGTCGATATTTAGTACGCAATGACCCACATTCACAAATGTCATCGAACAAGGACTACATTTATTACGAAGCCAGCATAAAAGATAACTTAAGCCACTTAGACTACTGCTTTTGAGAACACGGCAAACATTCTAGACTCTAAATCGGACTATGGCAAAATTAGTCGTCAGTCAAACAAGAAGGTAATGAGAGCAGCCCTAGCATTCTTTCCGGATCTGGAACATCATCTCTCCACACAACAGAATTTCACTTTTCATTCTAAGCTATGATTAATCGAACTTACCTGATGGATTCCCTGATCTTTTAGTTTGGGGATAAGTAAGCTAGTTTTCAGAGTCTTCCTTCTCGTTGTCCCGCGCGACTCTGAAGTCCACTTCAGGTAAACCATGGTACCTGGAAACTCCCCCTCTGATATTACAAGTTGCCTATGTACAAACCTAACCACCCTATTTTCGCAATAAATGACGCTGTAACATTTACCGAGTTAAACTAGGTTTAATTACAGAGCAAACAATGCAGGGAGACGAGAATTTTGTTTTCTAATAGAATTGGGTGCGGTCAAATTTTCGAAAACGTAGTCTAGTTCCAACACTGGACTTTATTCAGACAATCGCAGGATGAATCTTATCTAAATATTTGACGATGTGAGAATGTTCAAATATATGTGGCTTTACATAATTTTTTACATCCCAGCAGCAGGCAATTATGGAAACCTTTTTTGTCAATTATATTAATTAAATTGTGGGCAAGGTCTATGTGTGTATACGTTTAACTGGAACATGCTGTGTATGTGTGTACGTGTGTTTGAGTTTGTGTGTGTGTGTGTGTGTGTGTGAAAGCCATGAGTGATGCTGAACATCAGTAAAGACTGTAATAACACAAATAAACACTTCAAAATAGATTAGTGCCTCGTTAAAAAACACAGCATGTCAAACTCCCAAGGATCATTTGAAAAACTGTCACAGATAACATTTGCCATATAGATGACTACATATTTAATCTTGAAGTCATTTGCCCCATGAAATAAACTTTACATTTGATTTTCACATTGATACAATAGCACAATAGGCCAACGGTTCTCGACAGAGTATGTGTTGGGCTGCACATGTAGATAATAAATAGGCCTACAACACATTGTCCTCCCCAACCCTCGCCCTGAGCCCTGGGAGACTTAAGTAAGGGACAATGGCCGACGAGGTGACCAGTTCGATGGAAATAATGGCGAGGTGGCAGCAAAGAACTCAACAACGCACAAAGCGTGGAGCAGAGTTGCCTCTGCTGGTCACCTCGAAGGCCATTATTGCCCTTATCTCCCGTTTATATGCAGGATATAATTTTATCTATAACTTTATTTATATTTAGGAATCACGTGCATGAAATACATAAAATAACCTTACCGTTAAAGGGGGTACAGTGTAAAATATTTTACTATGGTTGATATGGTAACCATTCATAAGCGCACTGATATGGAACAGTGATTCAAATTTTTCAAATCTACTTCAAAGGTAGCCAGTTAATTAATTTCCCACCTCATCAGCCAATCAGAAAGGAGAATCCCATTTTGAGGGGGATAGCTGGCATGAATCAGGAAAAAATTTAACTTAGTTCAGACCAAGTAAGTCTTTAAGAGTTCAGTGCTTAAGGCTGGGAAAGACATTGCGTTTCAGTCAACAGAACCTTGGCATAGTGACTTCAGAAGATAAATCCTGAATCAGAGACAGCTGCATTGACATTGGTCACATGAGTCTGCAGTGAACTCTGCAACTGTTAAACCACGCTGTCCTTTGGGGAACTCACAGTGCAGTTGCGAAACTGGAGTGAGCAAAGTTACTTCAGTCTGTTTTGCCCAGGCTTGAAAAGCCCTTAGGTGGCAGTCACAGGAGAAATGGTTTTTTTTCAGCTCTACAACACTGAGAGAATGGAAGAGACCTGGGTCCAGACTACCGAGGAAGTTGTTAGAGAGGTCAAGATGTTTTAGGCTCTTTGGAAATACACCCTGGGGAAGATGGGTCAGCAAGTTATGGGACAAATCCAAACCGTGCAGAGATGACAGGCCTTTAAATATTCCATCTGGCAGGGACTCCAGGAAATTAAAACTTAGAGACAGAAATGATAGTTCACTAAGCTGGTCAAACAAATCCAAGCATTGTCCTCTTTCCCATATTAATTGCAGAGCATTGTTTTGCAGATACAGTTTTCTTATCCTGTTGCTAGACAGTACTGAATTTTGTGAATTATGTGAACAAGTGGATATTAAGTTGTCCACAACACTGATTTGTGTTACATTGGGGAAGTTTGCCAGTATGGTGAATAAGTTCTCCATATTGTGCAGCCTGTTTCTATTGAGAGTGACTAAGGTTGCACTGCTTGCTGCAAAATGTAGTCCAAACACTGATGCAATTTTGTTATCATCCAGATGCAGTTCTTGCAGACTGGGCAATGGCGAAAGTTTGTGCACTGAAGGCAAGGAATTTCCACTAAGGTTTAAGAAGTGCAAATTTGAAAGCCCGAAAAAGGCACTTTGCTGAAGGACACCAATGTGGTTTTGTGATAGGTCAAGAATTTTCAAATTGGGCAGGTTCATAAACGTACTAGCATAAATTTCTCCTATGAGGTTATAAGAGAGATTTAGTTTCTGTAAATGCATCATCCCCTGAAAAGCATTTTTCTCTATATGGTCAATGTTATTCCTTGCCATTGTTATGCTCTCTAAATCAGCCAGTGGTTTCAGAACAGAGGACTTTATAACACTGATAGAGTTTTTGGATAGATCAATGGATTTGATGCCACTGAATCTTAGAGGTTCAAATGTGCCTCTGTTTGGATCCTTGAAGTTGTTGAATCCGAATCCTGAACCCAAGCTATTTAAACTCAAAATAAGATGGTTGATCCTGGTGCCCAGAATAGCAGAGAAGAGCAATTTTGCTTTGTCAGTGTTAAGTCCATTAAGTGACAAGTCAAGGGTGTCAAATGACATATTCTTAAACGGGTTTCCACATGTTGTCCAGTTAAAGCCAAACAGATCCATGTCAACAAGATTGACAGAGGATAATTTCATCAAATGGAAATATTTACCCTGAAAGGCAACTAAATCGTACTCACATATCGACCTTATTTGGTTGATGGAAAGGTCTACAACACTGAGTTCTGTCATGTTCCTAAAAAACATAGCCGGCTTGAACTGCTTTATCTTGTTGCCAAAGAGGTTTATCTCCTGAAGGGACACCAGAGGTTGCAGATAGGTGCCTGAAAGAATACGTTCATCAAGGTCACAGTGTAACAGAACAAGAGTCCGGAGGTTTGACAGTCCCTGAAATGCATCAGTCTCTAAGTGTATACGCCTGTTGTCCCCTAAGTGAAGAAACGTTAAGTTGTGCAGTCCTCTGAAAGTGTTGTTCTTGATGATGAGACCTCTGATGCGCTGTGATCCAAGGTCAAGATGCACAAGCCTTTCTAGGCCCCTAAAGGAATCTTCATTGATATGCCCAATGTAGTTCAAACTGAGGTCCACATGGGTAATATTTAGGGGCAATGGTGGCACCTGTAGTAGGGATCTTCCACTGCAGTATGCCCAGTGCCCATGTATTATACACTGATGAGTGCAATTCACCATTAGAAGGCAGATTAAAAACCTCAGTGATAACATAGTTATGGGCTTCCAGGTTGTCATCCTGAAATTAAAAAAAAAAAGTATAATGGTACTTTGTTTTGCAAATAGTTATATGTACACAATGTGCAAAGCAATGCAAAGGCACACAAGACAACCTAGCTGTTTGCACAGCTGGTTTACTGCTAAAGCAAAAATAATGTTATAGCTCCACAGTTGAGTATATTTGCTGTTAAATGTCATCATATCTCTAGTGTGCTAGCCTGGTAATAAAACCAGACACTTGTTCTATACATTCATTTTGTACAGAGGGTCTGAACATTCAGTCGATTCGATTGCTTGCTTGAGGTGTTTAAGTTCAAAAAGATTAGATCAGCTCCTGACTGATAGCATTCTAGCTCTGTATTCACAATGCCTCCCTCTCTTCGCTGATTGAACAGGTTAAAAAGCCTCTTGAGACAACGAGCTCAACGGGATCCAGACTAGCACTGGTGATAATCAAATGCTAGGAAGGCATGGCCAGACTACTAGTGTGCATATATCTCTCTGTGTCGGTATCCCATTTAGACACTCACCTTAACTTCTGGTGATCCGGTGTGCTTCTCTGTTGTTCTCCCTGAGGCCTTGTGCCTTTTTATTCCTGAATGGAGCAACTAACAGTGAACTTGTGACACAGTGGTGGAATTTCCCACCCCAAAAAACATGACATATCTTTGTGTGTGTGTGTGTGTGTGTGTGTGTGTGTGTGTGTGTGTTTCTCTGTGTGTGTGTCAGGGTGAGGAGTGGTTATCTAAATATTTACTACCTGTAGAGTCTATGTTATGCAAGTTCACTCCACAGTAATGGGGTTTTGGGGAATAACCAGCCAAATGAACCACTTAATCCATGTAATAATTTGTATTCATTGATGATAAGGTGTAACCATCACTATCATTCCATTGGCACACAAAAATGTATTTAATTTTTAGGTACCCATACCCAATTCTATTTGAAAACTAATTTCTCGTCTCCCTGCATTCTTTGCTCTGTAATTAAACCTAGCCTAACTTGGTAAATGTTACTGCGTCATTTATTGCGAAAATTGGGTGGTTAGTTTTGTACATAGGCAACTTGTATTGTCAGAGGGGGAGTTTCCAGGCACAGGCACCATGGTTTACCTGAAGTGGACTCCAGAGTCGCGCGGCACGACGATTATGGTTGTATAATAAACACACACACATACACACCTCTCTCTCCCTCTCTCTCTGTGTCTTTCTGCGTATATATCAATGGGCAATTATGTGGTATTGCCATGGTATGATGAAATATATCTTGTTTTAAGTTCTACAGCCAAAAATACCAAATGCTCAAATTTCACATAATTTATAATTCAAATCATAACATACCATGGCGTATTATACCAATGGATGATGACCTGTCTAAGTTACCTGTTTGACTGTTCCTCAACATAACCACTAGAGGACACTCTTTAGCAAATTATCAAGTTTTTTTTTCCATTTCTCTTTGTATGCACAGGTGTTGAGATAATGGATAGCACCTTTTTGTAGACACTAAGCCTGGACAACTTCACAGTAAGAGAATCTTAGAGGTGACCCTGTTTTCCTTCTAGGAAAAGCTGTAGATTACTACTATTAAATTCATCTTTGAAAACTATGGATCTTGACTCCCTACAAAATTAGCAATTGTTGTATAGAGCAAAACAAAATCTCATAATGCAGCACTTCAAATAGCTGTGAAGAATCATTGGACATTGGATCAATCCGTAGAGCTTCATTAAATCATGGTTAGAATCATTGTAATCTCAGTAAATCATAACTTAATGATGCTCTACAGATTAATAATTCTTCTGCCTATTTATCTTGAATCATTGTGACTGCAGACAGAAAAAGAATGGAGAAAGGGAATTTTAGACATCACTGAATGGTGTGCATTGATTTAGTGGGCTATTCCACCTTGCTTTCATTGGCTTAATGTAAAAGTTGACCTAGTTGCTGATAGTTGTTTAGAACCAGCATGTTTCTGAAACCAACGATGTATGATCCTTTTTAGTATGTGGATGAAGTTTTACCATATATATATATATATATAGATATAGATAGATAGATAGATAGAGATATAGATAGATAGATAGATAGATTTTATTTTATTTTATTTTTTTGCTCTGTCCACCTTTTGGGGGCAATTTATAACCTGACTCTTTCTGTACTAGGTGATCTATGTTATATTTATTTATTTGTCTGTTTATTTGTTTTAACAGGCAAATCTCAATTCACACTTAATGCTTTCCTCTATTTTGGGGTGACTACTTGTGACTGTTCATACACAGTCCATTTACAGTAACATAGTCCAATATGAGATAAACTTTTTTGGAATCGGCCAGAAGAAATATTTTCAGTTTCAAAAGTAATTGGAATACCATAGGCCCTCATATTACTGTGACTCCTGTTTTGAAAGTGAAGTCACATTTCAGGAGGTTGATTTATGGTCACTGAGTGTATTTCCTATCTGCTTTCCGGCTGTTATTGATGTATTATATACTGTTTTTATTTATTTTTAATCAAATATTAGGAGAGGGTGTTGCCAGCTTGGTGGATGGGGTTGATCCCTTAAGCCCTTTGCAATGTGTGCATAAAACTATAATCACACAGTCTTATGGAAGTTTCATTTCAACCATTCATTACAACTTATCCAACCTCAGATTCATTAGTCAACTAATTATATTTGATTGTTTTGTTTATCATGAGTTAACTTGTTTATTCTTTGGACATGTTTAATGCAGCCTAGGCGCATCTGGACTAGGATTGCAGATTTCAGGATAGATCAGACCTTTGTACAATCACTCATTTAATTAATCATCCTGTTCAAAATGTTAATTTTCAATGAATACTATACCCAAATGGTATAATTGTAATACGCACTGCATTACAGTTGGTTTCAATCCAGCAGAATAGCCAAGGGTTTACAAATCCTTTGCTACCATGGTTTGCTAACAACTAACACTATAGCATTCTGGGCGCAAACCCTGTAAGAACAAAAAAGAAAAATGTGATTTTGGTTTGAATATGACTGTATGAAGTATGACTGCTGCATAAAATTCATTGGAATGTTACAACTGTCCCCAAGGCACCACTGGCCCGATGAAGAGGAAAGGCATGTTATAATGTGGATGCTTTATTTGTTTAAGTAATGGAGGACAGGCATATACCTTTCATTGTGTTATGAGAAGTGTCATAGACTAGATGGAAATGTTTTACAAGACGTCAGAAGGCACAGGAAAGTCAGGGATCCTTTAAAAAAGGCCATGGAAAACCCGGCATTGGATTTGAGAGGGAGGCACCATATCCAAAAGATTTTGAGACAAATAGTCTCCTGAGGTGTAACAAGAGGACATACACACATTGATTAGATGTAGATGGTTTGTAAATAAGCTTTTTTCTTCTTTATGTTTTATATATATAGCCTACCGCCCCATTTTCCATGTCAGCATTTGTTTCCTTGTTCTCCTCCATTTTTTTCTAAAATTTGACCCAGTGTCAATTAAGCTGTGTGAATCAAATTCAGTTAACCGTTTTTCACCTACAGTGCAATTTATCAACATATTACCTCATGACAATAACAGTAGGCTGTTAGACTGCAGGTAACCTGTGCATCAAGCCCTCCAGTGTACACCGAGACCTTTAATAGTGGTTTATTAGACAGGTCACAACAATGACGAACAATAATGAGGCATAGTGTCTAAAAGCATGGCAGGGAGACGTTGATGCTGGTCTACTAGGGCGTTGGATTTTGCTCGGTGTTGTGAAAAGGGTGGGGAAGTCGTTGCATGCATTGAATACAATTTGGTGACGTTTAATGCTTTTAAAAGCAATATATAATTAATTGCTAGAAAAAGAATTACGAATCCATCAGAAGACATCTCCTCATGCCCATCCTAGATCAAACTGTCCATGTGCTGTGTGGTATTTGAGAAATACTACTAGGCCAATATTTTTAAAAGCGGTGATACCAGATGAGTTGATATTAATGTATGAGATTTGTTCCTCTCTGGATTCTCCTCAACTGGTCAGCTATGTTTACTGACACTTCATGGTCTATTTCATCTAAAAGCTGCGGAATAGGGACATAGCCTATGTAAAGTATTAGATTTATAATGAACATTTTCATGGTTCAACATATCAAATGCATGTTCAGAAATGCAAAGAAAAGGAAATAACCTAGATAATCAGTGTATAATACGACACATACAAGAATTTTATATTTTTATCAGAAAACAACAGTAATAATTTTAACCCAATAAATAAGTTCAGCAGTGTCTATTGGGTTACTTAGGAAAACAAATAAAATATATAACTCATGTACATTCATAGGCCAATAGCATTTTAGTTACATCCTATATACACAATACTAAAAACTATTCTTCATCTTCGGTGCCCGAACTGCTGTATCCAGGGGGAGAACTGCAGACCGAGCTGTGTTTGTGCACAAAAGCATCACTCGGAGTAAAGGCAAGAAAGAAGCTGTTTGGTTTTACTTTCAAAAAGTGTGTTGGCTATCTATCTCCTTTAGAAGACATGTCTGAAAAATTAGGCTTGTAATTTTCAGTGGTTATTTGCTCCAGATCATGCAAATCATCACTTTTACGCGCACCGATGAGCGAATTTTCACTACGACGCTTTGTGCAATGGTGAGCAAGCAAAACTACAGCCAGTAAGGCACACACAACGCAAACAATAATTCCAAGGATAGCACCAGCGGACACAACTAATGGGCTCTCTGTCGTGTATTTGATGGTCGGAGTGACATCGCCGCCATATGATGGCGTGGAGCCTGATCCTTCTATTGGCTCACATTTATAGCCGTCCACCAAGTCATATCCCTCACTGCACCAACAGGTGTAGCTACCATAGCTGTTGTCACAGTACTGATCACAGTAGTACATGTCACATTCGTCAATGTCGACACAAAAGCGGCCAGCTTCTCTCAAGTCCAGGATGAAACCCTTGGGACACTCACATTGATCAACTTGGTTAGGGTCACAGACAGCTGGGCATTCCTGGCTTGGGCAGTGCAATATGCATCTGTAATGGTCTTCTTCTGATACTTTGTATCTCTCATAGCAAGAGCAGTTGTAGCTGCCAGGCGTGTTAATGCATTCATGTTCGCACGGGCTGCTAGCACATTCGTTAATATCCACGCAAATGCTATTTTGCATTTCAAACCCCTTTTCGCAAATGCATTTAAAACTACCGTGAGTATTTTCGCACAACATGTGATCCCCAGCACAAATTCTGTCATCTGCACAGTCATCTATGTCTTTGCAGGCCTTTCCGTCTACATCAAGAGAGAAACCTTGTTCGCAAAGACAGGTGAAACCTTCCTTAGTGGCAGATGGGTGGCAGATATTCTCACACCCAGATCTTTCACAAGGATCATTCGAAGCCTTACTGCAAGATCGATCGTTGGCGTCAACCATGTAGCCAGGGGGACAGGTGCAGACAGGTTTGCTGTCAATTGTGGTACACTTGTGTTCACAGCCGCCGTTAAAAACCTCGCAGTTCCACGGTGATTTCTGCCACACACCAATGCAAATGTACTGAGTTCCTCCATCTAGTTCTGCTACACTTCCCATCGGTAAAACCGTAAGGTCAGGCGCCCCAAAGCCAAACGGTGTCTGGTATGTTTGGATCTGTCCGACAGAGCCCACCTGAAGCGGTGGACAACTCGTGTCAAAGCCAAACTCACATATAAATCCATCGACCTCATCACCACAAGATCTCTCTCTCCACTTAAAATTGTCTGTGGATACCGTTACGCACTTTTTGGAAGTGGAGCAAACAGCGTCGTCCTTATCCCAGTTGCGAAAGTCGGCTTCTTCTTGTCCGGTTATCCATTTGTATCCTTTCAAACCATTGATGGGTTGGCGACAGGCACCATTAAAAAGTAGCCCGATCCAGAAGTTACCGTGGAGGCCAGACAATAAGGTTGAGATTGCGCTATTTGATACGTTAGATCGCACTGTCAATAAGTGTCCATTTCGTTCTTTACAAACTTCTTCTGCGGCAGAAAAAATTGCTCTGACCTCGTGTACACTAAAGCACATTTTGTCTACACAGAAGCCTGTGTGTGAATCCACTTCTGGAGACAAGACAAACGCCAAAGTTAGGATCACATGTAGATACGCCGCCATGGTCTGAAAGCTCAAAAGTCTTTTGATTGCCCTTGTTCGAGTTTACAGTTTTATGTCGTGTCGCGACGCGAGTATCAGAGTTGAGTGAATATATGCTATCATGAAGATTTTGCTGCTGCCTTTTATAAACCATTCCATACTGCAGAATGTGGCAAAGGAAGGAAGTTCGTCTTGAAGTTTGGATTAGAGCACAAGAGCACTTTCTCCTCCCAGCGAGTCAGCGTCAGTCAGGACTATTCTGGACACGTAAAAAATGACCTATCCTCTCACCCGGACCTCCACCCACCTTAATTGTCTACTATACTTGGTGACTGACCTAACAAATAAAACCTAGAGTTGCCATCTCAATGACTTTTTTGACGTTTCATAAAATAACCCACAGTTTATTGCCTAACCACGAGATTGTTTTTGTTGTTGATCCCGTTAGGGAAATTGGAAGTGGATTGAACAGATATAAAATATTTACATTAAAGTTATAGTACGAGCCACGTTGTCATTCTCAATTATAATAGACGGTCGTGGGATAAATTCATAAAATGAATTATATTTAAACAGATATCATTCTCAATGCAAAACAGTGTCGCATGTCAGCAAATCATTGGACCTCTGTTTCTGACATTTTTGCGCTGGTAGAGTTATTTAGTCTATTTGGAGTCAATTGTCAATCTGACCCTGGCTTCAAGTGCCATCGTGACATCTGCTGTAGTCTAGGTAAATATGAAGTTTGGTTGATAGCTTTGAGTATGCTTTGTTCAAAACCATAATTCCTGATTGATATTCTAACTGTTCATACTTAAAAAGATTGCTAACTTTGATGAACTGAAGTTTTTTCCCCCTTGAGATAAAAAACAGCCTTGTTAAATGTACGTTGATACCATAATTTATTATTTTTCAACGGAAGTAATGCATTTAATAAGAATAATCTCAGCAGCTGTCGCATTCAAAAAAAAGGCATACAGGATGTGTTCATTAATGATTAATATATTTTATATGTTGTTCCTCATTAGTCAGATCTCAGGATGGGTGGGAGAATGGCACTCTTTGCACCCTGCCCTTTGGGTGTGGGTGTGAGTTTGTAAAGGCGACTTACTACCAAATGAAATCCGGCATGACTACTCTTCCTCCTCCTCCTACTACTATTTGTAGTAACCTTAACAATACAGCAGGTATTGTGATACCAGATTCTTTTGTAAAAGTCCAAGGCACTCAAAAATTTAAAATCTGAGGCACTCATAAAGGATGCATTTCAAAAGCGTTTTTCGTTTCATCCTTAGGCTACATAAACATGCCTCCACATTTTGATCTGACAGGCCTTTATCAGGGCAATTCAAAGATAATTTCTTCTTAATCATCCTCTCCATAAGGCATTTAGGGAAAATGTGTAAAGGTCACTGGGAAAAGGCTCTGGTCTGAATAGAAGGACAGAAGGAAATTTAGCTTTTTTTGTCCCAAGTCTCCTCATGTGTTTTTATTATTACTCACAAACTCCTAGATAAAACTGGTGCCACCAACAACAGATCTGACTGACATCAGAATACAAGCATCTGATAAAGTACCTCCAAGGAAACCAAATTGGTATTTAGCTGTTGGTTTAATAGGAAACGGTGGAGGACAAGGCAGGAAGTGTACAGGGGTAGCCTCCCTGTGCCATGTTGTCGCCCACGGAGAACGTACAGGAACAGACAGGAGAGGGTTGGACCATATCAGGGCAGTGTACCTTTCCTCTCTGGAAATGACCTAGCCGGGCAGGTCCACATAATCATAGTAACTGTGATGTCTCTGTTTTTCCTATTGTGGAGTCCACATCTGCTTTCCTACAAAAGTAGCTTTAAATGGATCTACTTTTTGGCAAAAAAGTTAAAGCTTAACCCTTATGTAACCACTCAACACGGTATGTCAGTACTATGTGCATCGCCCTCCATAGTTATTAGGACCCCTGGTAAGTGTTTCAAGAGAAAATACATGTAAAGCCCTTTTAAAAAAAAAATAAAAATCTGTGGTCCTTAATCACAGAGAGCAGAATTCTCTCACATGCTTAAGTCAAAAAAGGCCTCAGCCACATTTATTGGTACCCCTGCATTTTGTACATCGTAAAGTTAGCCTTTGCCAGGAATGCAAGTATTAGCCATGCCACAAAGTTGGAGAGCACAATAAATTAATTTAAGACCCTTCCTCTTCAGAGAATCTGTCATATTCACAGATCCTAGAGGTCAATGTTCATAGATCATTGAGGTTTACTATACCGCTAAGATCATGAGACTGTGACAACAGTGACAGGGTGCTTTACATGTAAAGTTATTTGATTTTGACATGACGCTAAAATAAAAGGTAGCCAATGACTCCGGGTCCCTTTCCGGGTGGAACCAGCCGAGAACAACCTCCATGGGTGTTTCAGCTTCTGCGTGTATTCCATGTGTATTCCTACCCTCTTGCATTTGACAGACAGACAAGCAAGCAGAGGTGTGCAAAAGCACAATATAACTGCAATATTGCTTGGGTAAGGGAGACGCAAAACTAAGCTTAGAACTAGGAAATACAATTTGGTGTCTTAAAACAGTTGGCAATAGAACTGTTGTATACTCAGCTTTTGGCTTTGTGCCTGTAGCAGAACCACATCCATGAGACTAAAATTAGGGCTGAAAAATGGATATGAATAAATAAGAAAATATGGTGAATACCAGAATCTTTGTGAAAAAAGGTGTGAGTGGTCTCATAATAAGAGGAGTTGGTGAATGAGACCCAATGTTTTCTTGACCCCTAACCTCACTTTCCTGTTGTCTCTTGAAGCTCATCAGAATTATGCTCACAGGGCTGGTGGTCCAAGATAAATGGCCTTAAGTCGTCTCCACAGGACTTCAACATGAAAGAGTGGAGGGCCTCTCGTTAGGGCTGGGCAATCTATCGAAAAATTAATTGAACCGACAATCATAACTGTTAGTTGACAATAATCAAGCGCATGACAACTAATCATTGTTTATTATTACTGTTATTATTATTTATTTTGTGAACTTTTTTTTTCAACTGTGTGTGTTCATGTATTGTCATGTGATTCTGCCCGGTCCAGTCAAAGATGATTTTGATTTGAAGTTCTATCGCCCAGTCCTAATTATTATAAAAATATGACCGTAGTATCGGTCAAAATGGAAAAATATATATCGTAACCACATTTTTTGCCCCATCGCCCAGCTGTGGCTCTGACTGCTGTACAGTGAATGAAGACACAGTGATGACTTTGTGCCCCCCACATATTAATCCATCATATGGTTGTTTTCATGTAACTAAACAAATGAAGTGTCTGAAAAATTCTGAATTCTGAAATCTGCTCTGAATCCTATTTCAGTCTATTAAGCAAGGCTTTTCATGACTATAGAAAAGTGCTAGAAAGTTTACAGGCTGTTGGGCATGGAGCGATGAACTTTAAGTTCATCAAGTCATTGTGCTGCTTTGTCTCAAGATTGAGAAAGAGTTACAAAGGAGCTGGCCTAGTTTATGTAGAGAGCTCGCTCTCCGTGCCTCTTCTAATTTTCTGGAATGTTTCTGATTTAATTCTGCAGGCGTTCAGGCAGATTACTGCTGGTCTGTGTCTCAGAGGGATCTGGCCAAATACACAAGCAGGGGGCTCTACAGGAATGCCGTGTCTGTTGAGGCTTCATGTGGAGGGTGCCGGTCGCCTCAGTAAGAATATGAAAAGCCAGACATGTTCTTGCCAGCTTTTTTTTTTTTCCGCATTGCCGACTGAGGAGAAAAGTCCCAATTTGAGTAAATATTTTGATACCGGTAGGTTTGGGGCCATTGTTTAACAGTCACACAAAAGAGTGTCAGCTGGACTGAATGAAAACGAGGCTTGTGTTAGAACAGGGGTGGGGAAGAAAAGTTGTTTATGAACATGAACGTGTCTCGGGAGTGCAGACAATCTTGCTGGAGACCGTAAGGGATTCCTTACGCCTCAGTAAAAGGACAGGCACATTGCTGCTAGAAAAAAAGGGAGTGAAAATACCAAGCACACAGAGATATCCCCAGATCGACACTGTAATATGGTTAAAGCATTGTAATTACCATCTCATGCATTCAGTTAAGGAAGATGCTGAGCGACCACCAAATAAGATGGCAACAGATCAGACAATGAAGGCCTTCACCGACTTGACATGTCAACAAAGACGTTCTGTCAGAGATGTCCACTGAGGAAAAGGACGAACCTGGGAGGAAGGAAATTACCAGAATATTCTAGTCCTGGTTATTCTCAGTGTCTGTCAGGATTCACACCCGAGAGAACCAACCAAAGTCTGTGAAGACAGTAAAGCTCTGCGAGCCTCTTTGATCTGTCTGAGGAAAACAACATACACACTTGTACAGACATACGCATGCCTTCACATTCACCATCAAGAGCAAGCCAATATAACATGCTGACAGGAATATTATGACCTTACATTGAACCCCCTATTAGTTCAACAAATACACTGGCACTCTGTAATCTTGGCCAGTACATACATTCTTCAGCAGCTGGATGCTTTCTTTTGAAATAATATTTGGAAATAAAAGACTAGCACAAATTATCAGAAACTCAGTGACAACTCAGTGGTTTCTAACTGTTATATTAGGAGGGCAGAGGGGTGAAATATATCCACTCGGTTAAATGGTGATGTCAGGTTCAGAAAATAACTCCCCTGGGTGTCTTGTGCTTGCAGTGTTAGTGAGTGTTTACACTTGCTCATGTTCCTCTTCAACGTTCAGTTTCAGCTCAGCTCATATGAAGTTTTATAGGGATTTCACTGATGTGTCTGTCTCTTTGTGAGATGTCAAGGAGGAAACTTCACTCCCCAGACTAAAAAATGTGGAAGTCTTCTGTAATGTGAATCTAAAAGCAGTCACATGACTTCACTAAGATAAGTCTCAGATCAACGCTCTTGTAGTTGACAGTCAGACACAAGTTAGACTGCAACAGTCAGATAATTGAACTTCCTGAGCCTGTGTGTGTGTGTGTGTGTTTTAGAGCGAGAGAGTGTGTGTGTTTGTGTATGCACACTCATCTTCTCCTTCGCAGACCTCATATCTTTGGGTCAGAGCTTCACAGGCAAAACATGTCAAGTAAATCACTGGAAATCACATGAGAACACTGTGTTGCAGACTAAACTCAGGCTGTGCAGCTTTTTAGTCTAAAGGTGGTCTCCTTCTCCACTGCACTACCCCCAGCTCCCTTAGAAAACAAGTTAGTTCCTTCCTCAGTGTTTCTCTTTCCCTTGGTGTACCTAATGCCAATACCATCAGAGGAGTATTGTGAGACATATCAGACATCCACAGGGTCTCTCTCTCTCTCTCTCTCTCTCTCTCTCTCTCTCTCTCTCTCTCTGTGTGTGTGTTTGTGTGTGTGTGTGTTGGCTTGGGATAAACTTCTTAGCCTGGGAATCAAAAGCAATGCAGCTTCACATCCAGACAGAATTCTGACAGAATGTTTTTGAATAGTTTTGTTCTTTCTTTTTTGCATAGAGGTACAACTTTTTAAGCAAACAAGTCACAGAGTGGATATATTGACACATGCTTGTCAGTTTCATCTCTTGGGCGAAAAGCTCTTGCATTATTTGCTTATTTGATTACTAAAAGAATCAGATTTGGAATCAAGGTGTTGCCAGTACTTGGGACGTAGCCAACTCAGACTAGTTCATCCAATGCTGGAGAAATAGCCTAGCACAGAACAGAGCCAAGTCCCTCGAAACTCGAAACTGATTCACTTCACATTTTGTTGGCCTTGGGCCATTTGGAAAAGAAAATAGGGAGATCTCTACTTTCCGTGCATAACACCAACTCTGTGACTCTCCCTGTTATTTATTTTTGACATGGGACCAGACCTTGATGGTGATTTATAGTGTTTTTTTATGATTATGACAAGGAGAAGACATTACACAGAGCTAGTGACAAACACAATGTTTCACCAAGAAAACATTGCATAATTTTTCATGCATAAAAATATCATTTACTGCAGTGTTTGGGCTATTGCCCCAGATGACCAGCTAAGGTCACTAAACCATGGACTTTCCAGGACACTTTCCAGGCTGTTAGTTGTACAGATACGCAGTTACAGTGAATCAACATTTCCTGCTGATGTTCAGTTGTATTTTCGTCTCAAATGGATGAGCATGAGGCATCACTTTGAAGCTTATCTCTGTGTTGAACTCACACTGTCCGGTTAGCATTGTTCAAAGGACCACAGTCTGTCTCTCCTTTCAAGGCTTTCTGTGGGCCTGAATCTGTTCTGGTTGCCCACTCTGATGTCAGATCAGGGGTTCTACAGCAATGTCTCTGTTTGTGTGTCAGCACAGCAGTCACAATGTGGATACCATGGCAACCCTGACGTCACGTTAGCCAAATGGAACTTTTTTGGTGATGTGTAAGTGTTGTTGTCATCTATGACTTGCAGCTCTGTGTCCAGACACAGCATCTGCTCATTGCTCAGCTTTTTTCTGTGTGTGTACAAGCAGTGACATCACAAACTACAAAGGAAGTGTTGTGACGTAAAAGAGGCATTACCCCCATTTTCATCTGTAAAACATTTCAGCCATGATGAAGGACTGGATGAGACTAAACCAGTAAAATGAAAGTGGTGTTTAGTCACCAACAGGAAAAGTGTGATGCGTAAAACAAGTGCAAAAAGAAACTTTATGATTCTCTACAGCTGATAACATAAAACATTTTTTTGTCTTTATAATGGAGTGTCTTTATACGTCTTTAAAGTTTTCAGAATGTCTGTTCAACAGGGAAATGTGCTTTTCGAAATGACCAAATACGGTAACTTGCCTGATAAAGGGACTCTAACTTCTCATGAAAACACACAAATTATTGCATTTATCTTGTTCATTTCAAATGCAAAGTTAAAACGTTCACAATGTCCCAAGATTACTGACTTCAACAAAAGCTTATAGGAGTCAGCAAGCCGGGAGTCAACTGAGTTAAAGATGGCTATTGTAAACTAATTTTGAAGACAAACCTGGAGTCGATTGACTCATTTTTAAGTTGCTAACTTAATGAACTCAGCAAAATATACAAAGTATATAAAATTTATTATGCATACCATACAAAATTCATCATACAACATCACACTGTATGCAAGCACCTAATGCAGAGATTTAAGGTGAAATTATAATGAAAAGCATCTCATAAGGCAGTTAATCATACCTTGTAGGAAAGAGATTTCAGAGGACCTGCAACATGTACTATATCTGGACTGAGGTCCAGAAAGCTCTCACAAGACTCACCAGTGCTCTGGGAGACATACTTTGTCTACATATCTTTCTAATTCTTCTCATTTCATTACATATTAGGGCCATGATCTGAGCTTTGGGAAGCTCATACAAGACCACCTCCTCGGAGCTCCTGGAGGCTCGCTCTAACTTCACAACTTTTTTCAGTTTTTCTCTTTTCACTTCACATTAGGGCCATGGTCTGAGTTCTGGAAAGCTCTAGAATTTTTGGTGCAACACATAGACAGGAACCCCCAGCCTTGCTCACACAATTTCTTCAGATTCATTACACAAGGCACATTGCAAGACACCATTTCAAAGAATTACATACTTTTACAAAAAATTGACATCACCAGTTCACCTTTGACCTTTTCCAGTTTGACTGCCATCTTTGTGATAATATAATGAATACCACAAAACTGGTACAGCTAGCAAGGATCCACAGGATGCAAAGAGATAAAGTTGTGTCCCAGAAATCTTGAGCTGGAAGCCTTGTTTCAATAGTACCTTTAAATTAATGTGATGTCATGTGGATATCTGTTGTAACTATAGTATTGCCTAGTACATAGCCAGAGGTTTACAGCTGTGTCTGTCAATAGTGACACATGCAGAGAAATAAGAACATGTCCAAACGCAACAAATTAAATTTCATTATTGCATCAACACCCAAACTGGATCTTGTTGACATTTATAGTAACTATGGTAACGGCTGAGACAGATTTACTTGTGCAGTAGGCCTACTCAGTAATGACTTGCACAGACAAACAGGGCGACAGGCAAATCTTCAAATTTTATACATTGTGTGTGATAGACATTCGCAATCTTTTCCGGGTGTAACTCCACAAAGTAATCGGACAGGTGTAAACACCAATCTACCTATCTGATGAGGGTGGTGATGCATTTCTATTTAGTAGAAATTTACATGATGCCTTATATGTTCTGGATCAATAGAAACTTACACAATCAATCATTTAATGTGAAATGCAATTCAGTTGGAACTTTATTATCATCAGGAGGAAGTATTTGGCATGTATTAACAAGCCCTATCCACAGGTGACTGTAGCAGTACTCCCAGTCCTTTTGACTCTAAGGCAGTTTTTTCAAAGTCCCTTTCAGTATTCTTGGTTAAATTGCTTAGAGAGATTTTGTCATACATACAAATAACAACTGCATATCACATGAAACTACACAAACAGATCTATCCATCTGTACTGGATTTTCTTATATTGCAAAGGTGTGTAGCCTACACTGCAACATGGAAAAGCCCTGTTGAAAACATATGATTCTTATCGGCCTTAGTAATAATAACAATGAGTTGAGTTGTTTATTTATCCAATAGCCTCTTCTTATGTCTTTTCTTATATTCTTTACCTTTATATCTTTCACTCTCTCCCTTTCCTTCAGTACCAGTAATGCAGCTTATTTTTGGTATCTTATATCTATTATGTTGACATCAAGATATGTTATCAGTACTTCCTCTGTTGGTTCATTTCTGTGGTTATCCAGTACATTCTCTCCTCAGCAGCTCGATTGCTATTGCTAGTTATCTTCTCCATCCATCATCCACCATCCATCATCCACCATGTTGCCCATCCAAACCCAACACTGAAAACAGAGATCACGACCCTCTGGTATTTTTAGACTGAATTTTACTGCCCAGAGGATACCATAGTCCATGGACACGCACAAAAGGGTGGTAGTGCATGAAAAAGTGATAACAGATTTTTAGCTCTCATTAGACACTATTTTCTGGGTAGGGAGCCCCGTCACTCTTTTCCAAAAAACAGGATATCTCATTGTGCTGTTGTACCCCACTAGGGCTGGATTTCAAAGACTGCTAATTGATAGTACATTGTCCACTGTCTCAAGATTTACATCCGAACATTTTTGCCGAGCCAAGATATTGTTTCTGTTGGCATGGATATCTTAAATGGCAGGAAAAACAAATGAAAACAATCATATTCATGCATTAATATTCACTTCTTGGGAAGCTCATTGGGCAGGATCATTTGTGTACTGCTGGCATAATGCAGACACTTCAACAGAACAATGATCTTTGTCCGCACAGTTTCCTATACTTGTTAGTGCCAAGAGCCGATGTTTCAGTTCTGAAGTCACAGAGTGCAAATGAATATCCATTACAAATATAAAATATTTTCTGCAAATGCGCAGAAAACTTGTGGTTCATTTCTGGCAAACAGTTTAGTTTGCCAGAATATATTGCTACAAGTTTGCCATAGTCACCCACTAGTGGCAAAGTTGCGGCAATGAGCTGGCAACAATGACAAATTAACACTAGCGGCGAATGTATTTGCCAGTGATTTGCCCAAACTATTTACCAGTAATGGTAAACTTCTAATTAACTTCTGGAGCCAAATTTGCCACTGGTGGGAATCTTTAGTTTAGTTTGCCAGAAATCCGCTGCAACTTTGACAGAGGTTTGCTCCAAGTTTGCAATGAGATATTTTCACTTCACATTAGAGCCATGGTCTGAGTTCTGGGAAGCTCGCGCCAAACCACCTCTCCTTTGCTTTGGGGAGCTTTGGGGAGCTGTCAAATTTCAAATACAGAGGGTAAAACATTCACAATGTCCCAAAGCTACTGGCTCCAACAAAAGCTTATGAACATCAGCAAGCCTGGATTCAAATAAGTTAGAAGTAAACTTATTTTAAAGACTTATTTTTAAGTTGCTAACTTAACTCAGCAAAAAATTACAACATTACAACGTACATCATACATCACACTCTATGCAAACACCATAGATGACAAAATCTCATTCAAAGTCATTAAAAATGCATCACAGATTCATATACCAGTGAAATTGTTGAAAAGCAATATAAGCCAGTTAATCATGCTTTGTAGAAAAGAGATTTTAGAGTGCCTGCATCAAAGAATCATTGATCTGTAGCTTGTAATAATGTAATTTCTTGTAATTAAAATAATTTTAAATAGTTTAATTAACTACCAGCCCACTAAAAATCTATTCATACATACTGTACAGAGAGTTCTGTAACTAGTCTCCTGTGACTGGGACCTCACTCAAAATGAGGAAGGTGCAAGGTGCAGCGCACACATGCTGGGAAGCTTATCTCTTCAGAAAAACTCTGACTCACTCACATGCTCTTCTACTTGTTCTGTAAATGTACTGTACTTGATACCTTGCACCATATAGGCTATGTGCCATGTAGTTTGTAATTTCTGTAGTACCCAGAATATTTGGTTGGAGTCAAAAATTCCCGCCAACACCGTCAATGTTTATGAATGAATGTTTAAGAAAGTCTTTTGGGAACTCTGGACAGGTTTGACTTTTTACACCTAAAGCCTTGTTTTCTGATGGCTTATTATGGAATACAATCATTGAGATTAAAATTTGACAAATGTTCCGTGAATTTTCACATACAGAATGGCTACATACAGTAGCTGCACTGTTGCAAACTTTCCGAAAATGCATTTAACTTTTGTTTGTAAAGATGTGAAACTCACAGAGCCCTACCATTTGGTGGGTTTCACATCTTAAAAAACTAAAGTTTAATGCATTTTAGGAAAGACTGGAGCTGTGCATCTATGGAGCGATTTTGCAGCTATGGAGGGCTCTCGCGACAACTAAAAATTCTAAGAACTGAAACCTTCGTCAAATTTTAATCTTAAATTTTAATCTTAACCACTTTCATGATAAACAATCAGAAAACAAAGCTTTAAGTGTAAAAAAATGAACCTGTCCTTTGATACAGTAGCCATAATGACTTAGTAAAATGTGGTAAACCATGTAGAACTGTGTTGTGTTTAAATTCTACATTCAGCATTGCTGAACATTCTACATTCTACATTCAGCATGCATTCACTGAAAATACACATGGAGATTGATGAAGATAGACACTGATATCAACTGAAAAGGCATTCCTCCGGGGAGTAATTGTTAGCTCCATATAGTGTCAGATTTTGCATCGTTAAAGGAAAAGTTGGAACTGGCAGCAGGATCAATAAACCCCATAAATGCACTGCACTTTTAGGAATTGGCCGGTCCCCTTGCCAGACAGTTAAAGTGAAAACAGATGGATTAGGAGCAGCAAATCTTTGGCTAATTGTTCCATTAAAAGTCAAGAGCGCTGGGTGGCTAAGAACAATGTGGACTTCAAACAAAAGCTCGAAAGGGTGGTCAATTAGATTGTGTTTACACTGCAATCACTTCAGCTTTGGGTAGAGAGTCAGAGCACCTCGTAAAGAAAGTTCATCAGTGGCAAAGTGTGCTTCTATTCCCAATGGCTTCAGGAGAGTTTGTCCAATAGATTACCTCCAGTGGTGGCTGAATCTGAGAAGACCAATGGAGCACACACATTTGCAGATGCAAGTTGTTGTTGTTGGATAATTATGTCAGGGCTATGAAGACACAATTGAGGCTTGTGAAGGAAAGAGTTCCTCCCAGAGTTTGCTGCCATTTTCATGAGGAACAGTCCGCTCTTCAGGCCATGTACCCAAACAAAATACATCCTTTGTGTGAACTGTGGGAAAGGTGCAACTAACTCGTAAACATCTCTCAAAAATATATTTTTTTCCTTCAATTCATTTCAAATTCCATGTTATTTTTGCCAAAGCCAGGGTTAACCGCGATTTATCAAAACCATTTAAAAAGGATTTATTACTGGCCAGATAATTTCAGTGGTCTACTTGCTTTCTGGGCAGATTTTTGCAATGCACCACAATACCACAATATAAAAGCTCCTTTGGGCATAATACTAAGTGCAGTTTATCACACAGTGAAGGCTGTCCATCAGCATCCACTTTATTTTGATCATTTATTTCAAAAAGTGTAATACAAGGGGAGAAAGGTCACACTGGTAATGTGGATAGAAACCTCCATGCAGACGATGTGTGATGATATGATGTATCAATTATAAACAGAAGTGAACAGGGGCCACGTAGAGATGGATGTTTTAGTTACAGACATCTTTCAAGTTGCACATAACAGACTACAGCAGAAAAAACACCTTAAAAGCATCTATGAATATACTTTTAGAGACAGTAAGTGTTATCTATGATTGCAATTAAATCAAGTCCATGATTGAATGCATTTAAAATTTCAGCTGTCTGTCAGTGTGGAAGAATAAACTTAGCCTGGCTCCATAAATGAGAAACATAGTGGCCTGGAGTAACCAATAAGACATTCAAACCCCATTATATTTTACCTCAGTACCAAAGAAAGTACGGCGTGTAACTTGATTTTCAGTTGAGTTCAGATGTCAAGACCTCTTCCCCAGAATGGTAAGCAATATTTGGTTAACATTAACGTAATAGGTATACCACTGCATTGTGGAAGAGAGCTCTGAGTTTAGTGTCGAGCAGTACAACCCTCACCAGACCTCTGCCACAGTGGTCAAAGAGTATGGCTATGGCATTCTAAGAATTTTTTGTCAAGTAAATAACAATCATCTTTGCCTTAAGTATTAAATGTTTGGCTGAGGCAGTTACAGAAGCCACAGACTTTGTTGGAAGCAGAGGAGATATCTGCAAATGAATGTGGCATCCAGTCATTTACGATATGTTATTAAAAATAGGGTTTTATTGGGGAACAGCAATCACCATTAAAACTGAAGCCTTTGAAAACAACATGAACTTTTGACCCAAGAGTCTGTCATAATGAGAGAGCACTGAGCAACAAACATGAGTTTAGAGGCCAAGCACAATAGGCCCCCCTGTATCCTGTAATCTCACATAGGCATACACACTTGGCAGGTTGTCAACTCAGTTTAGAGACTCTCGTTCTTGCATATTCTTGTACATGCACTGGAGAGTTGGCATGTCTTCCACAACGCCAGCTGTTTCCTCATAGCATGCACCAGCATCTGCTTCTGTTGACACTGGGAGAGACAGCTGCCCTCTGCAACAGTGTAGGGTCTATCCTGTTGTGTGAGAGAGAAAAGCATGCAAAGGCACGTATAATATGGCCAACACAATAACATATCCGACTGTGCAATGAAAAATAACACACATGTGCGTTCACACAACACCACAGGAAATAGTCTACTGTGATCATAAAAAAATGTTAGGTTACTAAAAGGGCATGGATAAAATATGGATAAAATCACAGACTTCTGTAGATGAATTCCCAGATCATAAAACATTGCTTTTGACGGTAGGAATTAGAAAAGTGCAAAGAACTGCACTTTTTTATGACCACTGGTAATTCAACAGAACTGGTAGCAATCAGACAAAATGGTGGGCAATAGCTTTTGCCAGTAGACCCATAGCGACTCTCTCAACCTCTCGTCTTGAAACGAGCAGGGGTGCATGTGGGAGTGCAAAGCCTATATCTACATGAAGCCCCTGTGACAGTGTAAGCATATGTCGGTTTCTGGAATGCAACTCCCACAGCTGTATTTTAAGACGTTTCCAGTTTGCACACTCTTGTATTCCTGCCAGTGTCTGGCAAATGCTTACGCTGCTTGATTTCCACATTGCTTTCAGAATACTTATTCTGTTTAATAGTAATAATACTTGCCTACTTGCTTTGTTTATTTTAATTAGTAGCCCAATACTTGTTTTGTTTATTTGTTTATTTATATCACTGTAAACATATCCCTGGCTCAGATTGCTGTTAGTGCAAATGTTGGGGAGGTTAGCAATGCCAGTGAACCTGCAGTAATCCATCTGCACGGTACAGTGACAGCTTGAGTGTACTCCAGGGCTACACTGTCTGCTTCTCGCCTCTCTAATCGAAGCAGCAGATGAGCTCCTATTCTAATTGGCCAAATCCCCTCATCCTCAGTGAGTACTATTGGGCATGTGTTGTACATGCTCTTCCCAAATGTGAAAGAAATCCCAAAGAAAAACATTGGGATGTTTATTGGAACAAACGTTGAAGCAACCGCTGTTGAAAAGATGGATGATGCTTCATTCTCATTTAAACAACACAGACAATCTGGTTACATATTTCTTGCCCCTTTCTTTAGTGTTAGTGTCAATAAAACACTAACAGGCTATGTGGTTATACCAATCCGTGTGGATATTCCTCATCTGATTCTCTCTGCCACTCTATTGCAAGTTTTTCCTCTGAATGTAAGATTGGACTATGTGTGAAGGCAGCCAAGTTGAGCTGGGATTCAGTGGCAACAACAGCAAACCACATGTAGGGCAGTAACACTGTGTGCCTTTGCATGGTCCAACGCAGGCTTGGATCTTGAATCCCTGGAGTGGAATGAATCAAGCTCTTGTTAGCAACAGCCTTTGAGTGTGTCTGTGTATACAGAGCTGAAGTTTAGAATACAACAAGAATTAAGTGTTGGGTTAGAACAAAGTCTGATTTTACAAAAATAGCTGTTGAAACGGGCTTGGGGACATCTCTTGGTGATTACAGCTGTCCTAAAAGCACATCCCTCCGGTAGAGGTTTTTAACAAACCGCCTTCAGTTAGTGAAGTCCAACTTTGTAACTGGTTCCATATGTCCAATAGGCATTGACAAAGAGTCATCTTTGTCACAGCACAAAATCGCAAACCGCTGCCCAAGAGCATTCGGATCAGGTCCTTCCTCACGTTCTTCATTCAGGGTGAACCTACAGGATTCTGAAAGCTGATAAGCTGGGCTAAATTTAACAGTGCCCCCACACCATTGCCACACATAACCTGCATTTCTGCTGTTAGGTCTTCGCATGGTTCTGTCTTCATATTTCACTGTGAATTAAATGTGTTTTATCTGTGGTTGCCATGCTTCCAATATTAGTAAAACTCAAGGAAAGTAAAATAAATAGGATATATTCATAAATTCTAAAGATGCAGCAATATGGTATATGGTATGATTTAGCTTGTTTTCTGTTTTTGAAGGGGTTTGGGGTGGGGGGGGTAATTTCACTGAACTCTGGGCAATTTTGGGCTTAATATTTTCCTCCTCGCCTCAGACAGATATCCACACCCAGGCACCTACTCCGCATGGTAACAAGGCTACTCCTCCCATACATGTCCATGCTCACACTCACACACTCCCACTCACACACGTGTCTTGTTTCTGAGCATGTATGAGTGTCAGAGGGGCCACGATTTAATAGCATGTGAGCAACAAACCCATCTGCACTCAATTGTAGCTGTGGGGACTGAGTCACTGTCCTGACGTGTGTTTAGTGCCCTTTTTCCGTCAGCAGCCTGTGCGTTTATTTATTTATTTTTTAACATTGCTTTGAAAGAGGATGCATGACTATCGAGGCATAGCCTGGGTGTGCTGATTGGAACCAGCTGTCAGGGATGTCGGTGCTGTACCGTTACTTAGCATGATGTAATCAGAAATTCCAACGAGCCTGGAGATGTTATTGCATGTAAGATTATCCACATAGCTGAGGATCACGTGTCAGATACTGCATGTTTAACCTCTCTAACTAACTTCTACACTTAAAAGCATAACAATCATTATGACAAAAGCACAAAGTTATGTATGCATGGATACAAATGTGTTTCCAGAAAAGCTGTGCTCCCAACATGGTAATGTTTATGTTTAAGTATACACTCTAAAAACTACTGGCTTGAAAATCCAAACTGGTCACTATTCACCATTGTACAGCAAACATGTTGGGTTAGAGTGACCTAGCAAGATGGGTTGGTAATTTAACCCAAAATGTGGGTCGCTTAATCATCCCAAATATAGGGTGATTCTGACAAGGGTGTTGGGCTGCAGTAACCCAGAAAATGTGTTTGACATTTTGACCCAATAGTGGTTTACATTGACATCTGCAGTTGGGTTTATCTGATCCATTAATTATATCATTATACTCATTGTTTTCAGGTTTTCAAGATTAGATTCCAGCCAATAAATATCTAAGATAAAGAGGGAAAGTTTACAGTATATATATATATATATTTATATAACTGATCATTAATTTTATTACCATAAACTGTAAAAGCAGTAAACATGTAAGTGTTATGCCCACTTGTAAATGAAATGTCCATATAGGACGCTTTGTTTGACACTAGACCAGCATATACTCCTACCTCAGTTATGTTTAAGAATAACATCCCTCCTCAACTCAGGCCTTCACTGCCATCCAAAACTGTTGTAACAGGCCAAGCATTATGTCATAGTGCTTTAGCTCACTATGTTGCTGTCCTTTGAGACTCATGGTGATGTATTGGTCTTTCAAAAGGATCATTTAGGATTACAAACTATCAAAACAATGCAATGCAATCATGAGGACTAATTTTGAACATATTGTGCAAAGGCAAGGCAAGTTTTCCATTTGTTATGTTTACATGTTATGTTGAGCTTAAAAATGTTTTTGAACTTTTTTACTAGGACATTTGTTGTTGAAAGAATTTGTTGAAAGTGTTATAGGTTTTTCTCTTTTCTCCAGTCTCTCTTCCTCTTGGGTCTACCTTTATAAGTCTTCATAAAATGCTCCTGAAGGAAGGTTTTTGAACTCTTTTACTGGGGCATTTGTTGTTGAAGGAATTTGATGAAAGCGTTGTAGGTTTTCTCCTTTCTCCAGTCTCTGTTCCTCTTAGGCCTACTTCATAAGTCTTCATATAAATGCTCTTGAAACAACACTATAAACATGTGACTCCTTTGCTTAAGACCTGTGTATATACTCAGCATCAACATTAAGTGAAACCATCCATTTAGCTTGGTTGTGCATACACAAATCTGGTTTGGTGAAAAACAGTGGCCCAATAAAGCAATGTTTTTTTCCCTAAGTGCTATGCCAGACAACTGACACAAAACTCTCTTCCACCCTCTCCTCTCTGCCCCCCAAAAAACTGCTGCTGCTTTTTTTTTTGTATACAGCATTTTTTTGCACAACTACAACACATCTATTGCACAATTACATTTTTGCACTATTCTGCACTATTACAACACATCATTCAGGATGTTTTTCTGCTTGTGGTCTTTTTGTCTTGTGATCTTGTCTTGTTTATGTTATGCACTTGCTAAGCAATTTATTAGGAAATGTCTTATCTGTGTTGCATCTCTTCTTCTCTTCTGCACCGTGGGATAGCAAGAAACATACTTTCAATTCCTCTGTATGTCTAGAATATGTGTGACTTGACTTGATACCATCCAAGAGGACAACTCCAAGAACAAGCTGAAAATTTCTTATGTGCTGGTGTGTGTGTGGTTGAGCGAGAGAGAGAGAGAGAGACAGAGAGAGAGAGAATTTGGAGAGGAAAACAAAACATAGAGTGAGACAGGGAAGATAGAGAGAGGAACAGGTGGAGCTGATTGAAGTTTTCTCTGGTATTCTTTTGCCATATTTAAAATGATGACTAGTGTTATTTCAAGATTTGTTTCTGAGAACTGATGCTTGCAAAGAAATGGTAAGGCCTTGTTGTTGAAGTCAAGCTGATAGGCTTCTTATTATCATAAAGGGTGTTTTGAGAACATAATTAAAAGTCTTATACAGCTTTGAAGGTGTAATGCCTTTGATGGATTTGTCTCCTGTCTGTTATCCTGGCCAAGAAACTCTGAGCCAATGAACACAACCATTCTCCCCTCTAACTCTGGGTGGAACAAAGTACTGTTTTAAAAACATTCTGCATCAGAACACTGACAAATAGGCATGATAGATATATAGAAACTTCTGATATCTACATCCAACTTTAAAAGTTGTTTACATAAGTACTTAAGTTTAAAAGTCTTTTTTGCATTGTAGTGACCTAACCCTCTATCCCTTGGCAACGAATCCATTGTTTTCAAACATGAACATATGAATTCACTTACATAATCACTTGGGGACTGTACATTTACACAATGAGTTACATTATGAGGGAAGAATTGTTACAGAAAGTAAACTGTATAAATTAAACATCTGGATCAATCATATTAGTGGTGCTTTTTATGGTGGTGGAGCCTTTTTATGGTTTGTTAAAACATACATATATATCTATTTTGAGACAGTATTGGTATACATACGCAGGCACTCTTGAAATAGGCAGACTTGAGATAAGCAGTTTTTCCTAAAAACAGAAGGCAGAGAGGGGAACAGGGCTTCGCTTTAAAGAGCAATTCTCTTCTCTGTGAAACTGTCAGCAACCCGTCTTCTCAAAAGCCTGTTGCTAATATGATTAGTTGCATCACATGCTGCAACTGATTGTCTGGTTAGGGAGACAGGAGTGGCAGAGACACATCCTTAAGCTTTGGCTGTGCGTCTGAAGCAAGCCACATTATTCTTGTGGACATGGGTGAAAAGAAGCAGTGATTTAAGCTGCTATTGAAATTTCATTGCAACACATTATTCCCTAAAGTATATTGGCCCTGACTTCATAGGTCAAAATATTGCAATAAAAAAAGGAGTTTAGCTTCTAGTCTGACATTTTACCTTATTTTTTGTTATGTGATTTTTTGTGTATAAGACAGTTGGATTTACAGGCTTATAATATTTTTACATGTGTTGTATTTGTTGTTTGAAAAAATGTAAATGTAATATTTGACATAAAATTTATTGTATTGTATATTTAATACATGGCTTGGCAGTGCAAAGTATCTTTAATAAAAATGAAAATGAAATTTACTTGGCCATAAAAGTTTTAGGCTTTCACAAAAATTCATATAACATGAATGGTTTGTTGTCTAGGATTGGCTAGTTGGCATGACTTTTTAATTTAGTAGCTTTTTAAAGAATATTCTGACTGATTTTCATGTGTTACCAACCAAAACATGTCAACCAAGGAACTAAAACAAACTAGGATAATAGAGCATTTCTGCATCATGGATATCATCACTGATTATGTAAGAGTTGTGTTGAACCAATTAAAGTTTTTTTTTTTTTTATTTTATGTTATCTCTGGAACAAAATCAGTTTTGATCTAGCACAGACATAATTGGCTTTGTTGTAGATATGAGTACCAGAACCACATGAGTACCAATATAAGTATTTTAGTCAAGAGCATTTTAATGATGAGTCATGATTAATTTATACTATACCCACATAAATAGAAACAGACAGATCTCCAAGCAAACAACTCAGGACCAAATGTGACATCTGTTGTGTTGCTTTGCATTGTTTTGTGCTGTTTACAAAAAGTGTTTGTGATTTGTGAAAAAGTGATTATCTAAAGACACTCAAATGTTTAAAATTTCTGTTTCATCCTCAAATTTGTGGTAGTAGATAATGTGTCATCATGTGTCAAATCCTATACTTGAAGAGATGCAAAGATATCTATCGATTTCATTTTTTATGACATAAAGAAAGCTTTCTTACCATACCCTTTTTGTCTGCCGTAAGTAACTGCAAAACTCTGCAACAGCGAGCACATGTGTTTGTCATTAAGGAATCACAGCGATCCAGACCATAAATCAACACAGTGGAAGCAGATCCAAAAATATTTTAAGTGCGGCGCTGAGCAACAAGGCATGCACCTTCTCCAGAGGAAACTGTTCAGGATGGCCTAGAACAACCAGCAACTCCATTCAGCTATGTATTTGGAAACAGGAACAGCTCATTGTGACACATTATTATGTCCTATGTCATGAATAGCTTTGCTGGAGTGTGATTTCCCCATTCTTATTGTTAGCACCAAGCACAGGGGAACTATTAGAGTGTTTTTACCTCGCTGTGAAGTGCATAACATTTATGTCACCAGAGGAAAAAATCACGACTCAAATGCTTGTCTTTAGCCTACCTGACATTTATTGCTGATGGGAAATTATGAGGTAGTGTGTTTGAGTTGTAGGTGTAGCTAAGTGAATAGCACATTTTATTTATACATTTTTACTCTATGATTTCAGTCTCCAGCTTGTGTCCTGCTCTTGCCACCTAGAGGGTAAAATGTAGAACTGCCTTTAGTTGATCCAAATTAGTTCTGATATATAATCTATCATATCGTATATCATATCATGAACATGTGCTATAGTGTGAATCTATGGGGGTGTTGCCGACAGCAATAGGCAAACTCAAGTGCCACATTGGGCTTTTAAAACTGACAGATGGGCCAAGTAAACCAGGCCATTAGATGAGAGGCGACAATCTAATTTGTCTACTAGCAGATACCTTGAATTTGTGCTATAGGCCAGAATACTGTCAGGAAAAATATTTAGCTAAGCTTGTAAATTTGAAGCAGTATAGTCCCTGTTTCTTGAAAAGACAGGTTATTAGAGTTGTTTTATTTGCATAATTAGTGGGAAAGTGGTGGGTTGAAACTGCAACCCATTCTTTATAAATCAATCTTTGGAAAATGTGAGCATTTCAAAAATCCTCGGCAGGCCAGATATAATGGCCCAGATGGTAAGGTGACCAGACCTCTGAGATGAAAATTGGCTATATTTCCCTGAAATTTCCTTGGGAACCAGGGACATTCCTATTTCTACAGTCAATATCTTTAAAATAAGTAATGTTTTAGCTTCTAAAATCAGGGACGAAGTGGTTTTTATTTCATTTTACCAGGGACAGACCACCAAAATTGGGGACAGTTTCCAGAAATCGGGGTCGTCTGGTCACCCTACCAACTGGCCACAATGAGGGAAAATGTATGTTCCAGAAGTTATTTCAAATACTGTAATTTCTTGAATAATATCCAGCCTGAATTAATGACCTAATGGCCAGGGTCAGGCAGATGTGACAAAATAAAGACTGGACCCAAAATTCAGGAAGCCTTAAAAAAAAAAAAAAACTTGGTTAGAAATTTCAAATCGCTAGAAAAACAAATCTCTGTAGATACCAGTAAAGTATTATGTAAGGGATAATAATCGACATGGCATGCGTGCATTGGTGAATATTGTAAGTTCGAAGTGGTGATAAGGCCCTGACGTGGAACGGAGGGGTCTTTACGCCTTGATAAATGGCCGTTTGTAACACAAAGATGGCATAGTTGAGAAACCCTCAAGAGAAACCCTTGAGAAACCCTTTTTGATATTTTGTTATAATGGACGTTACAAATATGTTCGTATTACATTAAAAAAAAAGAAATTACAGAAAATGTTGTTTGAGGTATAATTGTTTTTATAATTATTTTAAAGATTTTAAAATATTTTTTCTTTTTTTATTGAAGTATTTTGTAACATTAAAAGAGAACATAATACAAAAAAAGCTTTCAAGCATGTTTCTGTTTTTATTTATTTGTTTGTTTGTTTAATTACTTACTTTATTTTCCCCTGATCATGTTATACGCAATTGTCTTCACCAGTAATATTTCCATAAACAGCATTCAAATATTCGTTGGGGACGAGACGGAGTCTTTGAGGAAGCAAGACCGAGTCGAGACCATGACCACAAGTCAGTTTTCATAACCATACTTTAGTATCACCCCAGTTAATATACAATAGGTGCACAGTCCTGTAAGCTAGACTGGGGATTGTTTATAGGAGCAGTCTGCTACACTTTTGTCAACTTAAACCTCTCAATGGACTTGCCTGAAAATCCAGACCCATATTTAGGTCTGACCACAACCGATAAACCTTCCCAATCCATGGGCCGGCATCCACAGATGACTATCAAAATGCCTCTGCACTCAGTTGGATGTGATTATGATTGCAGACTGCTTGCTCATCTTGTCTTCATTCTGTGATCAATGTGTAAATTGATCTGCAATAATGGGTATTTTGTGGATATTAAGCTACTAAAAGTGTGTTGAAAAAATTAAAAACAAAGGTGTTAAATTCTCTTCCTGAGACCTGAGGAGTGAGAGTCCTTCTCTTCTCACTCTGGGCCATGACCAAGTCAAAACCAAGTCTGGGACGAAACCAAAAAAGCAGAAAATGGTCTTGAGACTACCTGTTTCCCCTCCTTGAAAGGAGGAAAAATATTCAATGTCGAGGCCAATTTTAGGCAGCTGGAGAATTTTAACCTGTTGCAAACTCTTTTAGTGGTTCTGCACCAGTGCTATTTCTGATCTTGCTTCAGAGAATGTTTTTTGCCATATTCAAACATGCAATACATCAAAATTGTAGGTCACACTGAAATGAATACTGATCAATTATCACTAATTCTTTAAATATCATGCAGAACAAAACAGTTACTGAGCTGTAAACCAGTTGCAGAAAAAATACTAATGAATGACTCCAAGTAAGTTACATACTAAACATGCAAACTTTAGAAGTTTGGATGCAGTTCCCTGAAAGAGGATAATAATCAGCCACTGATTGTTTACCACATGTGACCATCCATACCAAAACAGTCTCAATGGTCAATTATGGCTAAAATACAGGTAACTGTAAACTAAACATGAAACATGGACGTTCCCAGATCCCTATGTTTCCATGGTCCTTTGTTTCCAGTGCCCCAAGGTCCAAGAATCCAGAATAATACATTTACTGTTCTGTTAACAAACATTAGCCCTCTTCTTGAGCAAGATGTTTCAATAACCAGGGGGCAAGCAGAAAAACTATAGACACTGTATTTTTTTCAAATTTAATCGTTTGCCAGGCACTAAAAGCTACAAATACAATTTTTTTTATTCCTTAGACCCCATAGAATCAAGATACAATGCTCTCTAAAAATTAACATGCAAAGCCAACAGGCCCCCAAATCAGATATATAGGCCCCACCACTAGCTCTATTGTGCTCCCTCTTAATGTCTGCAAAGCGCCACGAGACTATTCTGTTGTAAACGGCGCTGTATAATTATAATTGAATTAGAATTAGGCTCCCTCCATGATTTATTGTCAAGAAGATGATTCTTTGACAATTAACTCTACTTTCATTCATTACTATTTTCACATCTACCTTAATAGCGATCGCTAAGCTTACTTTGAAATAGCGTTGCTGGTCATCTACAGGATAATTTGCTGAAGCATCAAATAAAGACAGCGTTTTATCAACAGAATTCCTGCTGTTGTAGGCTATTCCCAGGGATAAAAATAGCCATTGGTTTTCCACGCGGCTGCACATAGCCAGAGGTAGGCATCCTGATAAAAGTTTTAAATAGGCCATCTGTTAACAACAAACCAGCTCATCGTTGCAGAACACTTCAGCAAGGTATGCATTGGTATATTCATATAGTCAATACAGAAAAGTCGGTTGGGGTCAATTTGTTGTAACTAAAGAAAACATTGGAAAGGCTGTGCAGGCATACCATAAATACAACATGCAAACAAAAGGCAGCCCACATCTCGAAATAACGGCCTTTCTGTAATACGCCTACCTAAAATAAAAGCCAGTGTGTGGCGCAGCGGAAGTTAAAAGAAAAAAAAAAAGAAAAGGGCACCGGCCATTATTTAAGGAAATATGGGAGGCTAATTGACTAATTGACTAACAGCCTGACCCAGGTCTGAATTCAGGTATCATACCACATCATTTTAAGACCTGAGTTGTTTGCATGTGTGGGATCAGTCAATACCTGAGCACAAATTGGCTTCTTGAGCCTTTTATTTTATTATTTCAGGACAGAACTGAGTTTAAGTAGGCATGCATCTGCTATATAACTAAAAGATTACGGTGTTTAAATAGCCAAATCTACTCTGGATTATCTTTTATGTGTTATTGTTTGGGGAGTAGGCCATCAGCGCAGAATTGGTCGGTGACAATTGGACCCCATAGTTTGAGGGCCGTGCACAAACTCCCATGGGAAGCTAGATTTAATTTAAAAAGGGGCCTGCCTGGAACAATATCCTTTCGGGCAGAGCATAATTCCTTACTTTAACTCTTTGGAAGGGTGTAGGCCTATCGATGTAGACTTTGTTACGAGATTAAGGTAGGAGGATACAATACAGCTTGTTACTTTTATTTTTTTTCATGTGCAGACGAGGTCACAATAAAGCCAATTTTTCTAGCAGCGTTTGCATAAAAACCGACCTATTCGATGGGCTGGGCTGAAACTTCACTTCCTCCTTCTCTACGTCCGTCAACGATTCGCAATGTGCTTCTCAAATTACAAGATTCTAGGTAGGCCTTCGTCAACTCAAGAGTTTTGTCTGTTCTCGTTGGCTGTAGTTTGTACACGTAAGCAGTCAATTTCAAGTCATCCCCTGGTACACGAACTGTCCTTTTCCTCTTCCTGGTTACAAGTTTTGTGACACATGACATATTCTGTAAGGTGAGTGAACTAAAGATTGTATAGCTTACAAAGTAAAAGTGATTCGAGACTTATATATTTTTATTTTTAGTAGTAGATGGCCTAACAAGTGTGTATTTGTTTTGTTTTATCTCAGGTGCTGCTTGGCTAAAATTAACGTAAAGCAAATGTGATAACGTTAGACCCAAGCGCAAGTGTTCGTCAGCGGAGCAATGTGTTGAAGACTGTCGACGGATCGATTAATTCAAAACGGACAAGTTTAAAGACGCTTAAACCATGAACACGAATACTCTCCTTCGATCTGAAGCCTAGATTACTATGCGAGCAAATTCATGAACGTCTGTAACTAAGTGCCAACATGAGATTCAGACTTGTCCGAAGAAATGTTATTGCCTTCCTGCTCGTCTGTTTAGTTGTGTTCATTTTGATATACACAAAATCAGCTTCAGTTTCGGAAAAACCCCTAGAGACTCAACCTCAGGAGAATACCCAAGCCACTGTAATAACCAAGTTTCAGTATGGATCTGTCATGGACATGCGCACGTCAGTGTATGACAGCAACTTCAGACAGGTTATTCTGAATGATGACAAGTTCCCAGGTGACCCTGAGGTGGTTATTGTGGTGCAAGTTCACAACAGACCAGCTTACCTCAAAATGTTAATTCAGTCATTGGAAAATGCTGCAGATGTTAATAAGTTTTTGGTCATCTTCAGTCATGACTATTTTTCCCAGGAATTGGCAGATATAGTTCAGGGTATAACCTTCTGCAAGGTTTTGCAAATTTATTTTCCTTACAGTGGACAGCTATATCCAAATGAATTCCCTGGACAGGACCCAAAGGACTGTCCACGGGACATAGCCAAGTCTGATGCCATCAAATCAGGATGCCTCAATGCTGAGCACCCAGACTCCTATGGTCACTACCGGGAGGCGTCCATAACTCAAACTAAACACCACTGGTGGTGGAAACTGCATTTTGTGTGGGAGCGGGTACACGCTCTTCAGGGATTCAGTGGTTTTGCTGTCTTCATTGAGGAGGATAACTACATCCTCCCTGACTTTTATCAGTTCTTCAAGGGAATGTTAGAGCACAGAAAGTCTGACTGCTCAGACTGTGATATGCTGGCCCTTGGCAACCACGATGGCCTGGGAAGCTTTCAGGAATTCTCAGGCAAGTTGGAGACGGCGAGCTGGCTTTCAACGAAACACAACATTGGCATGGGTATTTCCAGGGAGATCTACTACAAGCTAATGGGCTGCAACAATGAGTACTGCACCTACGATGACTATAATTGGGACTGGACCCTGCAGAACCTTTCTGGGACGTGCATCTCCAAACCCCTGAAGGTGCTCATGGCGCGTGGTTCCAGGGTCCTGCACACGGGTGACTGTGGTATGCACAAGAAGGAGGCCTGCCGTCCTGAACAGGCCCAGGCAGAGGTGCAGAAGTCACTCCAGCAGGCAAAGCCGGCCTTCTTTCCCAAAACTCTCACCATGACAGACCATGGTGCCGCACAGCACCAGCCGCACATGAAAAATGGGGGATGGGGAGACATTCGGGATCATGCACTATGCAAAAACTATGCCAAACGTCTGTGAGCGAACTGAGCTTCTTTTTGATCTATCCCCCCCAAAATGTTTTGGGTGTTAAGTGCCATTCAGATATTTAGAATTGCTGGAAAGATATTTCATTTACTGTAGTGTATTCATTGTGTCTTTGAAAGATGCATCTGAACAAAAAGAGACAGCAAACATCACTACATCAGGAATGTAAATGTTATTGGTTTCTCAAAAAAGATGATGTGATGTAAATGGTAAGGTTTTGACTGCTTGTAATCTATGCTTTCTGGAGTATTTAGAGATAAACTGTGGACAATACATCCAAAGTGCCATATTAATTGCAGTAATCCATCCAAGTTACAATTCACATTTGATCTTACATAAGGAATCTTTGAGCTTCCATTCTCATATTGACTTGAATTCACTGCCTGTTCTTCAGACAGAGACTAAATGCATTCCAGCTAGCATTCCTTGAGGTTTAAAACCTTATTTAATTTAATTACAGACACAATTTAAAAAAGCCATTGTGCAAAGAAGGAAGGAGCACTGTCCAATGTCTTTACATGTCTATTTTTATGTTTTCAGTTGTATGTTCTTTTGAATAATGCTTGGCCAACATCAGCATCAACATTGGCTGTCTGATTATCTGAAGTTTGTGTTCTCAATTGAGCCTGAGTGTTTACACAGGTTCGGAAAGAGAGGATGACATGTTTAATGCATGGATTGCATAATATGGTACAGTAGTTTTGCTTTTATGGTTGTTTCTTGTGGTAGCCTATTTCTTATTGAAACGCAATAATATGTATAAAAAGACAGTCAAAGAGGAGTTTAAAAGCAGTTGGTTAACTCCCATTTGCTCAGCAATCATTACAAAGTCCCTGTTGTGTTTGTCTTTCTTTGTGAAATGTTTATTTTTGCTGAGCAGGATAGCAGTGCTTTCCTCGCTACTGACCTTTGTTCCACAGGAAGGTGTGTTTCCTCTTAGTTAGTGCCTGTGAGGGTGACATTGACTTTTGGCATCTTCCATTATGATTACTACTGCTTCAGGTCATTATCACAGTACTCACATGGTGTTCTTTCACACATAAAGTGCATGTAAAATATTGTAGGTTGTTTGTCACACACTAGCCTACAGCTACTGTTGCCTTAAAAAAGATCTTCTGTGCAGAAGAAATGTGCCAAGAAAATCTCTATCCTCTTCCTATTTCTTCCAGACCAAATTTGTAATGAAAGCCATATTCTGAACTGCTTTTGTTAGGAATCGTCCATTTTTTTTTGTGTGTTCAGTTGGATGTTTTGTATGTTTTCACTGTAAAATCCAAAGTTGAGTTGGTGATGGAGGGATGACCTGACCCAAAGATGTAAATAACACTTAAAATATATGTAGAGAAATTCTAAATAGACATTTGACTGTCACTATAAATTGCCTATTAAATAGTACAAATTATTACAGCTTTTTCTGTCTATTGATTTTGTGTATTCACTGAACATAGGCTATACTGGAACACTTTTCCCCCGATGTCCGTTGTAGATTAATGACTTAAGATATGACATTATTTCTCACCCTTTGCTTCATATTTTGGTTGGCTGTTGCCATTAATACACCCCTTAAAGTCGAAAACTGCACTGACAACATCTGGTTTTCAAATAGTATTCAACTATGCAAAATTTTTATAGTGAAGAATTATGGGAAATACGTACGCTCGAACACCATTGGACCAAAGATCGTTCAGAATCAACCATCTTTTATTGGACGAAAGACAGCCTTCTTTTGTCTTTGATTGGACAATTGGCTTGTCTGTCTGGTTATTAGCGCTGTAGCTGGAAACTTCATGCTAAAGAGAAACTCCTATTATTAAACGTATCATAGAAGCAAGCCGTAAATGGCAGATTAGTAATGGAAAGTACCGCAAACTGTGTCTCCCTTTCCACTGATGATGTTGAGGATGTCACTGAAGATCAAATATGGTGTTTACAACGAGTCGGGAAAGAAACAGATTGGCTCCGTTTATTCGAGAATGCAGAGGTATGTTAGCCACCTATGATGGCTAGCGTGTGCTAAATAGCTAACTTTGCTAGTCACCTCTTGTTATATTCGTTAGCTAAAGTTAATTGGACAGTTAATCAGTTAAACAAGTTTTGCACCAAATATGAATAAGACTTGTTACACATTTTGTTAAACCTTTAAGTTGTAGCTACAAATCCCCTTCTGGTACAACTTTTTACCATGTCTGTGAACTTAGCCCCTTGTTTGTTATTTGGCGCTAGGTTAACGTACGGGGGTCCTCTACAGTGGACCATAGTTGGCTATCAGATGGCTAACGTTAGTTTTATTTGCGCTTCTTGTCAATCGTTAGCCCTACATGCGTAACGTTAAACTAAATAGCACCCTTCCATGTTTTAAGGCGAACTAGCCAAAGATGTCAGGGTACGTTAGCAAGCTTAGACCTACCTATAACATTAACGTCGTTTTTGTATATACGTCACGTTTTAACATGTCCTGCAGAGACTGTATAGAAACTGTGAGCAAACATTGAATGTGTCTTTATCCGTACGTCTCGCTGTCTCTGTTGTGCTCTTGTAGGTCACTATCGGACGCGGCATGGATGTTACTCATCGGTTATTATCCGTGACCTGCCCACTCATGATCTCCAGGAAGCACTGTATTTTCAAACGGACCGCCAGTGGTCAGTGGACAGTGACTGACAATATGGCATGTATTTCTTGACTGTGTTATGTAAAGTTTATTCTAATGCTTCATTGTTATTGTGTGCTTTGCAGCATTCTCTCATTATGTTCTCTGTCTCTTGCAGAGTGTGAATGGTGTGTGGGTGAATAAAGAGCGAATACGTGCTGGGGAACCTTATGTTGTGGTGGAAGGAGACACTATTTGGATTGGGGTCCCTTTGAACGACTCCCCAGTGGAGTATGAATACACACTTGTTCGCCGACGCTTACAGGAGGTGGACGGCTGTCTGGCAAAGCCACTCTGCCCCAGCATGTACTCCCACAAGTTTGTGAAACACAAGATTGCCAAACGGAAACGTCCCATGGACGAATCTGAGGCATGCACCTTGCCCAGTTCCAAATCAAAGTTTCAGCGCAGTTGTGCACCTGACCAGTCCCCTCGCCAGCATCCCGTACAGCCCCTGCACCCGGAGAGGACTCCCTGCTCCGTTGGGGCTTCCCAGGAGGCCGGGCCTGGCGTGGCGGCCTCCGCTTTAGGCAAGACTCCTGCCGGAGGTGGCCCAAGTGGCAGCACCCCACAGGTGGGCAGCCAAGAGCTGGAGAGCAGCATGCAGCATTATAGCCAGAACATGCAGGCACTGAAGGAGCAGGTGGAGGACACCCAGAAGCAAGTGGATACCCTGGAGGGCCAGCTGCAGCAGGACTCCCAAAAGGAGCAGGAGGTGAGGGGGCTGCGCTCCCAGCTGGACGTGCTGAGGAGTCAGCTGCGCAGCCAGCAAAAGCAGGCCCTTAGCCGCATGAAAAGCCTGGAGAAGACCTACTCTGATGAAGAGAAAAGGCTGGAGGTGAGACTGTAATGCATAACCTGGCTTTTGTGTACTATATGTGTTGCAAATTACCTTTTTGATTTGTGATACCCAGAACCACTGGTGGATAAAGAAAAAATTGTGGACTCCTCAGAATTATCTGTTTTTCAGGATGAATTGGTCACTAAATGTGATGTTGTCCTTGAGCCAGACCCCCAAATTTGGCCTTGGTCTCATTGTGTTTTATGGCAAGGTGTGCCACCCTAGAATTAGCAAATATGTGATGGCATTACCTTCAAGATAGCTTTTTGCTTTTTCAGCTTTTTTCTGACTATTATAAACCTATGGAAGGTTTCATTACCAGTGAATAGGTCACTGAATTTATCTAATAGATATCCCCACAAAACTTTCTCAGCTGATTATTTGCATTAAGGCAACACTTTTTTAAATTGCAAGTTGTCTGAAATGTCATGTATAAACATGTAAATGAGGCACATCATACACATAAATATTTGCAATAACTATCTAAATTTAGGTCTGTACAGTAAGGGTACACAAGTCAAACAGTCTAACCTATATATTTTCTAGGTTGCTCTGACATAAGTCCTAACCTTCTTCCTGTACATGGACAAAAGCCTATTCCTCTACAGTATTTGCACTGTATTGACATGCATTGATTTCTAATGTACTCCAATGGGGTTGATAGGTAGTGCATCCCAAAATTGTTCGCATTCAGCATAGCCAGACTTTTCACAAAAAGTTTGTTTGGTTGGTAGAGGTGTGCTGTAAGACCCCCTCGTCCATGCCGTAAAATGTATGCAAATTATCACTTATTTCGGTGGGTAATGGCTCATCTATGTGTTTACAAAGTATTTCAGAAAACTTGCAATACAAAAAAAAGTATTTATAGTACTTAATGTAAACAATCAGCAGGGAAATTTTGAGGAGATATGTATTTGTTGAAATTTTTACCCTGTTCACCCATAATATGTCCATCCATAGGCGTACAACAGACATAAAGAGGGTGATAACACAAAAAGCTACCACCAATGCAATGCTTTCATTTATTTAAGGACTATTTTGGGTCTGGTCCCCTAAATAACTCGTAATGCTGCATTGATCTTAATTATACCTTAACCTCTCCCCTAAGGTTATGACATGATTCCCAACACCTCCCTAGCCAAGTATATCCTCTGTACATCATACATCCGAAGAGTGGTCTTAATCATTTTACAGCTTAAACATGTTTTACAGCTTAAATTTGTCATGTTTATGGCAAGATATTCACTTACAGTCAAGGAAGATCTCCATATGGTTGTTTTATTCCATAAAAAGGAAAGTAAAAAATCCAGTTTAAACTCATCGTATTTGTTACACTTTTTTCATTTTGATTTCCATACAGTATGTCTTGATGATAATTTGATCACCTGCACTGGCATGTCCATACAACAAATCTCACCCATGCTTAGAACTTTGTAGAGGGCAATAATCAGTGGATTCAGCCTCTTAAGACATAGATAAAACAGCCAAGGTCATACTGCACGGTCTGACCCCAAGCTTAAATCCGCAACCTCATAGCAACATCGGATCTGGAGTTGAGCGCACTAGCCAGTTGACTGACTAGCAGGCTCTTGGGGTATCAGGGGAGTTTACTAGTGCTCTACTTGCACTGGTAGGCTAGCTGGCATCTGTTGCAATACTGTATGTGTATATTTTGTCATTCTTGCCTGTATTTGGTGTTGCAGTCAATTGAACTGTGTTATTCATAAATGCTTACAGTGGACATTTTGATGTTCACATGGCAGGTGTTGTGAGCCAGCAAGAGAGGACTCATTGCCAGTGGCAGGATGGTAGATTGTCGAGACTAGTATTTCTGTGACATGACTGAAATTTTTTTTTTTTTTTTTTTTTAAAGTAAGTCAAAGGAAATTGGTTTTTGTTTTTAATACTTTCTTCTGGCTCTGATTTTGTTTTTCTTTCCTTTTTCTGGCAGATGGAAAAAGCCCAACAGAAGGAGGAGGGATTGAGGAAGCAACTGGAGCAGGCTTTACAAGAAGTAAGAGACTTTTAAAATATGTACAGTCTGTTTTGATAAAAACAAATGGTGCTAAACTTTTATGTTGAACCCAATGGCACGGTAATTCTTGTACTACCAGAGTTTCCTGCTGTTTTTGTCTGTTCTGTGAGCGCAATCGCTAACCTGACTTTAACCAATTATTTAATGTTTCATTGTAGCACCGAAAAGTCATTGAAGAACTGAAAAACTCTTGCCAAGGTTTTGAGGAAATTCTACAGGCCAAAGACAAAGAGCTGGAGGTACTTAATGATCTGCTTGGGGTGGGGATGGGGTTGTTTGTCATAAAGCTGTTACCATGTCACTATAGATGCTGGAAACATAAAGCTGTTAGCATGACGGGCACAACAAAACCAGATAGATGTCTGGAGATGTTTATTGTTTCTGGCAGGAAGAGAAAGAGAAGGCCAAGGCGCAGAAGGCGGAGGTGGTGACGCAGATGACCGAAGTGCTGGAGAGTGAGCTGCAGTGCATCATCTGCTCCGAGCTCTTCATCGAGGTGGGACCTTTGACCCAAGAAATGTTCGCACATGATCCAACTCAACTCAATTCAATTTTATTGCTGGGCTCTTTGCAGCACTCAGTCAACAAGTGGGGCAGGGGAAGAAAACTGCATATGCATAGATAACTGAAACTGTATATCCTATTTTTTTGTGTGACGATTCCACTCAGTCTATTTGAGTCGTCTTATTTCAGCATAGTTTGACAGTATAACACCTACACATTCACATTAATGAACTTTGTTAATTCATACCTTACACCGTTTAAAAATGCAGACTGCAGCCAGAGCTGCGTTCTGGGTTAAAAACACCAAAAATAATTAAAGGGATGGGAATATGCTATAAGCAACATCCAGTGTTTGCAATGCAGTTCTCCACTCTCTTTATACTGATTTGTTGCACTGATAGTACTGTGTGCAACCTAGCAGACCCTTAGCTCTGCATGACCGCAATTGCCCTTCAGATTGGAGAGATTATATGAGATTGGACTAATTCAGTCCTAAAAATCATACTGTTTCTTTGACATTAGGTGACCAGGCCAGGAGATTAACTGCAGAAACCAGTAACTGTTCAAGTAAACTGTAATTTAAAGCATTTCTCCAAAATTGGGTGAGTCCTGTTGACATGGAGAAAAGGACTGCCAAGTACAGGGAGTGGTTACTTTCCGGTAATGTGTGAAATCTACTCTGTATTTGTCCTTCAGCAGTCCACGGTTGAATTGTGAACGTGTCGTATTCTCTCGCACGTACTCTCTCTCTCTGTCTTAATGATAAATTTCCAAGGACATTTAGTTTTTTTCCTCATCATTCATCATTTGTGGTGCCGTGTGAGTGTAATGACTGATTTGGAAAAATCCAAAATTTATGTTGATCTGCACGCGTAACCTCAGGTAGCCTTTATCCAGGGCTCTACACTAACTTTTTTTTTTCCTAGGAGCACTTTCTGTGCAGTTTTAAAAATTTTAGGAGCACATAAAAAAGGACACATGTTGGTTCATGTTTTGTATGTATATTAGAGTGCAGAACTTGCACACACCAACATCACCAACTTGCTTGAAATTCCATTTTTTTTGTGGCTTTGGTGTTTTTCAGAATGTTGTTTTAGCCAATTTGACATTTGGTACATTGGACATTTGATAGTCTGCAACTATCAAATATGTTTGGAATCAAGTATTCGCTTAATTGAGTAATCTGATAAAACATACTTTTGTGTTTTGAAACAGCAATATGAAAGGCCTGTTGAAATGACACAGCCATTGGCTATTATTCATGATGAAAACAGGTTCCAACACTTCAGTTGGATCAAAGCTCGAAACCCTCAGCGTACATGCTTCTAAACTAAGTCTATTTAGTGCATGTGTCATCTGACATTGTAACAAATAGATCTACATATCTATATAGACACATTGTGTAAACTTAATACTTTGAAACATGTATAACATTAGAAAATATGAAATACAATTTTACAAATAAGTTTAATTGTCCTTAGTTTTATCTTTTAAGAAAGAAAAGGGGATGGTGTCTCCTACAGCAATCCATGTGAGAATAAAGAATAGTCATTACTATGGACTCATAACAGGCAACAAATAACTACAATCCATAAACCACAATAATCATATTTAATAATGATCTGAGCAATTGTGAATCAACTAGCGTCAGCTTTTATGAAACTTTGAAGCCACACTTTTTGCAGTTAATGTGCAGATATTTTCTAAATCTATGGGTGTTGAAGCATTGAATTTATTTTAAGGTAGGCCAGGTACGTTTTACAGTGTATAAATTGCACCACGTTGTACTCCTTACAAAACATTAAATGTTCCCACACTGTAGAAATTTACTGCCTTTCATGCCCCCTGGAAGATTGGTTTTCTACAAATATCAGAGACAGTAAAGGAAATAACACACCTTTTATATCTTTTAAATGCGCCTCAATAACTTGTATGTGAAATAATGATACTGGAGCAGAGACTTTTTGACAAACTTTGTTGATAGGAATTTAACAAAAGCTTGAGGAAAAGAATGTCAGACTTTTTTGTGATAGAATTATTTGAGTTACTTGAGTAATCGTTTCAGCCCTAATACATTTCGCAACTTCTAGGGTTGCAAAGGGGCGGAAAATTCCCAGTAAATTTCTGGAAACATTCTTTTTCTTGGGAATTTATGGACATTAACAGGAATTAACTGAAAATTTGTGTGATGTGCTATGACTGTACAGAACTGTAGGACCGTTAACTGTTAACTGTAGGCTAAAACATTTTCGCAACCCCAGCAACTTGTCACGTTACGTCTTTGCGCCAGTGCTCTCCTTATTTGTGGGTTATGAGAAGTCACTCACACACATGCTTCCATTTTGTTTTCCTTGCTCGCATGCCGAAATATTTACTCGCAAATGTGAGTGAAATGGGCACACTGTTGAGCCCCGCCCTTATCATCCACTTTTTCCTGATATCACTCACACGCTCTCTTTCTTACCTTCTCCTCCCTCGCATCCTGTCCTCACAGGCGGTGACCCTCAACTGTGCCCACAGTTTCTGTCTGCACTGCATCCGGGCGTGGCGGCAGCGCAAAAACGAGTGTCCCATCTGCCGGCAGCCCATCAGCTCAGAGGCACGTTCGCTGGTGCTTGATAACTGCATTGACCGCATGGTGGAGCAGCTCAGCGCTGACATGAAGCAGCGTCGCCTCGACCTCATTGCCCAGAGGAAAGGTGAGAGGTGCGTGCTGACGCTGTACGGAGATTTATTTATTATTTTAACACCTCCAAGATGATGACAGCCTTGCAGAAGGTGAATTTCAAGCCCGTAAGGGTTAAGATGGTGGATAACAATGGATAACAAATATTGACAATGTGGGCACAATTTCAACATGTTTTCTGTGAGGTGTGCTCACTTCTGTTGCCAGCTGTTTGGATGTTAATGCATGTTAAGTTGGACAATAAATCTAAACTGCTATACAAGCTGTACAGTGACTACTTTAAGTTATATCAAATTTTAATTTCTATAGTGTTGTTCCATAAAAAGATGATGGCATATTTACGAAAACGTGAGGGGTGTACACACTTTTGTGAGATACTGTATTTTAGCAACCTTTGGTTAACGCAATCTATGCAGACTATATGGTGAATGCCCTAGTCAGAACCTTGTCACACAGGAGTTAATTTCGATTTTAGATTTACATTTCAGTAGGGCTAAACAAATTGTTAAAAACTGTACATGTATGTAAGACTACATAAAATGTACATTTAAAATGGGGACGTGAGAGATGAGTTTTGGCTAGGGTTGGGTGAAAATTTGATCACAATATATTTTTCTGTATTGACTGATAACAGATTTTTTTATCACAATGAACAGCTGGGCAATAGAACTTAAAATCATCTTTAATTGACTGGACTGGGCAGAATCACGTGACAACACATGTGTAGTGTGCTTTCAAAGAACTGCACATGAACACGCACAGTTTCACTTGGCCTGGTGTTTTGGTGTGCCAGTAATTGTTGACCAAAATTAACAGTTTGCTCTGCTTGCCTTGTGCCTAATGGTATAGAATGGCCTCCCAGGATGTATTCCTTAGTTATAGTGAAGGTCATGAAAATTTTACGTTGTGACTAGATTAGTGTAGTTCGTTGACTGTTGCTTGTTACAAAGTGGCATGATGTAGCCTAGGTCTAACAGGCAGTGGGTCGAACAAATAATTAAAATCTTGAACTATGATTTGCATTTAGAGCACCTCCATGACTTTGCTTGATTTTATGTGACATACAGGCTCAGAGGGCAAGCAGAGTTAGACAGAGCATTGGGCAAAGAGAGCAATGACCTGTCATTCATTATCCGTGTGTGTGTGTGTGTGTGTGTGTGTGTGTGTGTGGTGTGTGTGTGTGTGTGTGTTGTGTGTGTGTGTGTGTGTGTGTGTGTGTTTGAACAGGTCACAGTCCAGCAAATCCTCCCCGGCCATCCAAGAACCGCCACGGCAGCAGCCACCACCGCCACGGCAGCAGCCACCACCGCCACAGCAGCGACGACCCCGACAGCGGCGACGATAGCACGGAGGATAGCTGGGACAGCAGCCTATCATCGTCCTCCTCGTCTTTGTCTTCTTCTTCCTCCAGTCAGAGCAGAGACAGCAGCTCCTCCCCCTTCTCCTCAGACGAAGAGGAAGAAGAGGATGAGGATCTCTTTTAGGCCCCTTCATCTTCACCCAATGGTGTCATGACTTTACCTCATGATTTTTGCGTGTTTGATTGTATGTTTGTCTGTGAGAATGAATGTTTATACCCAAATGAGGAAGAATACATGTATTCAAAACTCATGCAGTCATATCTGTAAGTGACTTGGAGCCCTGTGCTATTTTATTGGGTGCTGAATAAAACTACTTATTTATGCAGCTCTTAAGTTGCTCACTCTGCAGTTTTGTTCTTGATTTGATCTCATGCTTGGGGTTATTTGAAGCTTTACCTCCTGCTTGACATTTCCTTTGCTCCTGATGTAGTTACATCTTTGTAGGACTTCGGATGCATCTATAGCCTTTCTTTCTTTAGAAATTCACTGTTGGATAACGGCCTCCACCTCATTCCCTGACAGAACTATAGTAAAAGTCCCCTATGTGTCTAGATTTGTTATTGAAGTGCTGACACTCTGCATGAGTAGTTTGAATATGGGTATGTATTTGGTGTTACACAAACTACTTGAATACTTTAAAAATACAGCTATGAGTAACAGTTATTATTAATCCTTTTTTACAACACATTACTGTAGTATGTTAAAAGAAATCGAGCTAGTCCAGTCCTTGGGTGACGTGCATAATTAAACATTGCTGTGGGGTGTTGTTACCTCAAACTGGAGTTTGTTGTCTTCTTTTTTCCTTGTAATTGGCCTTTGCTGGAATACACTGTGTAGTGTTCTGAGTACTTCATGACTGTTTGTGGTATGCAGTACAGATGGCCAGAAGGGGGCGCAAAAAGACAACAAATCCGCCTTTGTTGCAGGCGCAATTGAAATGCTCTCTGCCTGTGTTTGGTGTTGCCATTTGTTACTGCCAGAAAACTCGACTTACAGGTGGTCTCTCATTCTAATTTAATTCTTAATGACCTAAATGTCTTTTCTTTCTGTGATATGGAATATCCGGTGTCAAACACCTACAGCGAATCTCATTCAAGAGATGAGCGTAATCTGGATGTGTTGTATTAAGTGTTGCTTGGCAACACATGGTCTTGCTGTGTTGTAGTATAGTACATCTACATTTAGAGACTGATCAACCTTCAGTGTGCACATGCAGACTCCACCCAAAAGTTACTGGAACTTCAACATCCTTGTACTGAGTTCTGGAATGAACTTGTTTCCTGGTATTGAAACAAAAGAATACACAAAATACACATTCTATCCTGAAATGGATCCTCTGGCCCTAACTGATATACTTATTGTGTATTCTGTTCTTATAAAGTTGAATATGTAACAACAACAACAATAATATTAATAATTTCACATTGTTAATTTGGAAATGTAACTGTTTTATCTTTATTTATCTACCTGTGTTACCTGTTAATCCACCATCCTGCCATCTTTGAGCAGCCAAGATGTAGCACAACCAATTTCATTTTCTATAATGCTCTCTTCATTGGGTATTTTTTTTTCAATGAAACCAAATAAAATAATACACTTAAATTCAGATTCATTAGTTTATGCCAAGATGTCATGCCTCAGAAAATAAGGAGAAGTGTCATCTTCTTTTAAAAACTTCTTTGCTTCAGCCTAAAAAAAAAAACCTTTCCCTTTCTTTTGTGTTGTCTGATGTTTCACAGCAAACAATTGCTAGCCAGGGGCTTGTTTTGTTGTTTTTGCGACCTGAGAAGAGAAAGTTCATGTTCAAATATGTAGCAGCTGCACACAAACATGCCATGTCGTGTGTGTGTGCATGTGCATGTGTGTACGTGTGAGGTTTTAGGCCAATTTCAGCTGTGTGTGTGGAAGCAGCTGCGTGTATCTGTGCGAATGATTCACCCTGCGGGGCCTCTGTAAAAGGTGCGCTTCCCTGTCAGCTTCTGGAACTCCCCCCCCCCCCCCCAACATGCTCATGTGGGAGGAGAAAAAGGGGTGTGGGTCTTGTGTCATGACAGTCCATTAGTTGGCAGTGAACAGCATGGGAGGCAAAGTGAAGCATGTCTGTCAGGTGCAGTTGCACTGGTGTGACAGTGATGAATGGCCTTAGGACATGGCTAGAGTGCAGCCCCTCTCTCATCCCCAGGCATCTATGATGACATGTCATGAAAAGAACAATGTCAGCTATGGGTGTCCACCCTTTTCTGTCTCTCCCTTTGTCATACCACCCCTCCACCCCCCGTCTCTGTTTGTCTCTCTTCCTCTTCCTTCTCCTCCAGGTCCACGTGATAAAGAGATGTCTGAATCACTTTTAGCCAAGCTCTCCTTATTACATAATGCCATTAATAAGCCAAGGTTTGTCTAGGGAATGTGGTATGTCACAGTCAGAAGTGGTGCACATTTTTGTGTGTTTGTGATCTTTCAACTCTGCTTGAACCATCAACAAATTTGCACTGAGTGAGGCCTTATTTAGACAGAAAAAAACAAAATCAAGTATTAAAGGCTTGTCTACAGCCACAGGCCAAAACCCTTAGACCACGACAGCAGCTTCTGTAGTGTATGTATGCACATCATTGAGAACCTGGCCTATAAGACTTTGCACATGCAGACACGCAGAAAACAGCCTGGAAGGGAACCACACCATGCTTGCAATCGTTACAGCCCCTGGCCCATGCTGAGGAGCCATGCCAGAACGGAGGGCCCCCTGAGGCATGTGCTTTTGGTGCCTCTCCTCTCGTTGGAGCTGGCCGATAAGGCCCCTGAAAGGCTCAGCGCTTGCTTACAGCCTGCTATTGTGCTGTGTGGATTTAACTGGGCATGGGGTTGGTGGTGATGGTGGTGGTGGTGGTGGGAGGGGGGGGGCTGTGGCGTTATGCAGAGTAGCTGATTGCTACAGCTTTTGTTTAGACCAGTGTTTGCTATTTTAAATACAGCTGCTTGGTTCACTGATGTAAATGGGCTAAATCTGTATACAGGCTGAATAGATAAGCTTTAATATTGATTTATGGGGAGAAATTATGAGGCAGTTTATATGTCACCATTTTTACCATTCCCTCAAGAAAATATGCAGGATTTTACATTTTGGACAGTGTTTACATACAGTGATTAGGGTAGGCTACTTAGCCTGCTTCTCCTCTCTAAAGCTGTATTATTTTCGGATTCAATCCAAACCAACGCCAATCCTGTTCTTGGCATTCTAAATCTGCTGGAAAACAGTCAGGAACATAGCCCAGCTGCAGTCCATTCTGTCCCCAGTTGCATTAATTGGCAGATTTATATATACATGTGCTGGCCTACTTTTCTACCCCCATGCTGAGCATTTGAAGTTGAGACTTTATACCATGGCATATCCATTTTGGCTCACATTTGCATTTGCTTGAATGGTAATAAACGCTTTTGTAAGCCTGGAATGTGCCCTACTATGGTCATTTTTTTCCTGTCATTTCATGACTAAAATAAAATGTATCCACTCAGAGTTTAGCCTTTCCAAGTTTCACAGAGAAACCCAAAGTAATAAGCCTGACTTCTTCCCTGTACTTTCCCTTATACTACCTATCCTGGATAAACAATTATTCAAATGACTGGGGCTGGGGCCAACTATTACTGAGGTCATATAGGCCTAGACATAAAACTGCACAAGGTGCTGTCAGTTGCAGATGTGCCCTGGCTTCATTCAGGGATCATGTAAACTTCTTCACTGAATTAATCACTTCTCTTCCTAAACTCTGGCGTCACAAACTTTGGGGTTAATTTAATTATCAATTTCGTCCCTGCCTGAGGCATTTGACAGCGGCATACAGAACTGACAGTAGCATTAGAGAATTAATAAAGAAGTGAGCCTTCATGCACACACCAGTGAGTTCATGTGTCACCCAAGCATTAGATTCGTTGGTAAATCTGCAAGAAAACAAAACACAGGTCAGAAAACAAAAATGGGAGGACCCAGAAGGAACACAACAGCTCCCAACATCCTCCATCGCTTTCCTTTGATCGACGACAAGACGTGACGTGACGTAGGCAGGGCCGTCCAGTCTGTAACCAGGGAGATCGTCAACTTCTGTAAGGAAAGCGATTAGGGGAGCTGCATGAGGATAAGGAGGAAATAAATGTTTTGAAATTTGGTTGAACTTTAGTTGTATAAATGAGATTCGCGATAAAGTTAAAAGATATGGGAAAATTATAAGACCAATTCCTGCATGAATTTCATGGATCGGGTAACCTACTCTTTAAAAGAACAGTTGTCTGAAATTATGCAGTAACTTGCTGGCCAGCTGTGTTTAGGCTATTTTATTTAGGCCTACCAGTAGATGTCTCATTGTGGCGTTGATTTTTTCATGTTTCTCAGGTTAACGTTAGCTAGTTAAATTAAACTCAGGACTGAGACGGCAATATGTCTGAGACTATTGGAGCGGATCGCGTGGACCCTCCTGTGGTGAGACGGAACCTTGCCACTGATCCCCGGAAAATGAGGCGAATAATTGCGGAGGATCCCGAGTGGTCTCTCGCTGCGGTGCCTCTTTTGACCAACCTGTGCTTGGAACACATAATTGATAATTTCGAAGGTAAACCTATTTTACTTCTTGGGGATTTTGATATACTTGTACCTCCTAAAACAATTTTCTATCATTTTTTATAGCAAAACCGATGCTTGATGACCTTTGGCCCAGTCATAAAGCTTATGTGCTGGACAGACTGCCCTCATCATTGCCACTAACTGTGACAGCCAATTTGATTAGTGACGAAGGCTACTGGAAGAAATGCTGTGTGGAGCGTTGGGGCTTGGGTGATGTCACGGCCTATGGGAATAGCTGGAAGCGCATGTTCTTTGAACGGCACCTGGAGAGAACCATTGAGCTCTTCATTCCAGATGTTACTGATCCCAAGACAATTCTAGATATGGTTCCACTCTGCAAGAACTATGTAAAGAAACTGAACATCGCCCAGCTTCTGCCTCCCATCAAGGACCCCCAGAAAGCAGATGAGGATGACTCAGACACAGGGAGTGATTTAGGCTTTGATGGACCCTCTATGGACCATTTTGACTTTGGTATCTTACTGGACAAACTTATCTACTTAGAAGAGCTGCACTTGGTGTATGGTGTCAAAGGTTGTGGCATGAACTTTGAGTGGAACCTTTTTGAATTTACCTTCCGAGACTGTGAATTACTGGCAAAAGCACTTAAGTCTTGTACGACCCTAAGGGTAAGACATGCATTGTATAGACACAAGTATTGGGCCATCATACAGACAGGAACTTCACATGTCATTATACAAACAGGACATCACGTTCTAAATCCATGGATGTTAATATGGAGTTTATCCCCCTTTTAGAGTTTAAGAGCTCTTTGGTTGAATTCCTACAAAATTATAGTGTCCCTGGAAATTTGGAAATATTTGCCCAGCCTTACATCTCTATGGTATTTTAAATGGTTCTCTGAGGTCTCCAATAGTATGTAACTTTAGTTAAACAGACCAAGGAGACCTTAATAATGCTACATGCAACCTATTCAAAAAGCCCCAGAGTAAAGCTCCTCTCAGTGGCTGTACCCCAGTGCACAAAGCAAGCATAAAAATTATAGTAATGTTGGCTAATATCATCCAAGCTTCTTCTTCAAAGAAGTCATTACATTCTATATTCAGAGTAGAATCTGTTAGTTGTTAGGATCACTTATTACTTTAATTTACAGAGGGTATTTACACAAAGTGGCTTATCCTTGTTTCAAAGATCAAAGGGCCACACATTAAGTGTGTATCTCTTTAGAAACAGTATGTTAAACTGTAAATAGTGTAACTTCCATTGTGTACTGTTTGCAGTGTAAAATTGCCTTTGGTTTCTGACATCATGTAGTCACTCAGCTTGCCCTGAACAAGAAATGTTTACATTTTTACAGGTGCTTAGAATCCATCAGAGTAAAGTAGACAATGAAAAGTGTCGAATGCTGGTTAGCTACCTCCTCGATCACCCATCCCTGCAAGACCTCGACCTCTCCCATAACCTGATTGGCGACAGGGGTGCACGTGCCATCGGCAAGCTCCTCGGTCGAAGCCGGCTACACTCACTGAACATGTACGACAACCAGGTCCATGGCACTGGGGCCCAAGCATTGGCACATGCCCTGGCCAAAAATGGCAGCCTGCTGAGCCTCAACCTGCGGCTGAACCGCCTGGGTGACGAGGGTGGCCAGGCCATCGCTCAGGCCCTGGCCAAAAACCAGACACTGGTCAGTCTCCACCTAGGTGCTAACCAGCTAACGGAGCCTACAGCCATAGCCTTCTCCCAGGCACTGGTTCAAAACAGCACCCTCAGGAGTATCAACCTGTCCTGCAATAGACTTGGACCAGTGAGTAAAACCAAGGAAATTCATTAACGGCACCAAACAACTGAATGATTGATTGAATGATTGATTGATTGATTTATAATACTACAAGTAAGTGCTGAGTACCTCGACAACACAACTGAATAGCCTGATAGCGCCTTTCGGAAACTATAAATTCTAACCCTGGGCACATGTTGGCAGAAACTGAAGTAATATGCCCAGTGACAAGCCATGTGTCAGTTGTCATCTTAGTGCCAACATGATCCAGTGAGTCATGTAACAGAAGGTGTCTAAGACGTCTTTTTGTCAGTCCACCTCTCTAGCACATATTACACATTCATCAGATTCACACATGACAGCCTCCACTCGCTATCACTTGAGGTCACGTGCAAGCTCTCATTTGTGTGTCTGTGAGGTGTTTGCATCATCTTGACACATCCAAGCAAAGCAATAGATACTGTTTAAATTTTCTCTCAGTACACACTAAAGAAAAGATTAGCTTAATTTAATTGAAAAGTACACATTGATTTAGCTCATCTCAAGTTGGCTTGACTGGCTAGACTAGGAGTGCAAATCTATCTCGCAGCTTATAGTAAGCATTTGTTTTTCATTGTTGTATGTTGCATAAATCCATCTAAAAGTTTACGCTCCCTGGTAAGTGCTTGGCTTCCTTGAGAAGAACACAAGGGTAGGACTGTCTCCTTTCCCACGCAGTCTTGATGCACCTTGAATTATTCATCAAGTATGGGGGATGATAGAAGTTCAGTTTAATGGACAACAGTGGTTTTCCATCGGGAGGGAGGATTCTGTTCTGCGCTGTTCGATGCTTTGAACATCACCCTACGCCTTCACCAGACTGACATTAGACAGCAGATGTGAACTGCTCAGCCCTTGAGAAAAATGAGGTGAAATTTGGATAAGACCCTGATTTGTTGGCATAGCAAAATAGCAGTATGCTAGGCAGCCTGTCCTTGGTGGCTCGATACAGCAGTATCATCATTCCTAAGTAGGTTGCCACATAGCTGTGGGTTGACAGAAGATATTTACAGATTGGGAGCAGCACAAAGAGTGAACTCACAAAAGATTTTTTGTCAGTTTTTAGTTTATTTTAGTTGCATCTTTAGTGTGACAGTTTCTATTTTAATGAAGGGGATACACAAAGTGATATATCATAGATGTACTGATATATTGTGTGAAGATTGTATTGAAGATATATTATATGATTTTGTATTTGTTTCTTAATCACATTTGTATTTAGGATGGGGGCAAAGTCCTGGAGGAGGGCATGTCTCATAATGGCACCATGGTGGAGTGTGATGTCCGTCTCACGAACATCGAGCAAGAGAGTGAGGTCTGCATCAGGCAGATCCTGCGTACAAACCAGAGCAAGGCCCGCAGGAAATGCACACAAGAACTCAACATCAAGTGATCCCCAGAGCACCAGTATAATATTAACAGCTATTCATTAAAAAACAACCAAAAAAGATAATGTCCTCTCCAGTCCTAGGTCTGTCTTTAGGTCTAGTGTGTGTGCGTGCGTGTTACTGTGATTAGGGGTGGGTGGGGGTGCAGGTGGTAGGGTATGTGGCTTAAGTGAGCTGTCAGATCTGGTATTGAATAGCACCTGAGGGACAGCTTTGTTAACGTCTGATAAATTAGACTTTCCATGAAAAAGGTCAATGACTGCAGAGAGCCAGGCAGGTTGAGCAGATTTCTGGATCGGCCAGAGGGAGGTGGTGGGTGTCAAGCTAATGAGATTAGGGCCCTGCAGCATGATGGTGGACTGGGCTTTGAACTGTTAAAAGACATCTCCAGAAAGGGGTAGTAATAATTGGCACAGTGCATTACCTCAGAAACAACTAAAGTTTGGAGTGAGTGTTGCGTTACTGGAAATCAGACTAAGCCTTGAGAGTCTGCTCTGGCTTCTTTGTGGTCAAATATAAATATAATATAATCAAATAACAGAGAATCATAATGATAGAAATAATGATTAAATACACAGAGCTAAATGATTGTAAATCACATTCAGAATCAGGATCTGCATCTGATTTTTTTTTTTATGATTGGCTGACCATTTTACATGATTAATGTTGGTCACACATATAGGCATCTTTGAACAAAAATGTCTACATCAGTGATTGTAGGTTATAGATAGGCTATAGATTATAGGTGTCTCACAGTAGTGGTTCTGAAATGACTGGAGCGGCATCTGTCTCGCGTGTGTACTTGGCTCTGCTTTACTCTTCCAAATAAAGTGCAAGGATAAAAAACATAATCAGACCGTAAAATTTATTGTAAACTTCATTCTCCAGTGAAGACACAGAATTATTTATTAGATTTGCCATAAGTGACTGTATTACACACACATTTGGTTTTCAGTTGTTTTACCGTATACCGTATGTAACAGACAGTAAAGGCAACATTGTGTTGAATGTGTTGACATAGATACAAACTTGTCATTTTTATTCCAACACATTTATTATTGAGCAATCCATAAACATTTATCAGTGAAAGTAAAAAGTAAAAATAAAGTGTGTTCTGTAAAAATGTGTGTTCTGTCTCCAGTTTGTTGGTGGTGTAACCAGAAGTGGCTATGTTGGAGTTGAACAGGTAACAAGAAGTACAAAAAACATGGCTGAAAATAAAACAAATGTGTCTTTACGTACCTCAGTTTTTAATGTAACTGATCTTGACACAAAGAAATCAGAAAACGGTTAACTTGCCATCACACTTGATGTTGTCATTATTACAGATTGTGTGTATTTAAAAAACAAACAAAAAAAAGAGTTCGTCATCATTTTCACATTGCACCCAATCTGTCATGTTGGAGAAAACAGACGTCAGGCTGAGAACATCACAGACTCGTAATGTTGACAGTAAAATAAAAAAGTGCATTTTTGTTTAGCTGAATATTTGCCCTTACAGCATAACATGTTCTACCCTTCATGGCCTCTTTTAATAAATACGATATACAAACACAAACATCTACTGTCAGTTGTCCAAATTTGATCCCCTTTTCAAGGTGATTAGGCTGTATTGAATGGTTCAGTCATTGTATATACACATACACACATATGGTCCACAGTCCAGTTACAATTTCCCTTCATCCCCCCCACCCCCACCCCAAATGCACACATATAGTAAATAAGTCTAGGAATAAAACAAGCCAAAAGGCTGTTCAAATGTGACACATTCAGCTCAAGAGATCTCACACACACCATGTTGTTCACTTTTCTATTCTGTGTAGATCATTATCAAAACCCACCTCTCCTTGAATGTCTCAAAACTGTACAGAAGCTCATAAAAAGAGAATTCACCAGAGAATGCATGGTGGGAAACGGAAAAAAATGACATCTTGTCACATGATAAAGGGGTTGATGTTAACAGTCAAAATGAGATAAATCATGCCTCGCCTAGCTGTTTTGCCGGAATTTCTCTTGTGACAGACAAAAACATTCACCTTATGCCTGAACAGCTACCTTAAATGAAAATACAAAAATCATAATAGTAAACAAGTGCTCAAGAGCGCTGTTTAAAAATCCAATAAAATTAACAAGGGCTTGGCTGAGTAGAGGCATGAAGTCACAGGCATGCCTGGCAAAGCGATCTATAAACAGTAATACCTCAGAGAGTGGTAATTAGGAATTAGGAACTACCACTGCAGGGCAAAAAAAATCTCTTGGTGAAGAACTCATTACAATTAACAATTTCCCATTTGTAGAACAGCAAAGCCTTAATTGATGCAACTTACACAGTACAAGTGTAAAGTGTGAAGAAATGTGCTCAATGTGTGTGGAGGGGTCTCCCAGAGACCAAATAATATGAATGCCATGACACGTCCAAACATTATCTGACCCTCACTGTGAGACTTGTGAGATACTGAAAAACACTTGAAGGAAGCAAAAAAGTGAGTGATGAATAAAATTTGGGAGAAAATAAAAAAAGGACAGAAACAGGGGTACAACCTGACTAGTGCTTTCACTGAATGTTGCATAGCTGTGAATCTATGGCGAAAGTACCGTGACAATACAGAACAGAACACTTTTGCCCTGAGCAAAGGCAGACTTTATGACCCTTATATTCTCTGAGTGTGTGTTTTTTTGGTACCTAGGTAATGCATTTTCTGAGTGAAAACATAAAGATGTCGCATAAAAGTAAAGAAAAAAGATGTACCATTAAGCAGATAGTCTCAAGCGCTACACCATATCAATAACAGGCCAGTCACTTTTTTATACAGCATGACCTTTGTATTCCACCGTAGCATTTCAATGTGCATTCAGTGTCTCAGTCAAAACTCTGCGGTCTCAGCTCAACCTACATCCCTATATGATATGGGGCTGTAGGGAGGTCGTGAAATTGATGATAGTGCTGATGGAATGCAAAAGTGGTCAGGTCACGGTCAAGCAGACAACACAGATCTAAACTGATAGATAGGCAATATAGCAAGAGCCTGCTCACTGCCTTCCCCTCTCCAGCCATGTTTTTTAAAGGAACGGATAGACTGTTATGACAGAGGAGGAGGCTAGGAGTATATTATACAGGTCAGTCAGCTGATCTCAGCTCAGTCGCTAGATTAACAAGAGGCGCACGTTGCACTGTGGTCGTGCATAGCCTTTGGGTCAAAGGTAACTTCCTGTCAGCTTCCATCCAATGCAGCATTTATAGGAAGTCCCCAGGTCATGGCCTGTTTCCTCTATGCATACACTTCTCATTAACTATGGTATACAGGTTGCAGTGCTTGCGGCTGGCTAGGTCATATGGCTACACAGAGTGAAGGTGGTTGGGGAAAATCCAGATGAGAATGACTCAGCATTATGTCTACAAAGACAATTACCTGTCATAAAATGTACTAGCTTTGCAATGAGCCTTCATTACAATACATATTCCAACGGTGACAGACAAATGGTGACAATGGTGTCAGTGTTCTGATGTGGATATTTTCTGCTCTCATCGCTATTGTTGTAGTTGTTTATATCAGTTAAACCAGCCATGACATCCTTGAGACACAACATCTCTTTCTTTCTGATCATTCTCTTAACATCCAAGTCTTGATATCCCAAATAAATGTGACAGATGCTATGACACAGATACATGAACAATTTTTGACTAGGGGTTCTTTCTGTCTCCCTCCTCCAGCTTTCATCAGGATCCTTCCCTCTTTCTCAGCCGTCTCCCTCTTTTTCTTTGTCAGGTGTCAGCAGCACAGCAGCAGAGTGTCAGGTTTGTTTTGCAGCCCTTTTGTCTCCTGTCAGCCTGCCCGGACAAAGTCTTACTAGGCTCTAATAAGAAAAACTTTTCCAGGCGAAGAGGGATTCTGCAAAAGGTTATGTTCTTGTGGTATGGCAAAGGTTTATTTATGTATATATTTATTTAGATTTTATTTCGTTTTATTTATTTACTTACATATTTATTTAATTGTTTGAAAGATGAATCTCTATTCTAAAATTAACATGCATGTGTAATTTTTCTGGAATGACCACTACATACTAATCTTACAGTGGATCATGATTTACAGTGGCATAAAAATGTCATATTATAAGAACTGAAACTTACTGTGCCATGACACTCACACACTTCTCCACCTAGTGACTTCAAAAAATGGCCTGGCAGCCTGCCATTTTTCACTTGAATTTCCAGGTTTTTCTGGAAAGTATGATCATCACAACACAAGCAACACTGTGTGTGTGTGTGTGTGCGTGTGCATGCGTGCGTGCGTGAAACAGGCATTAGACAACAAACAACATCTCTCATTACACTCTTCATTCATCATTCATTATCACTCATCATTTATGACTTGGTCCATGAATCAGTGCCTGAAACATCTTGTTGCTATTCATTTGAAAAAAAAAGAAAAAAGAAAAATCTTTTTTTTTTTATCTCAGTCACAGAGCACTAACAATGAGAGCAGTTTGAGGCTACATGAATCATTAGCATCAGGCACTTAATAGACTTAAAAAAGAGGTAGTTCTAAAAAATGAAAGTGATGTCATTGAGTATGTCAGGGCCTTTTTGCAAACAGAGAATCATGAGATGTGGGAAGTATATTGTGTACTGCTTGCAATTTTACAGTATTGTGTGTAATGTCAAAATGTCACATGTTAATTATTATTGTAACTCTGTCTCTTTCAGGAGGTATCATTCATCATCATCTGTTTAAACCACCCTCTGACTATAAGATTATTGTTCATTGTTTAAAGGTCTAATGATACAGACAAAATAACAGATATTATAATGTACTACTACTACTACCACTACTACTACTAATAACAGTAATAATAATATGGCCTCTGATTTGCATCTGAGAGTAAACTTTCACACTAACAGCCTACCTATACTGTGCTCCATCAAAGTAGAGAGCAATTAACCAAATGCCACAAGCACAGCTATCCTCTCAAGTCAGCCGGTGCTTCTTGCCACTAAAATGCCATTCATGTAATATTTATCAGTGTGGAATGCCATGTTAAGAAATAGGCCTATTCATTCCAAAACGTCTATCAATATATGACCCACTTTTAACAGTGCTTCTGTAACACATCAGTGACTGCTGACTTGACAGTCAGTTAAGTTCAATCTTTCATGTTTTATGATAAATGTTCTATCTTATTCATTCAATTTGCATTCGATGAAATTCCACAGTATAGTTGGAACAATGTCATTCCCTCTTATAAGACATCTGACGCGAAAATTCAGATAGTGTGAGTAAAAACCAAAGCAGGTCATTTGCAATGAGGCATGTGCTTTGAGCCTTTTGTGAAAGTTCACTTCTGCATTACAGTAAATAACAGCTGGCCTCTTAAAGCAAACCACTACCCCTTTACAGACACACAGGCTGAATACAGCACAAGTTCACAAGAATTCATTTCACTCTCTGACACATAAATGGGCAGGGCCTCTGGATACAGAAAAAAGAGAGAGAGAGAACAAGAGAGAGAAAGAAAGAAAGAGAGAATATGCCAGTGAGAGAGAGAGACAGAGAAGGAAAGAAAGACTGCAGGAAACCTCAACCAAAGAGGGATTTCCAGAGAAGCATACCTGTCTAGATTGAGCAAACATTCCTTTCTGAAACACTTCCTCTTCCTTCACTTCTACATTCCTCCAAACCTGTCCCCACTAGTCACTCTTCCAGAGTATTACTGCTTGCTGCGCAGGAGCGTAACCTTGTGATGGGGTCACTCCTCAACAACAAGGGTGTCATAAAGATGTCTCTACACAGGAGCCGTTGCGGTGCAGCGAGCGATGGTCGTGGTTGAGGCAGCCCTCGTTTCGATGCACGATGAGCACAGGAAAGTAGAGGGCGTCCTGGTAAGGTGGCGGTGCCGGCATTTGGTGTTGCACGTCGTTGCTGGCGGTGCCAGAGGAGAGCGAAGTTCCTGCCAGGCAGCGGGTGCTCTCAGTGGGACAGCTGTGGTCGACGAGGCTGCCACCGCTGTGGCTCCGCCAGAGGCAGCTCCGGCGCGAGCCGTACAGACGGCCCAGAGAGAAGCGGCTGGCACTGAAGGGCAAGCGTGGGCTGGCACCACCACCACCACCACCACCACCCCCACTGCCACCAGCACAGATACTGAGAGCGCTCCGTGAGAAGATGGACGAGCTGCTGATGGCCCGGTGGCAGCGTTCGCAGTTCTGCCTGTAGCCGCCAAAGCTCCCAATCCCCATGCCACCGACAGCACCGCACGAAGCGTAGGTGTTGCCGCCACTGCTGTTGCCCAGCGCCAGGTCCATGAGCACAGCCTCGGAGTAGCTGGGCACTAGCTGCTGGTTGGAGCGGATATGCCACTCCAGCTCTGTGCTGTCGATGGTGTTGACGCGCGGGATGTGGCGGCAGAAGGGTGGCCGCTCTTCGCAAGATGGTGTGATGGGTACGTAGTCAAAGCCGAACAGTTTCTCCACGTGGTAGTGCACGCACGCCGTGCGGTACTCTGTGAGCACGCGGAGTGGCCATGAGAGCGTGAGCGCAGCCGCTGCCCAGAAGATGCCGCGTGACGCGTACCATGGCAGCTGAGCCGGGTCGGCAAAGGCCACCACGTACTCTTTGAAATCGACGTTCTTCAGGTGCATGCCCTCGCGTGCTTCCATATAGTCGTCCAGCCCCTCGTTGTCTGTGAAGAAGCGTGCCCGTTGTGTCAGATACGAGTTCTCCGACTCCACGTTGGCAAAGCTAAAGCACTTGGTGAAGCGGAGTCGTGTGACGGGGAAGTCCCCCAGGCCCGTCAGCCGTTTGGAGATGTCCTTTACGCCACAGTTGCTGTAGTCAAACTCGGCTTCGGCAACGTGGGTATTGACACGCTCATGGTACACCTGCGTGGTGGTGTACGCATCACCGTTGCGGTAGCGCGTCACCTGCCGTGTGCGACGCACATAGTGATAGCTGATGGCCTTCCACCAGATGCACGGTGTGGCCTGTTGCATGCGAGCGATGCGCTCTGACACGCTGTCTACGTCCACCTTGAACTGCAGCTCATTGCGGCTGTAGCAGTGCCAGCACTCCACCAGGTAAATGACGTACAGCATGGCTAGGAAGGCCAGGGGGATGTAGATGTAGCCGTTAGAGCAGGGGCTGTCATGGTACAGCATGGACTTGCCCTTGTAGGCGCTGTCGAAGGAGAGCCGTGTAACCTTGGTCACCTGGCACCAGGTCATGGCCCCCACACAGCAGTACATGAGTAGTGACAGCACCAGGCATTTCCAGTGCGACTCCCGGCACAGTGACTTGCTCAGTGACTGTTTCACAGGCTGTTGCTGAATAACACAAAGGGTAAAACAAAACTGTTAGTGCACCCACACCTGTTAACAGAGACTGGACTTTAAAAACAGCGAAGCATTATTATTTTACCAGTATAGATTGCTAACAATATTGGATTAATTTTTATGGGGGATGGCATGACTGTTAACAGGGCAGAATTGTCATGCTCAAGTATGAAGTACTGTGTAGTAGTGCACTGTGCATCAATTAATGTAAAATAGAGTGAGACAAGTTGTACTATCACTGTTTCATCATCGATGTAAATGGACTCTTTAATAATTCAAGAGACGTTAGGCATTAACGTGGGTCTGCCCTGTCATAAATGGCTAGTGATACATTAGTTTGTGCTTTGGTTTAGTTTGTTTGACTGTATATGGGTAAGAGATATCAACTGTCTGTTTGATTACAGTGGAGTCCTACACTTGAAGGCAGCACAATAAAAATAAGAAATAAATTTTATGGAGTAAACGGCCAAATCCATAGACAGTGGCGATGCTTCATTGCTGGCTCTGGCTGTTCACAGAGAGGGCAGACAAACGATATCAGAGCAAAAGCTTCCAGCTATACACCAGCAGAATGCAGTTATAGTACATGACAACTTTACTGTTCGTGTCAAGTTGTAAGTTGACACAACATTTGCTACAGTGAACTCAAATGGAAACACTGGCATCTTTCAACTATCTTACAACTTATTGTGAAATGTCTTCAGAGCCAAACCAATATCCAGCCATGTTAAAACATGAAAAAATCAGCCTGACCAGCTTATGATGGTATCTGGTTGAAGCTATGTTTATGCGAGCCTTTTGCAGGATTAGCTGGTTGACCCATCTTATGATGGTTGACCAGCTGAAGCTATGTTTTCACTAGAGTTTTGCTCGTTTAGCTGGTTGAGCCAATTTATGATGGTAGAGTTATGATTTTGTTGGTCAAAACTGCATGACCATCTTAAACTATCAATGTAAGCTTGACAGGCTGGTCACCAGCATTGCCAACATAAACCAGCACACTTACATTGACTAGCTTGCCAGACCAACATGACCAGCTTCCTAAGATGGTCACACCAGCAAACCCAAGTGGTGGCCAGCAACCAGCAAGACCAGCAAAAGCTGGTAACAAAATAGCTAAGACCAGTCAAAACCAGCTAAAACCACCCTAGGCTGTTTTTTCAGCAGGGTGTTCCTTTAAATGAGACACAGTATATTTGAGACTTGAGTAGACTGCTCCCTCCCTGAAAACCGGGAAAGTATGTCCTTTACAGCATGCTCAGTGACCGCTGCCAGCTGGTCATCCAACCATATGGTCAAAAAACAGCAACAACAACAACAACAACAGGAAAAAGCATATCCTCCATCAGGGGCTAACCAAAAAAACATAAGCAAACTGCTTCTGACCCCAGCATTGACTTTCTCCTGAGCTTACAACTGTTATTATTGGCAGAGGACTGAATCAGCAAAGTACTGACATTGCTGACCTCAGAGAGAAAGAGAGACAACCTGGCAGGTTGCTGCTTTTTCTGTCCAGTGGCAGCAAGGCCACATCAGCACCACCGCGGTAAAGGTGACGGATTGGTGAAACCTGAGGTGAGGTCCCCCTCTTCACTCTTCATTGTCTCATTTAGTGCTATGTTAGTATAATGTGGATTATGTAATGTTGATGTTTGAAAGTTAACAAACACCACCCCTGCTCTTGTTGACTGCTGTAGTTTAATCAGTGGTGGACTAATTGCCCAAATCATAATGTTACATGATGCACCAATTCTAAAAAACATTTTAAAAATCCGCATAGTTATGTTTATATATGTGTTTTCTATAATGTTGCCAAATATTTTGTGACTGTGAGAAATTTTTGCATGGTTATAAAACATTTAAGTTTCATAAGTCATGGTAACAGTTACATGGTAATAGAGTTACAATGTTTCCATTATTAAAACAGGATAAAATTGTATAATTGTTTCCCCAAATCATCATTTGTTCATTGGTAATAGTATTCATTAACATAAGGAAACTCAAACGCAACAAAAATGTCCAATTTTGGGTAGAAATAAAATAATTAGCCTAGCCTAGCATTAGCCGAGCCTTGCATCAGTTAGGCTAGTTTGCTTTTATTCAGACGTTGCAAGTTTGCTTTTATTCAGATGTTTTTTTTCAGGTTAGTGACAGAAGGTGTGAGACAGAGACATGGGTTGGGAATGGGGTCAGGCTCTTATCACTCTGTCGGGAGTTATTCCACAATAATAAACGCGCAGGACATTATCCCTTACCTAACAAACAGCCAAATTTAGCATTATTTCCTGGAAGTGGGTTAGCCTCCCTCTGTTTTGCATATTGTCCAAAAATATTGGCACTAAATGTTGATAACTGTTTCAGTAGGAGGTAATGAACATTACTAGCAGGCTACAAAAGGTCATTTTTAACTTTTTGTATAAAATAATTAATAATAAGCTTCTTATTGTCTTTAAAGTGCTGTGCTTTTGATCCAGGGCACCTAGAGAGAGAATTCAAACTTTTTGTGAACTTTACCTTTGTGTTACCTTTGTGTTATCTGTACTAGACGGCTGTTGAAGTCTGATTTTTTACTCTTGATGTTAACATATGCATGATCTTCCCCATTAGCCTATCACAATGGACAATATATCAAAGTCATGATTGTAGATCATGACAAAGCTTCCATCAAAGCTTCATAATGGACACAAGATGAAGCCATCCAGTATGGTTTAGGAGTACAAAATATCGATAGGGAGTGGGAGGCTGAGTGGTGGGATGGTTTGGGTGCTTTGATTGTCAACAGGACAACATCCTTGTCCTTTTTATCAAAGGTGGCCAGGCTGTCTTTCATTTTCAGTTCTGCAATGAGATGGAGTGAGAAAAGTGTGCTGGATACTTGTACAACAGTTTTCATCTTCTGTTGTATATGCATACATACACCTCATACTGACTCAGATCACTTTCCTCCATTCGAATTGATATTATTTTTTTGTACCTCTATCAAATCTGTTCATCCATTGCTATAATGTGTAATTGCCACAGTAGGATTCTTATTGAGTTTTTCTAATGCATCATTGATGCACCATAATGTTCACTTACACCACAAGGCACACCTTCCATTTGTTAACATGGAAGCAAACTTGACAAAGATGAATCTCTGACAATTTGCCAGTGATGTGCCTGTCTCATAGTCGTCATCCATCCATCCGCAAAAACACACACACCATCTTTTTTGCACTTTGAAGTTGAACTCTGGGAGCCTTTAAAGCGAGTGAAATATCAAACGGGAAAAGTTGATACTTAAGTGCCTCAGCATGCCTTATGCATGACTACACACACATCCGACACACAACACCTCTGCTGTAACAAATTTGGAGTGTTTAATGAAGGACCATGTCCAAAGAGTCAACTCAAATCAGATGCAAAAAGGTAATGTTTCCAGAATTCTAGCAAAGGGGAAACAGATTAAGAACAACACAATCTCATGGCGCCAAATTCTCCAGCAAGTCACGCACACATTCAACCACAGCATCTTTAAAGACGCTACCTCCAGGCATCATTACCTCCCAGCAGATCACATCAATGGCCTGCCACGGGTTGGGAGACTAACGCCACGCACAGGAGCCATGCGGCACTCTCAGGTGATAAGTGAGTGGATCAGTATTCACTTCATTAACATGTCTGCGAAATGTCAGTTTTACCAGTTCTGAGGGTGCAATAAGCAACACTGCCAAGGCCCTTGGGATTCTACTAACAGAGCTTGTAATTCCAATTAAAAGAAAATCTGCTGTTAATTTAAACCTGCTGGTGTTGTGAACACTGTTTGGTCACTATTATCTACACTGAATACCATTAAGAAGAGTTACAGAGTGTTTCTGATTCTGGCTGTGTTTATGCCGTAATGACGTGACACTAGCTGAGCACGAGAGCACATGAGGGGGCCTGTGTGTGCTTCTAACATGGCAGCAGGCAGTAAATAATAGATATGCCTTTTCCATAATTATCCTCCCCACCTTGTCACATGGCCTTCTCTGAAGCCCAACCTGCCATAACTCCCAGAGGATAAGAGGCGAAGAAAGAAGAGGAAAGACAGGGGGGAGGGAGGGGTTAAAAGAGAGAGGGGGACTGAAAGAGAGAGGGAGAGTGGAAGAGAGAGAGACCTTTCCCACTATAAATCAATAGATTTTAGATTACTCTCTGTTGACTATTGTGTTACACGTTCATTTCAGATGTATTCTTTTCCAGCGGACAAAACAACAGTGGGTGAAGACTGGGTGAACTCACATGAACCTGTTAGCAAATCTGAATTTGCTCTGCAGATCTGTCTGGAGTTTCTGCTACAACTTAGGAATCAGGAAACAGACGAGGAGAGATATCAATGTAGTCAACAACATACAGTAAGCAATGACTGTGGTAATCCCCAATTTTGTGATGATTCACATCACAACTGTTCCCAAGAACAATCCTCAATCCTATATTCAAAAACAAGGTGCTTAGTTGAAGCTAAACTAAATGGTTGACTAGCTTGACTCTGACTTCCTATGAAAAATCACCAGGTTCCACACTGCATATGTGGTCCTCATAAAGTGGTTTTTATTTCTGCTTCGGCTGACCGCAATGAGATAATGTTCTTGTTCGCCTCTTCTGCACTTCCTGGCATTGGCCTCCCTTAAGATGGCACATTAGCGCAGTAAAATACCCCTTGGGTAACAGAAAACAGAGCTATGAAATGTACCCGGTATCATGTTGTGCGCTTTAATAGCGACCAGCAAATGGGCAATATTTCATGGAGGTAAGAACTGCATGATCAAAGGTGTCTTATAAGTGCTCTTTGTGTAAGGGAAGAGTAGAGAAATGTGTAGACAGATACTGCCATGCTCTTTTCACTGGCAGGCAGATAGGCAAACCCACATAATTAACATTCACTTCGAAGCTCTAGTGTTCATTAACTTCATAGCTGGATGTGCATGTTCAATAATCTATTTATAGTTTCAGCGGACCATATTATGTGGCCTCTATCAGACCTACAAAGGCAGTGAGTCAGGGCTTCCCAGCCTTTGGAGAAAAAAACACTCTCTTACACTTATAATTGTGAATAATCCATCTCTACATTTAAAATGTAGAGAAATAAGCAAAGGATGCTTGTAATGATGATATGGCATAAGATTTCTTGCATATTATAATGCTTCTACATTGCTGTGTAAATTCATCCGTTTCATATATTCGTGAAATACTTTCATTTTACTCACATATAGCCTACACATGCACACAAGTGGCTACATACGCACACACCCACTCACATACAAAGTCTCTGTACTGTCAGTAATTCCCTCTGCAGTTCCTCACATTGCTATACCATGTTGTGACACTGCCCTCCCTGAGCCATGGCCCCAATATCTTTTCCATTCATCTTTATGTAAAAATCAGTCAGCCACTGACTTATGCAATCCTAGCAAGTCCTGTCTACTGTACCCATTCAGCATTCATTCACAATTTACTGACAGATCCTTGTGCCAAACACTACACTACATTTAACAAAAATCCAGTGCCTGTGCTTATCTGTGTACAAACAAGATGGTACACTCTGCCTAATCCACCTTGTTTTCAAGTAGGCTTCAATTAATTTTTCTGCTCATAAATTACTAGATAAATATTAAATGTATTTAGCTCTCACAGCAATTTATATAATGTGTGTCACTGATATTATCTGGTGAGGCATGGAATATGATGATAATATGCAATCATATATCAACAGAAACCATCTGAATTTTAATTTTGCTGGCTGCCATACCTAAACGGTTTGAAATAAATGAACACATGAACAGGCAAATGAAAGCGATGGGATGAAAGCACTGCCTGAAAACATGGGGAAACATGTCCTGTCATTGCAATATTTCATGGCTGTGTGAAGAGGTGCTAGTTGGAGACAGAGATGCCAATCAATGTGATACCCACCAGAGAGCAGGCATTTAAGGGGGTGGGGTGGGGGTGCAGGGTCTGCATTTCAGTGGCTTAAGGGGAGACAAACAGACTGCACACATACACACATACGCGTGCCCACACGCACACACACACGCACACACACACGATAGCACTTATACACAAAACAAAACGAGCATGGGCTTACACAAAGCACTCATACACAAAACAAAATGAGCATGGGCTTACACGAACAGAAACTGATATTAAACTGACTACCTTACCCATACATCCTTTTCGCTATTCTACTCATAAATGTGACTGTATTAACGTGATTCCTATAGAGTAAACAGTGATTTGTGCCCTCATCCTAATAAGTCTCTTTGCTCAAAAATGCATGCACTGAATTATTTGTAAACATAACGTGTGTTTTCACCTCCTCCCGGGGGCTCTCCGCGTCTTCCTCGGGAACGGTGGTAGTGCTGCTTTCACTCGCTGTTGCAGCCGATGCCGGGGACATGTTGATATTGGCAATAGTAGAGGTACATGGATCACCTTAAGACTAAGCTCCAGATCGCAGCGTAAAACAAACTCGCCATGCATCATCCGGGATGAGCGACTGATGACTCTGAAACCCTCACACCGTTCAGCGCACAGCCCCTGAAATTTCTCCAAGCGAAAGGCATCTCTAACAGACAGAAGCCCAAATCTGACTGTAGTCCATTCACGTAGCCTGCATCATGTGCCTATAGGGTATTCAGCATCGTTCTCGTGGATGATCAAAAATAGGGGGGGGGGGGGGGTCAAGATTTCCTGATAGAACAGTGTCACTCTACAAAGAACAATGGGCAAGCGTGGAAATAACGTGACCGACAGCAGAGAACAAACGCATAAGCACTAGGTGAACAGCGACGCTGGGCACACACTGAAGCCACGTCCTCACCAGGTAACAGCGACGAAATGACACAAGGAGATGGAGATGTGCTGTTCATTTACGTTAATTTCCTGCGGGAGAGGAACGTGACCTTATCCATGAGCCTTGGGTTACGCACCTCTTGGTAGATGGAACGGAAGAGATGTAATGCTGATTTACATGGATTCAGTTCCCAGTGGTTCGAAATAAAAAAACACATTGAGATGTTTTTTAAAACTGGATTTATTGACAACATAAAGTGTTTGAAAAGCGTCTGCAGCTGCAACGGCTAATCAGTTAAAAAGTATCAAAATTGTTGTCTTAACAGGCATGTGTGTTCAGAATTTTGATAAAACTCAAGTAACTGAAGCTCATTTTCCAGCGCTCTACATCACTAAGGCACGAGGTGACAGTGCTGCCACACCCATTTGCTTCGCCTGTGTTTCTGGCCTTTAGTGATGCTTCATCCGATGAGAAAAAAACTCTTTCAAAACTGCTTGCCAAAAGAAAAGACCATGCCAGGAGAATTAGAAAATCAGCTCCACTCAACAACTCACACAACACCATGCCAACCTTTACAAAACATCAGTAGGACTCTGCTTCTGCATTAGATTCACTTTCAGGGAAATGTGTGCTGAACATTTTGATTATACATAACCCATCATTGTCCACTTTTAAGCCCCATACAGCCAGAGAGACCAGAGTAAATCTCATGGACTACACAGGCATAAAATTAGATTCAAGTGTCTAGAAGGGCACCTTCACCAAAAGGGTCTGTATAACTCCCTTAAATTCAGGGTCTGGAAGGGTTTATAAGGGTCCAGAAGTCAATTTGAGGACCCTTCTTTACTATAAGCAACTATTTATCACACAGTGTCAGAAAGAAGTGTCTCTGTAAAGGAAAATGGGTGAATGGTCATCAATGAAAAGTCTTTTAAATGTGAACATCCAAAGCACTTTACATAGACTCCTGTTATTAGAGGGCTAATTTGACCTGCTAACACTACTGTTGCTAACATAAAACACCCACCTAGAAGTTTCAGCAGCAACCACTATGACTACTAGATTGTTTTTTACCCATTGAGTAACATGGAAGCATACAAATAGGAAACCACCTAACTGTACAATGACTTCACACCAAGGGAGGGTTGCCAGGTCAGTTTCCCCAAGGCCCAGGCTTCCCTGTCGTCATACTGTATGTGGGCGCACCTCACAAATGATTGAGATGTGGAAAAGGGAGAGTCCATTGTCCATTTTTTACAATCAGGTTCTGGTGAACTTTGAGTTTTATCAAAACTTTCCAGGATAAGAATCCACATCCACACATTTCGCGCCCATGTTGCAGTCCTGGTTGCATTCTTGTTCAGGTCCTCCCTTAAGTATACACAAAACATCACTGAACAAGATGTATGTCCTTTCACCAAATAAGCATAAAAGAACAAAACCTTCCAGACACAATCAAGGTGGTCAGGGTTTCAAAGCCTAAAGGTTAAACCTTCATGAAATCTTGAAAGTACATGCAGTAGAAGATGTTTTATGCCAGGCTGACATATGGCATTTGATATCCAGTTCTGCCGATTAATACCAAATGTCCATCTGCATGTACCATATGTCAGTATTAGTATGGAATAATGACCTATTAAGGCCCAATGCTTAAATGTATAAGTTATGGATATTAGTTGGCCTAGTCATCAGTCACACATACACAAACACACTAACCAAAACAAATATCATATTAGCTGCCAGCCCTGGTAAAATCTTATATATTTTGGTTTGTTTGAAAAGGAAGTCAATTTGAGGATGCAAATGCCATGTGTTTTGTGCCAACATATGGTATTTGTGCTTATATGCACAAATTGCTTACTATCTAGTTATTAAAAGATAGACGGGCAAACGATTCAACATAATCACATATTTTGTAATGTGCATAAAACCGGACTGCCGTCTCAGAAGAGTAGGCTCTGATCTTTTTATGCTTATATTGCCCTCTTGTGGTAAACTAAGATTCTCAGTAATGCAAAGCAACGTTTAAATAAAAAACAGTTTTATTTTCATTTAGGCTAAAGTTATTTTGAGTCTGAAACGAATATTATGAAGTTTTATTATCATCTCCAACAGGATGTCGCAAATCGTTAGCTGTAATAATCCTATTAAAGACGATAGACCTGGGGTCTTTCTATTTTAAATTATGATACTTTCTAATTTTGTTACCTAATCGTGGAATATCTATTTAGAATTTAAACGAAAGATTGCTGTGAACTACCAGAGGTCAAGTGATCTGGTGAAGCCACGGACACTCCAAAGTGCAAAGGAACTGGAATAAGCTTATAATAACACATGCCACTCCCTTTGGGGATTCCCCCCAACAAAAACAGCTTCTAGCCTCGCGCTTCACCCAGTCCTTTCACATGGCGCTTTCCTCGGCTGTGAGCGGTTCATATGTTTTGAGCTAGTCAGACTGAAAACAAGTTTATGGTTGCAAAACTGTTTGACGACACGCTTCGCTTAATGCGGCGACCGTCAGTAGGCATATGTATAGCCTGTAACTACAAAAGTTTTCGGTGAGTTTAAAAACTTCAAGACAGAAGAGTTTCTCTTTTTTGGCTCGAGGCAAAAGCAGAGCTATCGGTGGTGGCATGAAACGCAATAATTTCTCGACCCTGTGGTTTCTCGACGGAACGACTATATTTCAGGTGAGATTATCTTCATCTCTTAGGAGTAGGCCCACTCCAAAGCGCCGGGTACACCATCATCGGGAGCAGGTCAACATTTGACTGTACTATGGCGGGTGGCGAGAAGGGGAAAGTTGATCTGCTGGAGGATAGCCGAATTGACTCTGGAATAGACTCTTTCAAGTCGCTCACTAAAGACGAGCATTACTCCAAGCCTGTGCACGAACCCAGGCTTCCTGAGGATGGAGAGGTTAAAGACAAACATGAAAGTGTGACTGAGGAACGCCATGACTCTGCATACATCTCTTCCTCCATCACAGTCGACAATATTACTGACATTTTAAAGACTTGCTGTCAAGGCTCTCAGGACTCAGAGATCTCAGAAACCCCTGATCACAATAAACAGGACGTCGAGCTGAATCTCCTAACCACCATTACAGATGATGGAGACACGTATGTATTTTTTAATTGCATAACTCATGGATGATTGTGCATTTCTGGTTAAAAAAAACGTTCATTGTTACATTGCTGACAGTTCTCTTGTAGTCGTTATTTCCGTGTTGCAGTCTGTAGGCTACCTATGCAGGCAGAGCTGGGTAGCCTTGGGAATGTAGAGGTATTGTGGCCTAGGCCTATTTAATATTCTATATTTAGAACAGGAGGCACATCCAGTCAAGTTTTTTTATGTCTACGGTAGCTTACTCTCACTTAACTACAGTTTAAATTGGCTTTGACAGTAAGGTAGGCTGAGGAGAGAGAGGGACGTCATTTTACACAATTTACACAAATTAATGACGAGTCTTCGATTCCAGCACTGTGTCGGCTGCTGGTGTGCAAGCCCACATCTTAACCACCTCCTTGAACAGTTTTGATATATTAAATGAATTTCCTCAATCCACAAAGGCTAGAATGACCTGATAAGCCTTAGGGCTCTTAAATAAAGCAGTCTCGCTTGTTTTTCACTGCTAAAAAAAGTTTGTTTTTAAAAGCCCTTCAGTATTCTGTTAACATACAAAAAAATAACTAGGCTACATGATTTTGGTTAGTCCTTCTTTTTTGCCTTCGTGAATAGGAACTTAAGACTGTCTACTGTGTCTGTTGGTGTCACTGAAAGCAGAAGTGTAGAATAATGGAATTTCCCTTGCTGGGCTGGACACGTTCTGATACCCCTCTCTGGCCTCCAGATAAATCTCACGCACACATGCACACACCTGCAGACATAAGAAAGCATGTGTGTTAAAGCTGAGTGCACACTTCATATTGGAGAGGAGGGTGCTTTTGGATCGCATGTGTATGCATGCTTTACTGATTAAAAGCAAACTTTGTGATTGCAGATATGTGTCCCATTCTGAAACTGATTCTAATAGCAAGGGTGACCTCTCTTCACATTTTCCATGAAATAGATTTATTTCACAATTTCCTGTTGCAGTCTGATTGTACATTCATACTTGACAGTTTTTTGGTTTCTCACGACCTCATTGTCTGTGACATTTTGATGTCTGGGTCTCAAGGAAACATTCATGCGGTGGTACAGACTTCATAGCACTACCAACAAGACCACTGTCTGTTTTGGCATGCAATTGGCTGTTGCATACATCCTAATACTTTGGAGAAAGAAACAACACATTTCTTCTCATCATTTACTTCTCCCTGTAAAACACAATTGAAATATAGGCTACAGTGTGCAAAGCATGGAAACTTGTCTCTGGGCCTCACATCCCATGAAAGTGATCCCCAAGATGAGCATACCCTCACTATCAATCATTATAATTTGGGTCTTTTGAAGTATGGAGTCAGTGGACCACAAAACCCCTGATAATGACAGCTTTAACTGCTTAAATTAGGATTTTTAAATTGTTAAAACAAATGAACTGCATTCACTTGACTGTCTGAAGCCCAAATGAAATAAAGTCAGGTCAGAGAATCCCTAATGTCCTTTACCTCACTGTCTAATGCATAACAGCGTGAATTGTTGTGGTGTTTGAACATGAATTACACATTAAAAAGTAAAGGGTTATTTGTTTAAAGTGCCCTTTACCAGGAACTGACTATAGACAACCCAGCTGTGACATTAAGCCACATGTTTTGTTTTGTTTTTGTCCTAGAGTGGCAGTCTCAACAGAAGAAAAATAATATTTTGCTTCCAAAATAAATAATACAGATGTTACTTGCACAAGTTTGCATTGTCTGTGATATGATCAATAGGTGGTTTTGTTACAGTATCAGATTATTCTTGGGAAATGTGTGAGTGACACTGAAACTACTGGAACATTTTGGAACTACATTGTATCATTTGGTGCCACCAAGGGAACATTTCCTGTTTTGTATCCTTGTTCCTTATAACTTGCCTGTGTTTTGGGGAAAGCAAACATAAAAACAAACTGCAAGTGTTCCAAGCACATTTTCACTTAGTGCATTATAACTGAAATATGATGATGATGATGATCATCACTACTTTATTGAGAACTTGCATAACCTCAAAGCACTGGAAAGACTTTACACGCTGATTTGAAGGTTGCGGCCAAAGTATCAAAGTTCCAGTGTTGCGCAACTTCAACCGCTGTGTTTTGACACCCTTCCACTACCTGTATGGCTGTTGAAGCTGATCTTTTGTGAAGACGTTTCTCAGTATTTCTCGCCACATTTTTCCCCTTCACTCTCTTTTTATTTTCCTCTGACACTGCTCTGTTTTTGAGTTGGGTGAACAATGGTACACCTACATTCATGCAGAAATGGTCACTGGATCTTAACATTTACTGGAAACTCTTCTTGTCTTTCTCCAGCATCCTGCACCTAGCCATAATCCATGAGGCTGTAGAGTTTGCAGAGCAGTTGATTGAGCTGTTTCCCAAAGACATTCTGGACATTCAGAACAACTTGTATCAGGTAAACACAACATCATGCTTCATAAATAAACAAGCAGACATTTTTTTTGTTTACATTGTATTCCATGGGTGAATTTGTGCCCCCTTTGGTCCATGGTCTCCAGCACATGGCTTTTTTTTGTCTGTATAGGTGCCATTATAAGGAAGTACATGTGGTGGAAGTCCCCTTTCATTGAGTAAAAATATGTTGCCATTAAGAAAGTAGGTTAGGGTATGCACTTGTTGGGTGGGGTGTGAGAGTATTCACATGTTAAAGCACATTCTTGTATATATTTTACATATTAGCATTGTCTTCCTTAAAAATGTTACTGAAAGCTTTCCAATAGTTATAGGTTCTATTTAGTGCCAATTCTTAAAACTGGTAGCAGTATTAGGCCTATGTTTAACACATAACACACCAAGTCCTGTGGTTTATTACTTTGTTATCTGTATAGATCCTGTGGCATATGATGTAGAGCGAAAGTGAAAGGTAGAAATCAAAAACAAATAGAAAGATACTGGGGCACTCAGAGAACACCTGGGTCGGTACTTCCCGTCATCTAACCTTTGCTATGCTTTACTCTTCCTATTAAGCAACAATGTGGATATGCAGGACTTGTACAAAGACCATCCACCACTTAAAAAAATCCTTGTTTAGTCCACAGGCAGAAGATGGTAGAAGTAACAGTCAGCGTTTTAGACTATGACTCATGCATGGCTGTTTTTTTTTTCTCCTGATTCGAAGAGGTTACCATAAGCCACGTAAACAATAAGTCGCCTTAGCTGCGTTGCTCACTGGTTTCCTCTTGGTGGTCAGTGTACGTTCTGGTATTGAGTAAGCACCAAAATCATCACCTCACAGCCACAGTTTGGTGAAAAAAAACATAGGCCCTACTTGTTTCTCAATGAAAAAGTAGCTCATCATAAACACTGTTTCTGCAGTCACTGAATCATTCGCCTCCCACATTATTGGCTTTAACCACGCACCCCACAGCTTCCCTTTGCAAATCTCTTCGTCTGCAGCCACCTCTAGTGTCCACCAAATACAGTGCAATTTTATTGACAATTTTGTTGACACACAGACACTGGCACACCCTGTCCACAGTAACTACGGATGTGATGACGTTAGTCTATCCTGCTACAAAATTCACTTTAAACTTCTCAGTTCAAACTTCCCTTTCTCCGTGGCACCGTCCTGTGTGTTTTTACCTTCTTCAAATTCTACCGACATGTATGTAAATGCACTCTGTGATGCCATCCTTTCCAACCAGTATTACACCCCTTCAGCCTGTAAAGCCAGTGGGATGTGTTGCATTATTGCTAATTAGCGAGACTCCCACTGTCTGAAGCATTCCTCCCTCACAGACTGTCAGAGGTTGTCTGCATTTGCTACTTAGTCTCTCTTGCTTTTTCTAGTTTTGTTACACCTAAAGTGTTTTTCTTTTCTGTATGTACCTAAAAAAGATTTCTGTCAGCTAGGAACTTATGCATCAAGTAACTAAAGTCAAAAGGTGAAGCATTTCATTGGGTGTTTTCAGATTTTGCTTTGCATACTTGTATGTGACAAGTACAATTTGATTTGATTATAAGTATAACAACTTGGTTCCTGTTTGGTTCCTGTAGAGCCCATTACATCTGGCTACATACCTGAAGCAGACTGTGGTGGTGCGGCGATTGGTGGACAGAGGAGCCAGCCTGGTGCTGCAGGACCATGATGGGAACACACCACTTCATGTTGCCTGTGAGCAGGGCCTGGGCGAGTGTGCCACTGAGATGACCCGCGACTTCACCCCCAGCAAGCTCGCCCCGGTACTGGAAGCACAGAACTGGAGAGGTGGGTGTCACCTGGGGTGTGTGGTCACTGTTTGGAAATGCATTATGGGAAATATGTGTGAATCAGTTCTTACATTTGAAATAGGCCTACAGTTGAAGAACTTTGGCTCATCAGCAGTAGCTGTGGAAGGAAAAATAAATAAATAACTTCCTTGACTTCACTTCCTGTTTATCCTGTCGGGTAGATGTCAGTTAAATGAATTTAGATAATGTTCCATCAACATATCTTGATCATACACTGTACTACTAATGCAGTAATATGTAACTCATTGGTTTCACAAGAGGTGCTGCACAATAAGAGCACTAATTTTAGTGTTCCAGAACAGTTATTTACTTGTTAACTAACTGAAGTATATTAACACAAGGCAAGACAGGCTGACTATACATTAAGCACATGTACTTTGTGTATCTGAGCATTTGTTTTACCTGTTAAATGCTTATTCTCTGTATTCATGTATCTTAAGCAGAAGCTTTGTTAATAGAATTACTGCTGTTACTGACTGAAACCCATACAGATGATACAGAATATCTTGATGATGGTACAGCTGTCATTGCAGTGGTTAGCGGTGGATAATGTCAGCACTTTTGTGATATTAATTGATAAAAATCTATGCAATGTAGTTATCCATCTGTGCAAACTAATTCAGATAAATAATCATGGCAGTACCTTGGGCTTCAGGCAATGCTTCATGACTTGTACTGTATGTTCATCAGCAGTAACTAGTATAGTATACACAGACCAATTAGCTGGAAAATCCTAGTAGTTTTTTACTAGCTAGTAAATGGTAAATGGACTGCTTTTATATAGCGCTTTTCTACTCCTACGAGTACTCAAAGCACTTTGCAGAGTATGCTTCACATTTACCCATTCACACACATGCATTCACACACGGAGGCGGAGGCTGCCATGCAAGATTTTGAATATTCATTTACTTGTGCATATCTGCTTTTAGGTGTCACCTGCCTCCACCTGGCAACGTTGCATAGGCACCATCGGCTCATGAATCTCCTGATAAAGAAAGGTGCCAATCTGAATGTACAGGTGAGCTCGGAATTCTGTACAAGGATGTTGTCAAAGGCTCTAAGCCTTTACCTGGAATTCTACGTTGTCATGAAAACCACTTGATACTAAATGCTTAAAATGTCTTGCACCAGCACCACACTATGTTGGTACATTTTGCTGTTTCTGAACACTTGACTTTTAGAAACATGAATTAATTGCATTAGAACACTTAAGAAATGTATGAAGTGTGAATGTATCATGGAGTATCGTTACTGAATTAGAACAGCTAAAGAAGGCACCACATTTCAGACGCCTGAAGGTGTCATTACTTCATTGAGCTCACATTTAAGTATTTATATTTTTTCTCCCCTGGATTGAAGTAAATTAATAAATAAAATTCAGCATAGAGAGATCAGCAAACAGGCAGGCATGGATAGGAGTGGAGATCACACTCTGTGTTTGCAGGCCGCTGTTAGGTGAGCTAGCAGACTGGGTCCTGTTAGAGATTCATGAGGCTGTAACTGGAGTTGAGACATTAAAAGCCAGGCCCAGAGGGCTGACGTGCACTGTAGGGACTTTTTCTGGAGTCCCCCTGCTTCTGCCAGGCCTCTCATATGACCACAGGAAAAGCTCAGCAACAAGGGCCATTTCAGATCCACAACATTATAAAGGGTCACAGGGCACATGCACAAGGCTGAGCCTATTACTAAGCTGCACGAAACAAAAAAAAGAAACTCCAAAAAGTTTGATTTGTTTGTTTTTGAAACCACACACTAGTGTTAGCATTTCCTGAAACTTCTGTATATTACTAAAGGGCTTTTAATGAGAGATTTTGCACTGGAACTGTGATTTTATTTCACTTTCTTGGGGGGACTGCAGTGTTAACTTGTGACTGTGTGGCAACCAGAAAGCTTGGATTTCTTTATATTGTGTGTCATTTCACACCTCTTTCTCCCACTTGATTTCCTATTTTTATAACAAGTCCTGTCTCATGTCTCTGTGAACTTTCCCTAAAACAGATACAGCTCATATTCAGCCTCATTAGCTTCTTTTATTTGTTTAAGTCAGTTAGGCCTAAAAATAAGGTTGTCAATTTATGTTTTGTAGAGCAGTGTTCTGTGTTTTGTAAAAGTAATAGTCCCTTTTATTTGTCAAGTATTTGATAGATTACATTCCATTTAGTCACTGTATGTCTGTGCTCATCTGCACCTATCTGTTTTTTATGACAAACTTACTCCTCTACCTGTACACCAGGAAGGAACGAGTGGCAAGACTCCTCTACATATGGCCGTGGAGCTCCATGATGTGAGGGCTGTGACCCTGCTGTTGAACAAGGGGGCGAACGTTGATGCTGCTATGTTTAATGGCTGCACACCGCTGCACCTAGCTGTGGGCCGACAGGACGCCACCATCGCCAACCTTCTATGCCAGTCAGGCGCCGACCAGATGATCAGGAACATGGAAGACGAAACGCCTCTAGACCTCGCAGACGGCAATGATGACGTAAGTCTAAACTTCATAGGGGTACATCATCTCACCAATAATGTGGGTCATTTAAAGCAAATATTTTTGTAAGTTGATTACATTGCCATGAAGAACAATGAGAAGTACAAGGCTGAATGCTAGACATTGTCAAAGATATGGTTGGATATTTACATACTTTATCTAATTTAATTATTTTTTTTGTCAGTGTCATCTGCATTGTAGGCTGTGCTGAACTTCTGTTTTCTCTATCCCACAGATCCTTGCCCTCTTCCCATTTGATGACATTCAGATTTCTGGAAGGTCGGTGGTTGGGGTGAATTTCTGACATCAATGAGCAGGACAAGGCACGCTCACAGAACAAGCCATAATGCCTTTCACTCACTGGGAACCTCATAATATGTAGCTATTTATATATGTATAGTAAACAGTATCTCTCTCAAAAATAACTATTGATGTCGCAGTTGTGGCTTGAAGAAATTTGACTCCATGAAAGGTAAAAATATTTAAAAACATTTAAGTTGATTATAATTGTGTATCTCAAAGTGAAGAATAGTCAGTTATGCATATCTAATTTTCTTTTCTTGAAATAGATGAGGTATCTTATAGTATTGATATGATAAAGTATTGCTGTGTATGGTTTTATAGTAACTTGAAAAGAAATGAGCCATGCTTTCAACCACTCATACTTAGCAAGCAAGGCAGTGTTAAAGCATCTTTGAATTCTCATGGCATAGTTATGAGATGGTTTGAAATGTTGTATATGTTGCTCTTCTGAAATGTAGTGCTCTTAAAATTAGTCTTAGGGAAAAATTTGGAAACTGGTCACCTCTTCCAACAAACCATGCCACTGATTTGTGAAATGCTCTCTGTATTTTCCTTATTTAAATGAACCAGTCAAGTTAGCTCTATGAGTGTACATGTTGATGAACAATTGATGCTTATACAAGAAGTTGTTCATTTTCTTTTTCGTGTATATGTTGGTGGTTAAAGCTTTAAATAGTTTGGCTCAGTCTTTTCTGCAAATTTACATTAGTCTATGTTTTCTAATAAAAAGAATAAAAACGATCAAACATACCTGTTTCTCTGTGAGTATTTTGCTCACCCATATGGATGACAAGATTGTATACAAGTCAAAACCTCTTTGACCGAGGTGTTGGACCCTACTTCTCCCTTAGTCTAGCATGTCAGTGCTCTAAAAAAATTTAACATGTTTACATTTTTGTAATGCAGAATGTTTCTGACTAGTGTGTCATCTCCTCTTCAGTTAGTCTATTGCTTGTCAGGTATAGGTATAGGCCTGCTTACAGTCAATGAGAAGACATAGGCCTACTCTCAGCACATAACTTCCTTGCAGAGCAGCAGCACTGTTTCCTGTCAGCTGTGTGATACAATCTACTAACTTTCTTTCTTGATATCATCTTCAAGCCATGATAGTTATCCTATTCTTAGCCAAACTGTGGTAGAGTTTTTTTGCCATTATTTATGAGCTCGGCAAGACAATACAAACTATCAGGCAAAAAGTCTTAAAGTGCAAAAAAACATCTATAAAGAATTTGATTCCTTTCGTCTTCAGTAGCCTTTCATTTATACTTTTCTAAGAGAATTAGGTTATAATTTATATGTGCTGCAGTCAGCCTAATTGATATTGCTATTATTCGCTTTTATGGTAAAGTTGGCTTGTAGGCTACTTTGTAGTACGAATAGTTGATAGTCCTCCTTTCCGAGCGGTGTCAGTGTTGGTACTGACCGGCTAGGTTGGCTATTCCCCCAGTCTGTCATGGTGGTTTCGGGTTTCAGGACTCCGTTGGCAGTGGCTAGGGAGGAGGTCTATTCTGAGTTGAATACAGAAGGAAACCCTTCACGTCTGACTGACTGTTCAGGTGAGAACAATGTGTGGAGACAAGATCGAGATACTTTATGGTTCGCCAACGTCACTAATATTTTTTATCTTACTGGAATTTATTGTCTGCAGTTCATGCTTGGCCCCAACGAAGTGGTGTAAGTGAGCGGCGTCTCTGAAACGCCTGTGTTCAGAGCTTCAGAAGAGTTTAGAGAAAATGCCTTCTTTTTCATGGAGGTAAGCCACTGGTAACGCTACTTGTCATGTATCAGTCTTTTATTGGTAAGTTTGGACACGTGTAAGTGTCGTTGCTGGTTTTATAATTTTGTTAATCTCCGTGCATGCTAGTGCAGTTAACAATTCCAGCTGCTGCTTGGTGTCTTGGTAACGTTAGCCAGCTTCCTTAGCATGGCACTTAGCATGCTTAGATGCTTTGGTATCATGCTTAGCGAACTTTGCATTTTTAGCGACGCAGGTCTAATGACCGTTGTGATATGTTCAAATCGGGACAATTTAGTCTTGAAGTGTATTGTTTTACGGTGATTAATCTGGGCAGTTTCAATTGTGCAGTAAGACGACTTGGTCAAGCTAACCAGGATTGGATAGCTAACACTGCTAGCAGCTTGCTACCAAGTCATCTGTGAAAAGTAACATCAGGCTGTGTTATGAAGACTGGTTAGTATTGATAGTTTATGTTACATAGCAAAAGTGAAGAAGCCATGAACATGTCGACATCATTACTTCATTCGAAAATGTCAGGATGTCTTGTTCATTCTCAGATACTTTCCATTTCAAGTAACGTTAGCTTTTAAAGTCAACAGCACAGCCATCAGTTATGTACCTGTGTTGATGCCTATGTCATCTAAAAGTTAGTTTGGTGTGCTATTGCAAGTCTTTTTATTTTCTCAGTCCAAGAAAAAAAAAACAATTGTTTTCTTAAGCCCAAGAGTTCATCAGACTACCTTGTTGTCTCATTAATGTGACATTAATGTGCACAGGATAATGAGCCGACTGGGGATTCGAACAAGCTCGGCTTTGGGAAAGCATGTCTCTGTGGTCAGTCACTAACCAATCATAGCTGTATTAGGCCACGCTGGCAGAGTATCTAAGGAGGAGCATAGTTGTCGGGCGCAGAACTCATTTTGTTCGACTTTGCTCACTAGCAGTTACCATATTCTGGAGGCATGAAATCTGAATCATAATGAATACAGACGCGCCCACTCTGTCTATTCATACTCTTGACACAAGACAATACTGAAATGTTCAAGCAGACACAGCTGTTGACATAACTTCATTTAGCATTAACGTTAAGTCGTATTGTTAACTAAGAAACTGGTGGGAAAGGGTGTCACCCGTTAAGACACTAGGTGGACTTGTGTTTTTTAAATGTCTTAGCAGAAGAGCAATTCTTTGTTTCATGAACTGCCTGCTCAAAAGACCAGGTTGTTCTTGTTGTTCCAGTGCTGGTCTTGCTATTGGCCTGGATGCCGCTGGGCTTTTATACAAAGAGCCTCTGTTGCTGGGCTTAGAGAGGAGGCCTATTCTAGGATATCTCTCTTTCACACACGGAGCGCTAAAGCCTATGTGAAATGAACCATGTTAAAGCATTTAAAGTTACTTTTTCTTAATAATCCCTCAATTCTTGTTTTATCTTAATTTTTACAACTGTCTATAGGAGGTGACTTTTGCCTCACAATATTACACACTATATTATAGTATCCTATTATTAGGATTTTTGATATTACCCTACCTTGTATTCGACTATTGAAGCTTTACAGACACTTTTTTTTTAAACCTGTGTTTACCAGGCTGTTTCTCATGCTTGGTGCTTTGCCCCTGACTCTGTCTGAGTCAGATGGGTCCTCTTTACTGGATGGCTGGGAAGATATGTGGCTGTTCAGGTTCCTCCTCAATGTCCTCGGCTACGCTACCATAATCATACCTGGCTACTTCCTCATTAGCTACTTTAAGAGGATCAACTATTTGGAGACAGGTAAGGGGTACATAATTTTGATCTTTTCTTTTTCAACTCCATCCCCCTGATGGTTTTTTAAAAAATGCCCCTTTAAATGCTCTAGGTTAATTCTGTCACATCCATAACGCCAATAAAATGTCATGCGTGATGTATGCATGTGTAATGTGAATGATTGTTTGAAATGTTTTGAGAAAAAGGTTTATGGGCAAAAATAGCAAATGCTCAAATTCCATGTAATCATTCACATCATAGGGCAATACCATTGCATTTTGGACTCAATGGCATTATGGACATGATAAAAAAATTAATTTCTGTCCAGTTGCCCCATATTAAATATGGCTTCTGCGTCTTCAGGTCGCGGTCTTTGCTTCCCTGTTATAAAGGCCTGTGTGTTTGGAAATGAGGCCAAGGCTGGTCTGCTGGATGAAGCACCGGTACCATCCAGGAGTGACACGGACTCCTCTTCCTCATCAAGCCAGGCTTTTAAGTTGATATTTTGTGCAGCTGGACTTCAGGTGAGCATATATCAGTGTGCTGTAGTGGCTAGAAATGATTGAGCCTTGTGTTGTATAGAAAGTAAACTTAAAATACATGTGAGATATTAATTTATTGGGGTTATTTAGCAGCAATTTTTGAGCGTGGTGGCAAACCACCAGTGTTGAGCATAAGATCCTGTATGCTAAATTAGCAAGAGAAGTTTGTTGTGTAATTAAACCAATTTTAACTCATGTGTAAAAATGCTCTTGCCTGAAGCATTGTATCATAGGAGCCCTTGTTAGCATGGAACGCTAAGTTAGCATTCGAAGTTAATATTTTCTTAAAAAACAATGGAAAGCATAGAAAGCGACATTCACCTTCTTTTGTACATTCACTACATCCCATTCTGTTTTCCCTTTATCTTCTGCCATTGGGCTACATAAAAATAAAGGTTTTACTCTGCAAACCAGGGCCTGTAAAAATAGTCTGGACCTTGGCCCTTAGAGTCCTTTTGTTAAAGACTCGGTAAGAAATCTAGGTGTGACTATTGACTTTCAAACTAGAGAAACAAATAGATGATGTCGTCAAATCTCTTATCAAGGGTCAAAACTTTTATATCACCTGGTAATCTAGAAATTGCCGTACGTGCTTTGATTACATCCTGTCTTGATTATTGCAATGCTGTGCTGGTCTTAGCTGCTCCTTTTTGTCAAGACTTCAACTACGGTAGTTCAAAATGCTGCGGCAGGGTTTCTGGCCAGAACACACAAGCGAGAGCACGTTACTCCTGTTCTTACGTCTTTTCATTGTCTCCCTGTTTGATTTATTTTTAATTCTCTGAAAAAACTTGCTCCACCCTACATATCGGATCTCTTACATTTTCACACACCCATGAGATCACCCAGGTCCTCAGACCAACTACTGTTAACTATCCCTCCCTCAAGATTAAAGAATAGGGGGGATCATACCTTTGCAGTCATTGTTCCTAACCTCTGGAATGAACTTCCATTAAATGTAAGGCTTGCTCCTTCAGTGCCTTTTTAAATCTTGCCTGAAAACACATTTTTTGTCTCTGGCATGTGACTCTGTATGAGAGGTGTTGTATTTTTCTGTGTAGTGTGGTCTGTTTTTATGTCATATGTATGACATTTTATTTAAATGGACTGTATAGCACTTTGGTGAACTGGTGTTGTTTTAAAGGGCTCTGTAATAAACCTGAACTTATAAATGAGGGCCCTGTAGTTTTTCGATGGTTTTAGTTTACCATCCACAATGAGCCAGTGTATTAGTTAATTAATGTAAATCTGTAGTTTATATTAACATTGGATTGCTGTCGCTGTGCTTTGGAAACCACCATTGCTGTCACAGTAGTATAGCCCCTAGTCAGCAGCTGATGGAACAGTAGCATGTTTCTCCAATAGTTGTCTTTGAAAGCAACTGTCCCCATAGTAGGCCTAGTATATCCCTCAGCTAGTTACCTTTGAAACCAACTATTCTCTTAGCAGCATGTTTCACAGACATTTTGGATGCTGACATGGTTGGTAAGTCTAAATTTGCTGGAGCTTGCTGTGAGACAACTTCTAAAGACGGGGATGTCCATTGTGTTCACCAACAGTCACCTTGTCAACAACCTCCTGTGCTTTGCTGTGTGAGTTTATATCAGGTTACTGACAGGCTGCTTTGATGTGAATGCTGGGCATTCCCTTGTGAAAAATGTCCAAGTCAGGTTTATAGTAAAATGATGTCAACCAGGAAGCTGGAGAGTTTGCAACCGCATGACTTTATGTTGTTTACAAGAGGGGTTATCCTGTGAGCTCTTTCAGATCATTTGTGCTTGGGGGTAGTCATTGTTATTTCTGTGTGTGTGTGTGCGTGTGCCTGTCTGTGTCTGTCTGTCTGTCTGGCTGGCTCTGTGTCTCTGTTTGTCTCTCTTCACAGGCTTCCTACTTGACATGGGGTGTCCTGCAGGAGCGTGTGATGACGCGCTCATACGGTGGGACCGAAGGCGATCCCGGAGCAGAGGGTGGCAGCGGTGGCGAGCGCTTCAAGGATTCCCAGTTTCTGGTGTTTATGAACCGCATCCTGGCGCTGACTGTGGCCGGCTTGTGGTGCTCGCTATTCAAGCAGCCGCGACATGGTGCACCCATGTACAAGTACTCGTTCGCCTCGCTCTCCAACATCCTGAGCAGCTGGTGTCAGTACGAGGCACTCAAGTACATCAGCTTCCCCACGCAGGTGCTGGCCAAGGCCTCAAAGGTCATCCCTGTCATGCTCATGGGCAAGCTGGTGTCGCACAAGACCTATGAGTACTGGGAGTACCTGACGGCGGCGCTCATCTCCGTGGGGGTCAGCATGTTCTTGCTGTCGAGCTCCAGTTCCAAGCACCCGTCCACCGTTACCACTTTCTCCGGCGTGCTCATCCTGGCCGGTTATATCATGTTTGACAGCTTCACTTCCAACTGGCAGGACAACCTGTTCAAGTACAAGATGTCGTCCGTCCAGATGATGTTCGGCGTCAACCTCTTCTCATGCCTGTTCACGGTAGGCTCGCTGCTGGAACAGGGCGCCTTCTTCGACTCGGTTGGGTTCATGCTGCGCCACTCGGAGTTCGCCTTCCATGCTGTGCTGCTGTCGGTGTGCTCGGCATGCGGCCAGCTATTCATCTTCTACACCATTGGTCAGTTTGGCGCCGCCGTGTTCACCATCATCATGACGCTGCGGCAGGCCATTGCCATTCTGCTCTCCTGCTTCCTCTACGGCCACGCCGTCTCAGCTACGGGCATGCTGGGCGTCACCGTCGTCTTCTTGGCGCTTTTCCTTCGCATCTATGCCCGCAGCCGCCTCAAGAAGGCCGGCAAAAAGGCGGCAGCGCCTCCAGTCCAGAAAATTTGAGACAGAGGAAGGGCAGTGGGAGTGTCACGAAAGAGAGAGAGAGAGAGATGGGCAAAGGGAGAGACTGTTGTGCAGATGCCACATTTTTAGTGGCGAGTTTGTGAAACTCATTTATGTTTTCTTTGTTGTTGTTGTTTTTATTTGTCCCTTATTCAACTGTTCATTTTTTTCCTCATATGTACGTTTCTTCTTCTTTTATGTTTTGGTTTCTGAAATTGTACTGTTACAGGGGTACTCAGAGAGATTGGGGAAAAAGGGATGGTGGCTTTTTTTGCTCTTCTGATGGTAGTGAGGGACTGGACATGGACCATCACAGTAAAATAAGAATTATAGTAGTAATACTAGCCCAGACTCACAAAATGATTGTGATGTAGGCAAGCAAGCCCAAGTCACTGATTTATGGCACTTCGGGCAAATTATTATTTTTTTTTATTGCCCCCCCGAAATGGTGTGAGTAACCAGTAACCACACAGTGACGAGTGTGTGTTTGCGCTCATGTGTGTGCACGCATGTGTGTGTGTGCGTTTGTGTGCCTATAATCTTAAGTCGCACATCTTTCACATTCCCTGAGATGTTGTCTTTCTCATCTGTCTGATAAAGATGATGACATGTTACCTCTGACACTCTTGCTTTACACTTCCCAATCCACCGAGCACAGGATCAGCCCAATTGACTCATCTCTTGTCACACATGTCCACCCGGTTGCACTGGTTACTGGTTACTGGTTTCCCCCATGAATGTATCACAGGTATGACTAGCCATGAGGGAGTAAATTTGAGTTCTGAGCCTTTTGCTCACTCATAACAACAGAGGTTAACAACCAGCAGAAAAACATTTCAGATCTCCATAAACTTGTTTTCTATACATTATGAGGCATTGCATAGCTCTGCCTTGTGTTGTTTCTGGCAGTTATAATTATATTTATAATACCATTCTATAATAGCAGGTACACGCCTAGCAATATTCGACTGCATAGCTCTAGGGCAGCGCAAATAGGTAGACCTGAATGGAAACTAACTGTGAATGCACAGATCAGTGTATAATGTCCTGAGACATCAGACCGTAATTTTTTTTTTTGCGTGTGTGCGTGTGAGTGAGAGAGAGAGGGAGAGAAAGACAGAGAGAGAGAGAGACTTTAAAGGACTTATTTTGTGTGCATGCTTGTGTGTGTAAGAGTGAAAGAGAAAGATAAAGAGAGGGAGACTTTAAAAGACTTATCAAGTAATTTCCATCCAAGTACAGTTTCTTGGACTTCGTTGTAACGTTCCCTCAGCTTTCTACTCATAAACACATTGTTAGTGTGAATCACAGGTAGCAATCAAGTTACACATGTATTGTAGTAGGTAAATGATTTTTTTAGATTATTTGATCCGCTTTGACTAGCTTTACAATCAAACCAAATGAGACCTACTAATTACACCAAGATAGATTTTCACCTGAGATCAGATGGAATCGCATGTCACAAAAGCATTTTCATTTCATTTTCATCTAATTTAAGTGGTAAAATCCACTGAAACCATTACAGTTTCAACAGCAGTTGTTGTCAAAGGCAACACAAGCATTACAAAAGAATATCGGAAAGTTTTTGGTTAATCATTCATGTGGCATTTACTACAATGATGTTTGGTGTTCCTCAATTTCTTAAACTGGAATATTGCACCTGAAGGCACAAGATGACATATTAACAGTACAGTGCAACCCTTGCTAAAGGTGAAATTACCAGATTAGTCTCCTTCTTTTTTGTTGGTATTACTATGCAAGTGGGGTTTTTTGATATGACATTTTTCATAATTGTTCACAAATGTTTGTCCCCTACCCCCCTCCCCTGTGCGGATTAGTAGATATCCTTACATTTGGAAACTTTTGTTGACATTCACACTTTAATTTTCCATCTTGTACTGTACTGGTATTGTGCCACCAACCAGACATTTTGTTTTCTTCCTTTTTTGTTTTTTAGGTGATGTACTTTGTTGTTTGTCAAGTGATGCATCACTCTCTGGGAGAGCAGCTTCGTAAAGTGTGTGTGTGTGTGTGTGTGTGTGTGTGTGTGTGTGCGCGTGTGTGCTTGTGCTTTTTCGCTCCTTATGTGAATGATCAAGACACCCAGAGTCTTGTAGCCTTATGGTGTCTGGGTCTTCTTCACCTTTTTCTAAAGAATGTGAAGGAAAGAAAGGTTGAGGGAATGTGGGGGATTTGGGAATACATTAAAAGAGATGCGATTAAACTAATGTTCTTGTTTTTACTCTTAGTATATCTTGTTTTAGACTTGTTTTTAATTAGACAACCGAGAAGCATTGGTATTAATTTAAATACATGAAGCAACTATTACAAATGTCTGTGGCTCAGTGTCTTTGTGTTCCACTGTGTGCGTGCATGCGCATAGAATTTTACACAGTTTTATTTTATTTTATAACATTCTAGCTTTCATGAAGCAATGTGTTTCTGAACAAAAACATCACACCACCGCAAAGGATTGCTCAGGGCCTCCATGGGGTCTTAAAAAGTCTAAAATGAAAGAATATGAATTTAATGCCTTAAAAAGTCTTAAATATAATAAAATATTGTGCAGTAGGTCTAAAAAACATTTAATTTAGGTCTTTAATTGCTCTGAGATGTGAATATTATAAGTGAATAACTGCACTTATAATATGCTCTTGCATAAAGTGTTTCTTCTGTTTGTGGGGAAGTGGACATTTTTATTCATATGAAGTTGGTAGTTGTAGTCGATAGCATGATTAAAAAGTATCCTATGGACGTACAATCCATAAATGTTTTCAAATCCCTCAAACCTTTGCATTTTTTTTGCTGGAAACAGCATCACGTTTGGTCGTAATGGTTATGAAAAGGTCTTTAAAAGTCTTCAATTTAAGTTGATGGATGTGCAGAAACCCTGATTGCTTGACACCCCATACCTCAAGACAGCTTACTTCAATGTTGTGTGTGTGAGTGATTGTGAGCTGCATGGATGTAGATGTAGACGTGTGTATGATTATGGATGCTACTAGAGCTCATTTCCAAGTGGCCAACCAATCACAACCACTTATCACCTCATTAAATATTCGCCAAAAATCCAGGGACCAATCAGCTGCATATCAAGCTTTTGAACTCTCTCATACAAAAACATAGTCCTAATACCATAGTTGTTTTTAAATAGTACTTGCATTTGGCAAAACCTGAAAGTGTGTAGCAGCAGTTTTGAAAGGGCTGTGGTGGGTTTTTTTTGTTAAATGTAAACCTACTGTGTAAAACTGTGTAAATTAAAAAAAAACACACCTCACATAATATTAATTTGTTTCACAATTAGTGTTAATACCTGTGGGAAGTGTTTTGACAGACTGATACACAACAGTGTCATTGGTTCAATGTGATGTTAGCCGGAGTAACGAGCATAATGCGATTGAGCTGATACTGATCATTTCTTCACTGTTATGGATCTGGTGTCCAGGCTAGAGCTCATAAGAAAATGGAATTCGATCTTAAGAACTAATTTGAAATTATAAACACCTTACAACATCACCAATTGAATAATGTTCTCAGCTCTAATGCAAGGGCCTTTCATCACCATAATCAGTTATGCATTGCAAAACTCTTAGGGTGACCATTGCAAGACATTTGTATAGATCAGCTCATTAATAAAAATAAATAATTTAAAAAAATCATGGTGTGGTATCACACTTTATAATTTTAGAGCAAGAACATCCTCTGAACATATGCAGGGTTTGAAGTATTCAGGCACAGTGCCTGAATTCAGGCTTTGGTCACACTGTTTAAAATGTGGAAATAATCAGTTAGCCTGTTGATGTCTTTAAAATGTGTTACTTAAGGCATAGATATTTTTCTGTGCTTGAAGGCCTTATATGTGCCAAGTCAATTGGTAATGGAGAAACAGCCAAGAAAGATGCCAATGAATTATTGCTTGACTAGAGAGATTTCTCTTCCATTCACTGGACTTACCCCTTACCCCTTTCCTGTCCATCCTCCATCCGCCTTCCCCACTGTGGCATGAGAGTGCAGTGTCATCTTGGTTCCTCTTTTCAGTAATTCAAATGAGGAGTTCAGACTCTTCAGTTTCAGATCTCTTCCAGCATCCTGCATCAGAGGAAACTGTGAGTAGTTGGAAATAAGATTGTGAAAGTTGTTTGTGGTTTGAGGTGTGTGTGTGCGTGTATGCGCGCGCGCGTATGTGTGTTTGTGCAGGCGCTTAAAGAGTTCAGTCAGAATGTTGTGTATACTCGTGGGCACAATTTTCCTGTTTCAGCATGCAGTGATGAGGCCACCACTCTTATGACTATCAGTGCTTGACAGGTATCCTCAGGTGATGTTCAACTGATAACCTTTCTTTGCACAGACTGCAGAGGTTGTTTTCAAACAGCTTAGTGTTTGTCTGACGTTTTCCACTCTGACGGAGTTTGCATCAGAAAGCCAAGCCACAGTAGTAGTGACCTTATATCTGCACATTGACTGTGACACACGCTTGACAATTAACACGAACTTGATTTTTGGTGAAGAAACCTTCCTGTATGACAGAGAATGTAACTCAGATTGTCCTGTATGTGGTTAAGATAACAAGTTGAACAACAAAGACATAGACGTGAATGTAGCGGCGATAACACTGGATGCAATTAAAAAAGGTTATGCAAGACACCCACAATTTGAAACCTGTACAAGATGAGTTTACTGTGCTCATTCAATCTAAGTAAAATAGAAACACCCACCAGGCCCAGTGTAAAATATTCTGTCATAACTATGGTTGGTGACTCAATATTTCTAAAGGGCAGTTATGTTACTTGCTAGTTCATTATGAGTATTATTAAGATAGAGAGTGTTGAGAGATGTCAGCCCTCCCCACAAACAAACACCCCCAATCAAGTTTCCTTGTGTCGTAGGAGAGAAGGATTTCCCTCTTTTTAATTGAGGGTAGAAGTTCCAGACCCCCTCAACAGCAGCTTGGGTCTGTGGGCAGGCAGGTTCAAACCTTATTCAAAGGTCAGCGTGGTCTAAATAGAATGGAATTAAATCTTAAATACATGCATAGCCAATTACAGATATAGGTCAGACTGTGGTTGTAACATGTCTGGTGTGTTAATCGCAGCCATCATACAGCTGCAATTTCAGATTTCTAGATACTAGATTTTTTCACCACTTCTGATATTACCCCCTTGCTGACATTATGTGACATCTGAGAATGTTTTTGTTGTTCTTGTCATTGCCTTTTTGTTTCTGTGTCAACTATTTTGATGATGTTCGTGGTTTAATGAGGTCATAAAAGCATGCCCCCAAAGGATGCAAACTTTTAAATTAACACCATTTTTTATCTTTATTTTATTTTGATTTTTGTTGGCTGACCATCTTACAGCATCTTTCACTTTCACCATCTTACGCCCACCTCTCAAACAATCTTTTCATCAGCATACTATCAAATTATTTTATAAATTAGCAAACCAGCATCCGCAGTTTAAAATGTGATTTGCTTCCCTGAATCAAGAAGATCATGACTACAAATAAAGTAAAAGTAAAACTGGACATTAAAGATATATGGAACTTGTTAAGAACATCAGTGATCATTTGTCATATCAGGGTAATCTTTTGACTCGTTCTTGCCTTTTGTGTGTTTGAGTTCTAGTCGGCTCTTTGCCGCTCTATGTCTTCTCAGAATGACTCAAAGCACTCTGGGAAGTGGGTTGCGTGGACTCAGACACCAACGCTCTCTCTGCCTGCACAGTGAGATCGCGAGGGTGCTTTGGTGAGAGTCTATTCCACCACTTTATTTTGGCACATACACTCAGCTCCTCCTCACTCTCATGTCTTTTTACTCTAGATCATGTGATCTCCAAGAAGGCATACGCAAGCTAGGTGACCCTACGCTGACAGCACCTCTGAGTAACCTACAGGATATGGCGAGGAGTCACCTTGGAGGTTAGAAACTTTCTTTTTTTTAATGCTCTTTGTCTCAGTTTTTTTGCATTTGTCTTACTCATAACTTCCAGTATTTCATGTAATTCAATTCCAGTATGAATTCAAATCCTAAAATCATATACCATTTCCAGAAGGCCTACTCTGCTGCTCTGCATCTAAGAGATAAGTCTCTTGTTTAAGTACAAAAAAGCATTAGGATAATGGATAAATAACATGAGCATTGTAGGTTGTGCTTTGTAAGAATGTAGGTTATCTTTGTATCCTACATCAAATATACCTTGTATCCTTTAGTTTTGTATAGGCTGCATAACAGTTACTGAATGAATGAATCAGTTTGTAGCACACAAGCCCAAAAGTGACACCTTTTCAGGAGGCACTGATGCCCATGCCCAAGTGGTATTACAGTGGACTTCCTCAGGGCAAGAAATACTGCACAAGTGATCTCATAATGATAAATCACTTGGCAGTAGCACCTCTTGTCGGTGAGACGAGGAGGTCAAGGCTGACCTCAAGGTCATTTCAGGGGACTCTGGGGCCCCCAAGCAGAAGGGGCTGGAAGCTGCTTAGGCCCTCACCATCTTCACCCAACCTTCCAGCACTGCCTAATCAAGCTGGGACTTTAAAGATGGGCTTTTGGTGCTCTCAACATATCATTAGCAGTTGCCTAAGTAATACATTTTCAAACAGAAATTCACAGAAATTTTGTGACAGGTCGAGAGGTTAGTCCACATGCTGACTCTGAGAGCTGTGCCAGGAAAAAAAAATAGCTAGCTATTTTCACTTTTTGTAATGTTAAGCACCTACTTCTGGAGAAACGATTACTGTGGCAACTTCTGATAAGTCATCTGTGACAAAACCTACCTTGTTCTCTAATTTGTCCATGGCTTGACCTAATAGCGCCATCATGTGGTGAAATGCTTTGCTGGCAGCCAGCAAAATATGAGTGACCAAAGAGGCCAACCTTTGGCTTGCTACTTGCTTCTGTATGACTCCTTGTGGATTTTGGTTGATCAGTCATTTCTGGTACACTGAGCAGCAAACTAGCTGCTTGTTCTTATGGGGGTGAGTAAATTGGGTAAACTATCCTATTCAATAGGAATGAGAATTGTCCACTAATTGTTTGTTTTTCAAAGATATATACTGGCCTGCTAATTGTTCTAACAGGCCTACCTCATATGAAATGTATTTTACGTGGTTATTTCCACAAAAAATATGAGAGCATAAGACTTTGTTTACTTGTTTTTAAAGAGTGCCATCATTCCCCTCCCTCCCCCTACAAATTACACCTGTCTGATGGTGAGACATGACCTCAGTCAGTCATGGAAAATTTCATCCATTCTGCTATTCTGGTGTGCATCAGGTTTATTTCAACATCCACTTTCATTTTCACTGACGCTGTGCTATATGGTAAGTCTGAGAAGCAAGATCACAGGGTGAAATAAATGTACACTTCCTCTTTGTGGAAATACCCCACTGGACAGGTTGGATGGTGCCACAGTACAGCTCTGTCACATTCACACGTCACATCCCAGCCAGCCGGTCATATGAGTTCAAGGATTCACTGTCCGATGAGGAAATAGGAATCTAGTACATCAGCCAATCTTCACATTGCACTTATGAAGAATCTGTTGCACGTTAAACTGTTCTTAGAACTCCATCGATTTACTACAAGCAGACACATTCAACCCGTGATGGATAAACAACCCGTAAACAACATAGAACTGTTTCAAGATTATCAATTTACAAAAATAAAGATGCATAGGACGCATAGGTCACATAGGGCGAGCAGAAATGACTAAGCATAAATACTGACCATGGGTTTTCAAGTCTAAAAAACGAGAGTTATGTTAGAGAAAGAGAAGATTTTTTTTTCATTTTTGTTTCAAATACAGTTGGGCAATTCCAGCGTAATGGATGTGACATTTGCTCACTGATGAGCAAAATGGCCCATAGCATTAGCAAATATAGCAGTATTTCATAATTTTGTTTATTTTATTATGCAAAGTCCATAGCTGAATACAGGCAAACTCACGACATTCATATCATGATTTACGTCAGAGGAATATGAGCCTTTTATTTGCGTTACTGACGTGACATTGAATGGACAGTTTTTTTTTTTTTTTTTTTTTATAAAACCTATACAATAAGCTATAAACTTTACAGAGAAACTTCGAAACTATTAGATTTTTACCAACCAGAACACCTGAATGAACACAGAAAAAAAATATTTGTAAAATAAGTTGTTTTTGATTGAAGATGCAGCTTCACTCTACCCGAAATAAGACACTCTCTACTGTCTACTTGCATGCAGCTTAAATCTCACAAAGTCCGGTTCTCCAATGTGGCAATTTCTTACATTTTTAATTTTTTTTTCTTTACTTATTTTTTAAGAAAGAATCCGTGCTGTGCCCGAAATGGTAGCCTACATTAACAGCAAAAATAAATAAATAAATAAGTGTGATATCCAAGGTGCGCCTCATGCGCTTAGCGCATGGCTTGCACTAAATGTCAGCATTTCAGTAGGTATAAATGACAGGGTAGATGTTACAGTAGACTCAACCAATTATTACTTAATCATATACAGTCCGGTGCTGTACACAAAAGACGTGCACACTTAATAAAACAAAATCTCTATAAGGAATACACAAAGTATTTCACATCAAATACTCAAAAAGAGTTTTTTTTCCTGTTCTTTTGATCACGCATCTCAATGACGCGCCCTTCAAATTTCTACTGGCCATCGCCCGATGAGTAGGTATGCACTCAACTTGTGCATTTGGCAAGCTTGTGAATTTGTTGTGGGGTTTTGTTATTGCCATTTCTGCACGCAAACTATAGCTTTATCAAACCTGTGCCATCTTAGAAACTGACAAAGTATGCTATTTTGTTACAGGTTTGCATATTTTAGCTCTGATACTGAAGTATTGTAAAATAGGCGTTTTAAAAACAATGTTTCGCCGCACTCGGATAATATAAGAAATGGCATTATCTGTACATTTCCGTCAGAAGGTGTATTATACAATAAAATATAGACCTCAGTGAATATTTTAACATATATTTTGGTTATGTGTGGACAACTTTCTTTCCATGGTAAGGGTGACTTTTGCGTGGAATTACCCAAATATAACTTGAGTTACAGAGTTAATATTATAGTTATCAAGGATCTGAGGCAACCATGCAAAGAGATGGCTACATGTTTTCCTCTGGGTTTGTGGCATTTACAAAAAAAAAAACATGTGCTATGTACAGTATATATCCTTGGATTTCTTTTCTATATTGACAGTAACTCAAAGAGAAGACATGCAAAAAAATGATTATATTTTAATGGGTAAAGACACCACAGAGTTGTAAACAGTGCTTTCCCAACATGTTGCACTGTCAGTAGTTTTGGTCTGACTATGAATGCATCAAAAGATGAATTGTGGATGAATTACAATGAGTCAGCATTGTCTTCTATCCACTTTAGTATTGAATGTGTTCTTTTGTACCAAGAACGAAACAGAGAATGATAATTTACAGAATAAACAAAGGGAGTCTATATCAAATACATCCTGAGCAGCACCATGGATGGACTAGGAGAGAAAAAGAGAGAGAGAGAGAGAGAAAGAAAGAAAGAGAAAGAAAAGAGAGAGAGAGTACTAAGTACCAGGAGTTCTTGACGTTTCTAGAACAGCTGGATTATGCATTCTCTGGACTTTCCAACTCCAACCCATTTAACTGCAAGCAGAAGTAACAAACACACACACCTCGAGGTTAGCACATTTAAATTAATGAGCAGATCATTAATTCAGCAATGCCAAGAAGTCATGGTCAACTCTGCTGGTGGCTCTGCTGACCCCTTGCTACAGTTGGCTACATTGATCAGAGTGCCTTATTTAAACCACTTTAGAAAACCTATTCATGTTGCTTGCATCCTACTCAAGAACCATGGCAATGCACTTCCATCCAAACTCCTCTTTTCACATGGGAGGGAAGGCAAGTCCCAACAGAGCCCATCAAAATAATCATTGTCAAAATATAAACTACAGGTTTTTCCCAGTGGGAAAAATACCACAACTGAAGTATCTAAACCCTTTTTTGGTCATTTAAAAGTATCTGGGCATTTTACCAGTTCACATAAATAATCTACCCCATACAGACTGGTACCCACTGGAATGTCAGCTCACTGGTTCTTTGATTCCTGCTCTACACCAGCTTATTTGGATAAATGTCACAGATGGAATTTTGCTCTAGGGTGACTTACCAGGAACGCCAACGTGGTTTTCCACAAAGCGAATGTAATTCTGGGCTTTGGGTGGCAGGTCGTCCCACTTCCTGCATGGTGAGGTGTCACTCTTCCACCCCGGCACATTTTCATACTCCACCTCCACATTTTGAAGAACCTCCATGTTGGCTGAAGTGGAAAAGAGAAGTTGTCATGCCATGTGACTCATAGAAGGAAATTCTCCAAGTAAACTGTTGCTTATGTAAATACTAAGATAAATGACCATTTTAACTTGCTAACTGTAAACTTTAGTAAAGTCAGTACATGCAGACTTATACAGTCTTGAGAAGGATTATGACTTAAGGATGACACAAACTCTGATATGGCTGGATTTTAAAAACATCTAGATCATTCAAATAAGACAATACCTGGAAAATATGGAATTCGTTTGCCATTGAGTTTGTAAGCCACTCCAACTTTGATCTCATCCATCATATCGAGGATATCAAGTTTGGTTAAAGCCAGCCTAAAAAAACAGAGGGCAAACATTTGAAACATTTAAAATGAAACATAGTGAAACTTTTCCTATCGGAGCCCTTAGGGACGAGGATAATTTAGTAATGGTCTACAAGGTCATAACCGGCCTGGGTGGGGTGGGGGGGGGGGGGGGTTAAATAGTGTTTGCATCTTGCACTGACGCGGTGAAGCCGTTGATCATGTGGGCATAGCGCAGGATGACCAGATCCAGCCAACCACAGCGCCGCTTCCTCCCTGTGGTCACGCCCACCTCGTGGCCCCTGGTTTGAAGCAGCACCCCAATGTCCTGCACCACAAAACAGAAGCATTATAGTTACCATTCGTTCCTATCATACTATCAGTTAGTGTCAAATTAACATTCCTGATGTTATGACACTTTTAATCAAAGTGACTGACTGGGGGCGGAATAACATTTTAGCATTCACTGTTCCCTGATCAGTAGCTGTTTACGAGGTGCTGAGATGTGAGGTGATCGCTCAGCAGGGTTTGAGACTCTTGAAAAAGAGACTGGCGCACTGGGCTGTCAACACTGGCTTGTGTGCAGGGCTGTGGAAACTGTACTGTGATAAAAGAAGCACTCAGGGGCTCTGTCACATGACAGATCACAGGATGGCCTGTGTTTTGAGTGACAGATGGGAAAGGCCCTCTAGAGGGCAGGAGTATCTGGACAAATGCCTTACTGTCTGGATCATAATCTTCATCCAACGCCCTAAGCCCTGAACCCACAAATACTTGAAGGAGAAATCCGGTGTGAATCAATCTATAGCCCTGTCGTTTGAGGTCACCAAGTGCAGTCAGTAGGAAAAAGAACAAGAAAATTTGATATAAGAAGGACCAAATAGTGAACCAGCAACTATCACCAAGTGAATAGGGCACAGTAACTAACTTTCAGTTACATTTCGATATGCCCCCTTCAGATAACATTAATTGTTGTTTTGTTATAAGGTCTTGGTTGCATCAGATTTTCTGGTTCTTTTTCTACAGACAGCATTCTGTGACCTTGGACAACAGGGTTATTGACTGATTCACACCAGATTTCTCCTTTAAGTGACATGAATCAGCAGTTGATTCATGCTAGAATTGTCTTTGAAAGTTTAGGGCTTTGGGGACAGCAACTATCTACAAGAAGGAATTAAAAGCTACTGAAAGGCCCTCCTGACATTCACCTCAGGCTTTTAGGAGAGGCCCTATGGCTTAGTTGCACATCTGCAAGGTTTCACAGTGTAGTGCTTCCCCATGTATTATGGACCTTGAGTGTGCAAGGTCCTGACTTGACATCCTTGTGCTAACACTTTGGTGGGCTAGTGGTAACTATCGCCACTGGAATGTTCTGAAACACAGTTATGTGAAGCTATTCATGTAACCTACAGTTGCAGGGATACAATCCATGCAATAGCATTTTAACAAATTAAAAAAATACTTTGTGGTTTGTTTGTAGCTATGTATAACCACACTGTTCACAAGTTTTCTTTACATACGCACAGATTAAGTACTTGAATAGGCCTGTACATTTCACTTTTGTAAAAGGTCACAATCAAAACCTATTATACACTCACATTAAGCTGTTCTGTAGGGAATGCACCGATCCCCACACGTGTGGTGTAAGCCTTGACCACTCCATAAACATCACCCACATTCTGTGGAGGGATTCCAAGCCCAGTGCACACACCACCCACAGTGCAGTTTGATGAGGTCACAAAGGGATATGTACCTAAACGTACATCAAGAATGAAGAGTTATATAGGCCTATGCTGGTTTATAAATACACTGTACTGAGTACTGAATCAGTTAACTGAAAAAAAGTGGTATAATGATCTGTCTCTCCAATCAAAAATCAAGCACATTTTGAGATGTCATTCACAAACACAGGGGACAGGAGTTATTCATTGCATGTGACTACAAAAATATTTTGTGTACACACACACTCGCACAGTATGTGCCTAAAATAGAAACAGTAATGTCCCCTCAAAGAGACTTTGTGGTGGCGACACCAACACAGAAGCAGTATTGCCTTACCAAAGTCAATGTCAAGTAGGGCAGCATTCGCTCCCTCCACAAGGATCTTCTTGGGGGATCCATGGAGGGCCTCATACATGAAATAGACACCATCCCGCACCATAGGCCGGATCCGCTCTGCGTATTCCTGCAGGTATTGCAGAGTGGGAGAGAAATTCTTTGACCTTCCCTGGACGAAGCATACAAAGTGGACTCAGCCTGACGCGTGCTAAACACACACACACACACACAGAGTTACTAAGTCATGCCAAGTCACATGAGATGAGGGAAAAGAATTCATACCTCAACACGGTCAACGGTTAACAGCAAGAGAGAGACATCTGGTTGCATTAGTGTACTTCAAAAGCATAGTGTACTTAAAAAAAAATAGCATTCTCGTCTTGTTAACAAAGACAAACAATATATTTTTGCAATATTCAAACTTTTATTCCAAGGTAAAGGTAGATGGTTATTTACAGAGAATTATACCAAACCACACACACATTACTTGGGAAAATCATGAGCATGTCAGTGGTAGCTGTAACATGTGCAAATGAGCTGTTAATTCACTAGGTATCATCATTCATATAATTTATTAGCCCATAGGAATGTACAGCCTAGCACATGTGAGATAACATCATCCCATTTCAGATTAAAAGCGTGAGACTATATATATATATATATATTTATATGCTGTGCCCAGAGCAGTCTCCCAGTGTTATTTATAGCGTCTTATAAATAACACCGGGAGACTGCTCTGGCCACAGCATAATTTACAGTGTTCATACTGCCAAGACCTCAGGTGACTTACCACACACCTTAAAGAATTTGAAGCTGTAGCATAAGTTGTACCAGTAAGACTCTCATGCTATGTTACCCATACATTACACTGGTCAAGTCAACACTCATTTTTATAATAACTTGCCTAACATGTCTGCTCTGCTGTTTCAGGTGCTCTACTCACAATGTCACCTCCCTCGTCCTCCCCACTACCACCATTCATTCATGCATTCCCTGTCTGGTAGGCCTGTTAGCAGGCAGTGGCAGAGGCTAACCCCTGGACCCCCCACCCCCCCTGGGGTCCAGGGGTTAGCCTCTGCCACAGCCTGCTAACAGGCCTACCAGACAGGGAATGCATGAATGAATGTCTTCCAAGTCATGGATCATGAATGTGGCTTAGGCCGAAGACTTCTAACCCTTCAAGTGTTTTGGCACTAGTTCTTTGTAAAAATCCATGGTGAATTCATTAAATCTTTAATTTCATTCCAGCTCCACTTACCTGAAGTTTTTTTAGTTGCCCATCGATGTCTACTTCCAGAGTAGGGAACATTGATTGGTACTGCTGGGCAAGCAGCTTGAATCTAAAAACATATGTCTTTTTATGTAGTTTAAACATTAAGTGTTATTTTACTAGGTGACACTAAAGAGACACACACAAGTATATAATTTCATCAGGTATAGTAATCATAAACACCTGTCCAAGCATACCTGGCTGAAAACTCTTTGAAGTCTGCAAGCAGGTCACAGATTCTCAGGCCAGTGCGCGAAGCTTTGCTGGAGTATGTTGGCCCAATTCCTTTTTTTGTGGTGCCAATGCTGTGAAAGATAAAATGATTCTCATGACATACAGACACAACTATGTTTTTGTCCCAGAAAGATTCAATATATGTGAAAAATCAAATTTCATTGAAATGTAGTTGACAAATGTACTAAAAATGCATATTAGGTTAAGAAACCAAACTCTCTAAGCTCAGAAAACTGTCAAATTGATTCCATATACAGTAACTGGAAGCACGCATTTATGTAACTGATGTCTCGGCTTCTTACTTCTTCCCTTCCTGGGCTTGCCTCTGTACTTCCTGCAATCCGTCCACTGCCTGGTGAAAGTCAAACACTATCGAGAAGAGAAGAGTGTCTCTCAGCACTGGATTTCAACATGTGAGGTGAGTCACATATTTATGCTTCAAAAGGAGTTCCTTACCTATGTGGGCCCTATCTGAAATGATTAGTCTCTTCTCCCAGTCTTTGAGACCTGCGAAGGATATCATATCAGACAGGCTAATACTCCCATAGTAATGTACAGTATGCACATCTATATCAAAAAGAAATAAATAGTGTAATACTCAAAGCCTGAAGTTAATCATTCACTGAGTTTTTTATTTCTCCTAGATATGGTTGCCTTGTTCTAACTTGTCTTTTGAATGTGTGTAGCTACTGTTGTTTTGTGCTTTGCCCAAATTTCGAATCTAGAATAGTTTTTTTTACCTTTCTTCTCGTTTTTGTCCCCTTCCTCAAATAATCCAGGAAGATGGATGACAACTCCATTCCCTTCAAGGAACAAAGAGATTTTCAACATCAAAGAACAGGACACTGCTGACACATCACAGACTTGTTATTTAGCTGGTATCCTTGACAACCCTTTTCATTAGACGTTACATGTTTGAGATGTTGATTTGAATCTATACCCACCTATAAAAGAGGTGGCTTTGGAGTTGATAATGCCACTGGGAAGAAGGTGAAAGTCATATTCCTTCCCATCAACTACAACAGTGTGACCCGCATTGTTGCCCCCCTGCAACAAAAGATGACATTCAAAATTGATCTAGACCAGCGTTTTTTGTGAAGTGTTTTAATAACTACATATGCATTGAAAATCTGAAAGATGAAACATGTACATTTTGATGTGAAAATGAATATAGACAAATCAATGTGACTTAGTAGTTTTAATAGTTTTCATTTTTGATGGGAAAAAAAACTCCAATTGTACCTTTAAAGAGGATCACAAAACAACTTGGTGCTTACAAGGCCTGGAGACAGTTGGAAAAATACTAGCCAACAAACCTATGACACGTAAACACCTCATGACAGCGTCTTCAAAGAACAAACCTTCTTTGTGTGCATGGAAACAGAATGATCTGAATGTTGCCAGAAGATTCCTTCCACTACATTTTTGCCTCAGTATTTCATATATTAATGCCACCCCTTATAATGACACAATGCTCCACTTTATAACAAGCTCTGTGTGATGTTGGCTATGGCATCTGTTTCATGAGCCATTGGTATTGCCCACATGTCAGAGCATGCAGTAATTCAGATAACTTGATGATCAACAATCCACTGACTAAAGGCTTTCCAAAACAGATAGACCCATCAGGAGTATCATGTAATTTCACCATACCAAGCTTGTTGCAAACAATCAAGTTTTAGTGTTGTTGTTGCCAATGGAAGAACAGAACATTTATCTGCAAGTCTTCACATTAATTACAATAAATAATCACAATAATCACAACGACCAACAACTTGGTTTGTAGTCCAAGGCTTACCTAATGACCAAAAAATTACACACATATTGTTCTTGTAAGCAGTCTAACATATTCATAGTCACAGAAAGCATGCCCGTGCCTGTTAATGAAAACAATAAACAGCTCTGGCTTTAATCTGCTTTAATAAACATGCCTTTAAAACCATCAAAAAAGCCATCAAAACCCAACTGCTCCATTATCCCACCCCATAGTCCACCTTATGCTCTCCTGCTACTTGTATGATGCCAAACTATGGCTAGACTGTGAAGAGCCACATCAAGTTACACTAGAGAAAGAGCTATTTTAACAGGGTAGACAACGTGAAGCCAGAGAGCGGTGGGGTGGGTTGGGGGCTCAGCTTGGCCTTCTCATATGTCCTTAGTGCCCCTCCGTTCATTCACTGTGTCACCCCAATATCCCCATTAAACCCCCACGCCCCCACAAACTACCCACAGCTGACAGACAGAGGGAGCCAGGAATCCCTCCGTCCTTATACGCTCCCACTATGTCTGTGCTAGGCCTGTTATATAATGAGCAATGAGTCTTCCTACCCTGACAATGCCTAAAGTGATATTTTGGCATTTCTAATTTATCAAAGTAAGCAGTCCTACCTTACAAAGCCCCTGTTTTTGAATTCATATTTGACTTGATTTAACTACAGACATTTGCCTCACATGACCTATACTACAACAGTTATATATGCCGGTTATGCTTTTCTTTTACAAGTATAAGCTGACATTGAAGTCTGGTAGATGCAAAAAAGTAATAGCATTAAAATCTGCAATAGAATGTATGTTGGTGTACAATCTCAAACAGAATACATTTTCACGTTTCTATTTTAGAATGTCAATACCCAGCACATAACAATTCATGTACTGTTTTATGGTAATACAGCACCCTCTGAAGGCTTTTCTTATTTTCACATTATTGTCATATTCCTTTTGGACCAAACCTTAAACGTTACATTTAAGTAGTCTGCAGTATGTCATTAACTTTATCAGCTATCTGTTTCCGGTTAGGAGTAGGCCCTAGAGCTTCTTGGAATGTTTCAATCATTGGAGCTAAACACATATGATTCTGCCTGCAGTTCGCATTCTGAAATGTCAGTAGGCATCCTGTTAAGTTTAGACCACTCGTATAAGGAACCATTTTTCTCAATCTCATATTTTAACTCCTCTAACACTGTGGAATAATGACATAAATCATGGCTCCTGAAACACGGTTCAGTGCTTTATGAGTAAAGTCTTCAGTTGATAAGTTAAAGCCCTAGTTGTGTAAAACAGCTGTGGTCCGGACCGAGCCATACACAATCCAAGACAATCAACATAGTGCTTCAGAATCAAGGAAGGGAGAGGTGAAATTAGACTGGCTGTTCAACCCAACTGTCAACACCCGAATCGCGGACTGCATCATCACAGGGTAGAGAGAAGCTGGTGTTAATGTCTGTTCAGATACCGTTTCAGTGGTTAAATATACAGAAACAGCTATAGGAAGAGTAGATATGCAAAGTTCATTTGCCAATATTCGGATATATCGGTGGAAAACAGCATTTTACTGTTGCATTACTTTTTCATTCAAGCATCTCTAACCACACCGGAAGAGGTCGCTGCACGTTAGTTAACAGACTGAGACAACGTTATCCATTCCTGATTATTCTAGGGTTCTTCTGTACTCACCACATTCCATTAACGAAGTTTTAGGCTAAAGAACTACAAAAGTGGAAGAACCCATTTACAGCCACTATTTTTACTTTTGCAACTTGTTGCAAACATGATCAAGACAAGGAATTTACAAATAAGCTATCATATCCCATCTTCACTCAACTGGATTAAGCATTTTTTTTTTTAACTTGCAGTCTACATCTTAATCTTCAGAAATCGCCGAGTCATTTACCTGACATCTGCACACAATATCTGACTCAGTCGCAAGCAGATCGACAACTTTCCCCTTGCCTTCATCGCCCCACTGTCCCCCGAGAACAACCGTCACTTTGTTCCCCACATCATTCCTGGGCCGCTTCTTTCCTTCGTTTGGACTTTTCTGATCTTTAGCCGACATGTTTGCACGAGCCTTGCGGCGAACGCCTCCGGACTGAAGCGGGACAGACTAGACTGTGGCCAGTGTCCAGCTTTGAAGTCGGATCACCCTAATATGGTTCAGACATCTGTGATGTCAGAGGAAGCAGGGACAAAGTGACCTTCTCATGACAAAGTCGTCCAGCACACGCACGGTTGTCCAATTGTTCCAAACAAACCAGTCTGAATGTTTAACCCGCACGAGAGTAGCCTGTTGCTACAAATGTGAAAGACGTCAAATGTGCATGTGGACACACACACACACAATTTAATGAATTAAAAGTAAATGCAGAATAGTTTGAAACAAGAAATCCAATAAAGTAGCCACTTTATTTCCAGTTTTTACTATATTCTGCCATATGCTATTACAGGAAATGTAACAGCTGTCAATGTAAACAAGTGTCTCAGTAAAACAATAGATTTGAAATTATATAAGCACTTTAGTGATCAAAGCTTGATCTGTCTATACTGATATGAGCAAAGAAACTATTTTTGTCAGTATAAACTGATTCCTCTGTCACATTTCTTTGAAATGTACTTGAACACTAAAGATTTACTTTGTATATACACATGATATAGTCTTTAAAAACTTTTTCAGAAAATCAGGCACAAATCAGTATTTCCATGTCAGTCAGTGATACATGCACATCTCCAGAGTCTGGGAACAGGGCTGATTTTGTCATCTGTGCTGTTAGGAACAGGTCAGTCTTTAAACCATGGTCCATCTAGTTATTTGGTTTGGATGTGTGTGCTTTGGACTTTCTTTTGTTTCTCTTCTTAGGGCTACCTGTGTAAAGAATGAAGACAGTAAATGTGAGTTACAAATAAAAGCATACATTTATCACCTTATTAAAACAAACATTCAGACATATTACCATTACTGAAACACTTTATATATTCCAGAGACAGCATAACTCCCTCAGATTCTGATTAACAGTGCAATTCCCTGAATAAAGAAAATGAAATAATTGACGATAGCCCAGAGAACAGTTGTAGATGAAAAGCAGACACATATGCAGCTATAGCCAGAGGAAGTGAAATTAGTTAGGACTGAGCAGACTTTAGATGACAAATGAACGGACAGGCCCTTTACAATGCTGCTATGGGTATAATATCAAATACCCTGTTGTATTACCAACTCAAGCACATGTGATATCATTGGTATTCACTTTAGTAATTTCTATTGGGTAAGGGGCTGGGTAACAACAGATGAAAAATCAGAAATCTTATCAGTGAATTTACAACAATGCAAATGGGTGAGTTAGAAGCATTATAACAAGAGGATCAAGAGTGAGTCATTGAAAAGGTTTAAAATCCATGGCTCAATGATGTCATTTCAAAGTATTAAAAAACAGACAAAAAACAAACAGAGAGGCACAGCAAGAACAAGGTAGTGTTCAACATTCAGTGGAACACGTGCCACACCATCATTGACACCTCCCTAATAAAAGATCAATACCAAGCCCTGCAGGCAGTCAAAAGGGTTCGCCACTGCTGCCGTGTTTCCCCATGACCAAAGAGCATGTATGCGGGCCAGAAAGATATGGCATCACAGGCTGTGTTCTGTGTTCTAAATGCACTGTTTCAAAACAGGGTTATGTAACCATGGAAAAGCTGGAAGCCCATGGGAGAGAAGGAGGAGTGGGGTTGGGCGTGCGGTGGGGGTCGGGGTGGGGGTGAGGTTGTGGAAAGGCTGGGGTGCTCCGCCTGCTGCAGCTTTGGTGATCTGGCTGCAGTCTGTGGGTTTAAGGTCAGCTCCACTGGCATACAATTGGTTGCTATGTTCTCTCAAGCCCCATACTTGTGCCTCCTATATAAGGTCAGCTCAGCATGAATGAAGGAAGAGAAAGAGAGAGACCTATAGACTGTGTGGATTTGCATGGTAGGTAAAGGTGGGTAGGTGGTAGGTGATATGTGGTAGGTAAATCTCTATAATGTAGGTGCCCAAATACCAAGTATTGTATTTTAGTGCACACATAAGACAGAGGCAACATGTTTTACAGACAAAAAGCAAAAAAACAACCAACAGACAAACAGTGAAGGGTACAACAGGACCAGCACCAGAGCACCAGACCCCAACAAACAACGTGAAAGCTTTCAGTGTGTATGGTGATAGTTAATTGCCCTTCACCATGGTAACGTGGCAACCTGAAATGTAAACATATACTGTACCTCACTGCACAACACACCCTCTGTTTTTAGGTTTGTTGTGCTTATCTCCTGAATCCCGATCTGTGAGGAGGAAGAAACCCATAAAGGAAAGGGAGACATTTTTTTCAGCCTTCAAATAATGACGTATTAATCAGGAATGTGTTTCTAAGGCTTCAACAAACCTTATCAGTGGCTTAAGCATTGTGATTCACAAAGGTTCATTCAAATATTGATAAGGGTACAGTTCATGTAATGAATGGCAGCTCCAACACTGTCCATTAATTTTAACTAGATATTAGATTATAGATGCATTCCACCATTGTGGACATAAACTATAGGATTTCCTTCATGTACAAACATCAGGCTGTAGTGAGAGACATTACCTTGACTTTTTCTTAACGTATTTTTTTTGAGCGAGTGTCGCTTTTTCTTTTCCGAACCACTCGCTTCCGTCTCTTCAGAGACCTTTCTGTCCTCGATCGGCTTGCCATCAGGAACGCTCTCCTCGTTTCCATTCGCTGCTTCTGCTGCTGCCCCTGCCTGTCCCACCGCTTCGGCCCTGTTGGACAGCTCGTCTGTCTCCACCTGGGGCACCACACCCTGAGATGGATTCGAGGGGTCCAGAGAGTCAATGTTTGGGGCAGTTGGTGGCCCTGATGTGGGTGTGGTTGGTTGCAGTGTGAGCTGTGTGGTGGTCTGTGAATGGTCACCATGCGGAGATGCTGGTTGTGTTGTGGACTGTGTGGTGGATTGTGGATGGCTGTCCTGCAGAGGTGCTAGATCGCCGGAGTTCAGTGAGTAACTGCTCACTTTGGGATTTGCAGGGGCATCAGAGGCACCATTGCTGGAAGCCTCCTCGGGTTTTGGGGTGTGATCTGTTTACACAAACACACACACACAAACACACCCACAATAATGTAAGAATTCATACACACACACATGCAAATACTGTATAAAGAGATGCCATCAATTAATTTGTTCTGATTTACTCAGATTTTATACCACATGGACAGATTTTGGTACTGTTCATACCAGACTGGATGCTGTCCCTGATCCTGCCACCAGGTGGCAATCTGTCCTTATCTGGCCGTGGCCTGGTTTTCCGCAGTGGAAAGCCCTTCCTGATATCTGCCAGCAGGTGGTCGATTATGCAGCCTTCCTCTTGGATTTGAGGGCCTTTGCGAACTGAGTCGGAACAAGAAAAGCATGAGTCATGTCTTTCTATGCACAATGCTAAAAAACAATGGTGTGATAACCTCACAGTTCACTTTTTTTGCATCCATTAAAAAATTGGATAACTATAATGCTAATCATGACTTACAAACAGCAAGAACAATTCCACAGGAAAACGTGACAAAAATTCAAATTTTGTCTTTACAAAACAGCAATGAGTATGCAGACTGTCACCATCACAATCCCATAAATTGAAACGTCTACACACTGGCAATCTATTGATTAACAGAGAGATGACACCCACTGATCTTTCCGTCCTCCCCTCTCTCTCGCTTAGCCTCCTCCTCTGCCATTCGTTGCCTCCTCTTCTCCATTTTAATGGCCTGTTCTTTCCTGTTCTGGTTGTCCTGTTGAGGGTGGAAATGAGCCCAATAAGTCAAATCCATAAATAAGATGACTAAGCAACAGGACACCATGTGTTATTAATACAATGAACAAGCTAAATAGCCACTTGTGACGAGACTCCAACACAACAAAGTTTAAATGATTTTAACGTTAGAGGCACTGAATCAATAACATGTGAACAGGACTTATGAGACAATGAGAGACCACAGGGAATAGCATGACTTGGAGTGGGATGAACTATACCTGATGAACCCGTCAAGGTGGATACGGTACTATACTGGGGGCTGTCAGGCGTCACTCAGTGGTCAGTTACTGACTCACGACCAGCATTGTGATAAATGTGTGCCCTTGAGCAAGGCACTTTACCCTAAGTTGCTCTAGGGGAGACTGGCCCTGAACAATTGATAGTTGACAAATTGTAAGTCGCTAAATGCATAAATGTAAATGTAAAATAAATGTGTAGGTACAAGGAAACCAATCCAACCCGATCTATTTTTTCCTTGTGTTTACAAGGTTCAACTAAATCAGTGACACAGCATAACTCATAGCATAGCTCATTTCCTGTCACCCTTTTTTGTGTAGGTGGGCAAAATTTTTTGTTTTTTGATCACTTCCTCCTTAGGTCCAATAGTGGACTCCTGTGAAAATTACATTTGTTTATTTCAAACTAGCCATCACAAAGTAAACGTCACAAAGGAAAATGAATACACCACAATAGAATTGTGGTCAGTAAGTTGTTGGAAGAGGGATTGGTTTCTAAATCTGAACTGGTTTCTGAATCTGAACTGGTTTCTGAATGTCTGCATAAAGACAGAGCTAACAATTTGGTCATTGGATGCTAAGTGTATTTTCTCACAGGTCTTGGTACGGGTTAGGTTCACATTTTCATACCATCTGTTGTGCATCTAGATTATGTGAGCTTCATACTTTGATAGCTTTGAGGAAGAGGCTACGGAAAGTCCTCAGGGTCCCAAAGAGCTCTTCAAGTGAGAAGCGTGAGGCATCTTCACAGAAATATTCAGCCAAATCCTCCTTCTTCTTCTCAATAGAGTCCAGTCGCTCCTCTAGATCACCACAATGGTCCAAGCAGCCCTTGAGGAACAAGGGTAACAATTTTGGTACAGGCCATTTATGCTCCACAGCTTGCATATCAGTATGTAGGAATGTGCAGCAGCACTGAGAGACTGTTACTGGATGTACACACAGAAAGAATGGAGAGCTCACCTTGATTTCATTCAGATACTGTTCCTTGAGGTCCTCTATTGATGAAGACGCAACTTTCTTTTCTGAATTCTTCAGATTCTTTATCAAGGTGTTCGCTTCTGACTGGACAGAGTCCAGGCTGAGTCTGTTTGGAGGCGTAATTAAATGAAACTTGGGCTAGATAAATTATGCCACAAAGTATAGGGAAATATTTCTGTGATCTTCTGGATAACAATAAAAAAAAACAAAGAAATTAGACATCAAAGAAACATAGGCTCCATATTTTTGTAACTCTTACCCAGCAGCCTTTTCACACGGCTCCAGATCATCAGGGAGTTTCAGCAGGTCTGGATGACTCTGTGATGCCTCCTGTAAGGGAACAGAATGCAAGAGGACTCACATACACAGCTCTTCCTTTGTGTTGGCTTTGGCATAGTGACTAGAATGAATACTAATCTGACAGTCTGAAGAAAACTTTTACTTGAATGTGAAACTTGTGAACGTTAGTGATGACTTAGTGTGTATGATCCAATGGTTGTTTTTTAAGAGACTGGCTGAAAAGGTAGCTAGCATGCAGAGAAAGTAGATGGTATGTAGTGTCCAGAATCTCACCTCAAGTATGTGATGGAGAAGAGTGATGCGGGACTTGTTGGCCTTGGTCTCTGAGAGTTTTAACAGGGTACTTATCTTAAAGCCCTCTGCATTGCCAGTGTGACTCCCCTGAAAGAAAGACAGAAAGAAAGTAAGACAGAAAGAAAGGCCCAAAAAGGTAATGACTTCAATTTGTAAGTGCACTGAAAATATTCAAGAGGAATCTGTGCCAGTACAAACACATTCCTATGTGTACTAAGCAGGCCTAACAGGCTCTCTAATCATGTATCTACTCTAGCAGGTATTTGCTATTTAAGTGGTGTGCAAAATATGATCACTCCAGAGAAGTTTGCCATAAATGTAACTTAACTTAACTTAACTAACTAAAGACATATTTCACATCAGAAATATATTATAGTACCTCCAATTAAATTTGTTTGTGGTAGAGGTGTTCCATCACACCAAAAAAAAAAAAAAATACCACACACAAAGAGTCATTTTTGTTCAAACTGAGCCAAAATATTCAAACGTGTGCTTACATAGTTCAGGAAGTTCCCAACATCCAGAATGAGCTTGCAGAAGCTTGGAAAACGAGTGCTTTCTTTCAGACCTAAGACAACGGATTCAAAGCAGTTAAGAACAGAGCAATCATATCCGCTGAAGCTGTTAGTTGAAGCTGCTTCTTATAGAACTTGTACATGTACAATGGGTACAATGCCATTTGTCTCCTATCTATCTATCTATCTATCTATCTATCTATCTATCTATCTATATATATATATATATATATATATATATATATATATATAGCATTGTACCCTACCCTAGTCAGGTGTCAGGTAAAGTTAAATTGACTGTTATTTAGCAGACACTTCTATCCAAAGTGACACAGACTCATAACGTGGAGTTCAGGAATTTAACTCCAGTTGCCCAATTTTCAGTCAAGAAATGTAACGCACCACACCACAGTAGGTGGCAAATAGTTTCACTATGTGCTGCTTGTGTGCTGACCCATTGTACTCACAGTCACAGGCTGCATCCAGCAACTCTGCTTTTGGTTTCAACATCTGCAGTACTGATGTGGTCTCCTCACACAGAGACATACACTCAATACGCAAAGGGTAGCTGCAATTAAACACACACAAAAAGCTGTGACCTGAGGTGACAGCAGTTTTCTGTGAAAAACGTATTCTAGTAAAGCAACCTGAATGACTGCAGTGCTAGGTAAAGAAGTCTCCCTTGCTTTGTTTGGTGCAGTGCATAGTTTGCACATCATTAACATATCAAGACATCTTATGCAATCATCTAGGCAGTATTTGCATTTGATATGCATTACATGTTGCGTGTGCTAGATCTGTCTTACCCTGGCACTGCCAGGAGCTGCAGATAAAACTGATCCACACCAGCCAGTTTTTCTCGTTCACCTTTGTAAGACTTCAGGTTCTCAATCTGAGCAAAGAAGAAATGGGATCAATGTGAGGGGTTGGCTAGGAGACTTCTGCTAGTCACATTGTAACTGATTTCCTCATTTTCCTCATTTGTTCCTCAGTTGTCTACCTCGTGTTTTTCTGGAAGCAACTTCTGTAGTTGTTTCAGCACCTCCACATCAAACTTCGAGCGATCTCCGTTGCGAATCATCGCAACAAAATCCTCATGGGAGCTGTGCATTTCACAATCAAGAGGCATAATCAAAGCTTTGAACTGACAACCACCTGTGCATAACAGCAGATTATCAAACAAATACACTCACCACTTAAACTGCTTCAAGAATATGTTCAAGTTGAGGTTTTTCTTGGCGTCAATAAATGATATCTATAAAAGACAAGATTGTTGTTTTCAGTAACTCTATGGCTTTCTAATGTGCCTGTAGTGTAGATTTTCAAAGAAATTATGATAATGTCAATAGCAAGGCCAGTATATAGTTAATGAAAAACAGTGAGAAACAGGTAAACAAGGATTTTTTTTTATACTTTACAAGTAAATTGCATAGCTCCAACTACAGATACACCTTACAGTAGGTGTAGTGAATGTTGTCTTTTAAACAACATCACTCTGGCACAATACATGAAATAATTAGATCTGTATTGTATGATTCATGATTCCTTCTAAATACGATAAATAAAATAAAATAAAATAAGTATTTTTTCTGTGGACACATTCTCACTTCTTTAGGCTCCTTCTTAATGACTGAGGTCGTCGTCCCTTTGGCCTTGGGATCCACCACAGGCATGGAGAAGAGCTCCTCAATACTGGAGTAATCTGGCTCCATTGAGTCAGACTGAACAGATGTCCATAAGGAGTGACTGACTGTGCAGTTAAATAAGAAAACAGTTGCATTTAACTAACTCTTCAGGCAAACATGTTTAATATTTGTACACATTGTACACATTACCACATGGTAGACATATTTACTCTGAGTAATGTGAAGACTTTAAAAAGTATTTTTTAAAAAGTTACTAATGTTCCAACACATGGCTTAAGATCACCAACAATGACAAAACATATCTGAAACAAATAATAATAAATAAGAGTGTACTAAATAAAACTAATGTCCATGAATACATTGTAGGTGCCTTACCAGATATTACATTTGAAGGCAACTTCTGCCAGTTGAGCTTCTTCATACGTAGTGTCGGGTAGTGGGCAGGCTTTGGGGCGACTGCTACAGAATAGTAGGAGCGTCCCAGAGTCACAACATTCTGTGCCACAATGACATCCTCACAACCTGGAGGGGGTGGAGGCGGGGGGCCCATCCCTGGCAAAGGAGGTGGAGGCGGGGTGCCCATCCCTGGCAAAGGAGGGGGTGGAGGTGGACCCATGCCTGGCAAAGGTGGGGGTGGAGGAGGACCCATGCCTGGCAAAGGTGGTGGAGGTGGTGGTCCCATTCCAGGCATCCCTGGGAGAGGTGGAGGTGGAGGAGGACCACCTGGAGCTCCAGAGAGAGGTGGTGGTGGTGGAGGAGGTGGAGGAGAAGGTGAACCCATACCGGGCAATGGAGGAGGTGGAGGAGGTGCAGGTGGTGGTGGTGCAGCACCAGTCTTCTGGCCTTCTTGTGGGGCGATCTCTGATGCGTCTGCTTTCATCTCGGCCACGTCCTTCTTCTTGCCCAGGTCTTCTACAGGGACCGTCTGCACGGCCTTGTCTCTCAGCCTGAGAGACTTCTTAACTTGCTCTGTCTCCTGGTGACTGGCTTTGCCTTTACCCGCTAGAATTCGAGCCATTAGTTGCTCAGTAGTGTGCACTTCAGCTGGAAACCACACAGCAAGAGCAATGACTTAGACAAAGGCCAGGTGAAATATGTTCCCTGCTGGGGATATTTTGATATATTGGGCTTTGCTTATCAGTCTGAGAGCGTATAGTGCTACACACTGGTATAGACCATAAAACCACAGGAATCTGCAAGTTTGCATTTACAGACACCGGGTTTGATTCCCAAACCCACTGTTCTGAGTCTGTGTCAATAGGAATAAAACCGTCGGCTAAATGCCAGTCAAACTGAATTTATAACTTTAAAAGGTTTTTAAAAAGTATCATATTCTGTGTAGGCATAGATTGCACGCAAATGCAAACATTAAATTGAAATAAAACACATTCATTACATAACAAACTCCTCCCATCCCATCCAACTTATCCATACACCCATCCCTTTATCCATCCATCCATTTATCCATCCATCCATCCATCCGTTATCTTCATGTACTCACGATCTTGGGCCAGCAGCGTTGCGCGGTCAGCCAGTGCCTCCAGGGCCAGCCAGATATCCCCCCGCTCAGGGCCCACCAGCAACAGGGCCTGCATGATGGTCAGGAGCTGCACTGAGGCCGGGGCGCTGCTCACCTGGGGATGGAGCAAGGGTAGAGGGCATCAAGGTCATCAGCTAATTAGTATAATATAGTGTGTGTATTTATATATATATATATGTGTGTGTGTAAATGTATAGAAGAGAGAGAGAGACACACACACACACACACAGGGATATAAAATATATTAATATATAACTATCATCATCAACTTACATATATCATATAAATATAATCTATCTGGCAAGTCTATGTATATTTCTGGCCTTTCGGCCTTTATTCGGATTTGACAGTGAAGTGTGACAGAAAATAAGAGAGAAAAAGATATAGGATGGAGTTGACTGGATTTGAACCTGCGCCCTAACTATGAGTTATGACATGTTGCCCTCACATGGGTAAAACTTGATCACTGCTTATGTCTTCTGCTGAAGTTGTGACCTTGATATGGTCTAACCAGACCTAGGCCAGGCCTGACACCTGCTATCAGGGTGTCAGCATGTTCTGATGTGGTATGCAAAACACTACTTCACTAAGGCAAATCAAGACTTTCTGATGGTTGCTGGTATTAATGCCACATTTGCCTGACACAACTTCCACATCAGTGACCCATTTAGGCCCAGATGCGTCTGGAATTTCCACAGTATGACGTCATGGCTACTGTGATCACGCTCAAGATCTCATCAGCTCTGCTTGACAGGTTGACATTTTTTCAGAGCATTAGAAAGGCATGTCAGTATGACAAACAGATACTCCTTAAAGCTAGTTGCCAGAATTGGGTGGCACCCATTCCTAAAAAAATGTGGCCTTGGTATCTGCGTGTTTATAGTATGCAAACACTCTGCCGCCCTCACTTGCGTGAAGAGTGCGTTGAAGACTTCCTGATGGTTGCTCATATCGATGCCACCGAACACTCGCTGCAGCTCGTCCTCGTCATCAGCCATTGTCTCCTCAAAAGCCTCACACTGGATCAGCAGATCGTCATCCTCCTGCTCCCTAAACACCAGCAAGCATGGGTTCAGTGCTCATGTACTGATTAAACTTCAAGCTAATTACTATGCTAATATGTTAATATTCTAAATCTGGACAGAACAGCTTTATGAGGGTCACTGAAGTTAAGGTGGAAAAAGGCAAACAGAGAAAGAAGGAAAAAAAAACATACCGTAGTTTTGGCAGGATATCAAGGATTTGTAAACCTGAGGGGATATGAGATCAATTACATGGAGATAGCCACAAGTTAGAGGTCCATGACTTAAAAGCCTTAACCATTTACAAAAGAAATTTTCTTTAAAATTCACGACTGATACATTACTGACAAAAAGTATTTGCATATATTTTTATGTTTTCTATATCAGTGACGTTAAATGCATTTACTTAGCTTTAGCAGATGCTCATCACATCATAATGGATGTGCAGACTATTGTCTTACCAATGAACTCCTTGCGTAGCTTGTCCCTATTCCTCAGCTCCTCTGTGCTCAAGATGAGAGAGTTGACCACGCTGAGGAGGATCACCATGTAAGGCACATTATCGGTGCCATGCAGCTCGTACATGATGACGCTGAAGCGATACTGCTGGCTCTTCAAAGTCTACATTGAATTTATGCACGGATGTCTTATTATGATTACCTTTTTTAGATTGCTGCTTTTTTTTCAAAATCAGCAGCACCCATAAAACAAAACATTCTATATAAAATTAAAGCAAGAACATTTTTACAACAACAATTAGCAATGATTTAGAATGTCAAATTACATCCTTGTCATTTAATAGCTAATTTTTATTCTGTGACAGTATTACAAGCAACAGCAACTATGTTGTACAGGATAACTGAATTTTTGAGGGGTTAACCCTTTCCTATGCCTACAGAATTTACTCAGTTGTATAAGAGATTATTTTCCAATTTACTGGATATGGTACTCCTCAAAGTGTTAAACCTAAGCATGCTAAATGAGGCCAGTCAGGGAGAACCACAACTGTGGTTTTCTCTAGGCTTGAACTGCTGCTTGGCACAACCCATAACTGTTCAAAGGTGAAGAATGAATTTCAGAGGACCTTATTACAAACCCATAAAGGCCAGCCATTCCTCATCTCTACATACTGCACTGGTAAAACTTGTTCCAAATATCTGTGGCATTTTGCATGTCAAAAAACAAACAACAGGTTTGTAGATGTTCAGACTTCCAGCAATGCATTTGTAATTTGTATTAACAAAGCATGCTTGGAACTATAAACTCATCTATTGTGGATATGAAGAGTTGGGCAAGAGGCATTCTTCTTTGCCAGAGTATTTGACGAAGACATATCCTGTGCTCATTCTTCCTGAGTCACTTCCTCTGCTGACTCCCCCCTGGCTATGAGGAACTAACCTTATAGTGCTCCAAGGCATCCATCGCCAGCTCTCGCCCTTTAGGGGAAAACATAATGAGAGCAGCCAGCAGCTCAAACACTTGCATCTTCACCATGGTGTTGGAGGTGTCCAGTGCTAAGGGAAGACACATAGATACTTAGCATTTGTGTGCACTACATCACCAAAAAATTCACCAAAAAGTCTCATGAAAACCTACAGTGAAGACTAGCAATCCTAGTGATACTTGTTTCTACTTGCAGTGTGGGAGTAGAGGAAACATCTAACAAAACAACAGAACAAATAACAAGACAGAACCTGAACTGAACTGAATATGACAGTGTCTATGACTGTGTAATTGACTAACTGTGTTTATGAGTAATCAAGTTACAAAGTATTGTCTACTTAGACAGTGTCTCTACTGTACTAATCTATACACCAAAGTCATAACTGTACATCATCAGTACCCTACAAGTACCCTATAGACTCATGCAGATTATCTCTCTTATCTCTATGGTCATCTCTGTGTGATGACACACATGGGTGTGTGATGCTGTCAGTTTTGCTCACCTTGTGACAGTGTTCTCACATATCCCTCCGCCTCCATGATAAAGTTAATGCCGGCAGCTGAGTTCATGATGGCGCGTACACAGCCAACGCAAGTGAGCTGCAGCAGGGCGTCAGCGATGCGCGCGCAACCGCGGCCGAGAGTCGCTCCAACGCCTCCATCAGCAGGTCCAAACCACCCAGCTCCAGGAACTGTAGCATCCAGGCTCGGTCGCTGGCCTGTAGCCGCCGCCGAAGACCTGAGTAGTTGACCACGGTGGGCACCTGCAGCAGACGGATGCACAGCTCCGGGTCGGCATTCTCCAAGTTGGCCTCCAGACACGCATCAATCTCTTCCTGGCTACCACCGCTGCTTCCACCACCAGTGGTGGCCACCTTCTCTTTCAGGGCACCCCATTTGCCCTTGACAGACATGGTAGAGGCAGGCTATGCACTCCTGCAGCATAGAGACAGAGAAGGAAGAGAGGGGTTGCGTCAGAACATCCAGAAACCAGCCAGACGGCCACTGATTTTCTTAAAAAAAAAAAAAGTTTTCTTAAAAAAAAAAAAAAAAAGTTCCATTCTAAGTGTACTTTCAACACTCTGTTGTTCTAATTATAGTGTGTAGTACATGCAGTTCTAATTCTTGTCCTGACTTTGTGGGAAATGCTATTAGCAAAGTGGCTTGGAGTTAGCAATACACCACTTCAGCCTATGATGAATATAGTTTCAGGTAGTTGATTGCTGAGCTTCTTTTCCCAGGACTGAGCGCTTTGCTTTTCCGTTACCCTAACAATCTTGCTTGTCATAAACCAAGAGGCTTGTTCTTGGGACTTCACCAAACATCTAAAAGAATTAATTTAGAACACCATTTGGTCAGCTTTTCACTGGATCTGATCTCCTCTGGGCACTGTTGTGATTTGAGGAAGTGATTCTCCAATATGTGTTCAATATCCGAAACAACACTGAAACTTTTTGATGCTCTGCCATGTCATTTTCTGGAGGAGGCAGTTCATCAATGGAAAAGGTCAAACGGAATCCATTTTCAGCTCCTAAGGGCACATTGAGCAAACTGTAATCAAACACTTTGAGAGCTAAAGATGTCTTGACCGCCTTTGTCTCAACAAACACTAAGGACGTCCCAAGAATACTTTTGAGACCCAATAAAGTTATTTCTGAAAAGTAAGGCTGCATGTCTGAACAAGCTGTTGGACTGCCAGGTTGTATTTCACTGAGATTAGCAAATCTTAGTGGGTATGGGGTTGGGGGTGTGGCACACTGAAACCAGAGATGTTTGGGCAAACAGGGCACAGGATGCTCACGATAGTACTCACCATGACTTAGCATTATGCAAGGTTCGAGTGAAGTAACAAGGACATTAAAACCTCAGAAATCATGACACGATCTTTTTAGTAAAAGGAAAATAGGGTCTTCATTGACATAGCATAAAACTAGTTCTTGATGTAAAAACTCTTGGGTGATGACAAAAATGCTGACTAAAAGCCTTTCGTTCTTGAGTCACAAGATGCATAGCTTTTGGCGACCATGTGATATGTACAACCAATGTAGTTTTATTAAGTCTGCTCTCCAGCTTGATGGGATTTGTTCACATCTGCCAGGCATTGGTCTAAAGCGTCTGATGAGTCATGCACTGTGTAAGTGTGTGTGTGAGTGTGTGTGTGTTGGTCTGTCTGTGTGCATGAACACACTCTCTGTCCTAACCATAAACAAAAACAGTCCTAACAGATAAAAGAGAATCTGTTCAACCCCTTATTATCACAGTCACAATATTGAGAGGCTTTACAGATGGCACTCTCTGCTATCATTGGTGAAAAATTGTTTAATTACATGCTGCATTATCTAATATGTTCGACTGAATCACATTCCTCTGTTACAACTGAATTGATATTGGCTTGATATTACAAGAATTACCCAGGATGTACTGTTCCATTGGCAATGATGACGGACATCTATGTACAGATTTAATTGCTGGATAGGACTACATGACTGAAAGCCACAATGATAGGGATAATTTGCAGAGGAAAAAGAACAGCTCTGCATCTGGAAGGTTGCCACTTCTTAAGATATAACCTTAAAGGGTCAAGAATACCCAAGCCTTAACAAGCCCTGAGGATGGCAGGGATGACTACACACAAGACCGTTCAGTGAGCCGCACACACACACACACACACACACACACACACACACACACACACACACACAGACACGTGAGAAAAGGCAAAACAGGACCTCTTATGGCACAAACTCCTAGTCAGGCATGGATGGGTCTACTGATGCAGGCTCCTTGTCTTACTTTAAGCCCCAAGTTCTTAAACAATGCTAAGGGCAAAGCTAGTATAGTATTCCTACAAGTGTGACATTTTTTCTCTCTGAGTACACATGGGTGAAGGTTTTTTTTTGACATGTGGCTGTGAGTTGGCCAAATAACTTGAGCATGACATGATGCCTCTTGGAATGCCTCGCAGAATAAACCTACAAAGTATTTCTGTTGAAACATGGTGCAACCACACTGAAAATATGATTCATACCTGCAATACGCATGTGTTGAGGAACTTGGCCTAATAGGGATATAATTCTAACAATTTTTACAAAGTGCCTCACTGCTGACATTTGCTATCTTATCTTTTCTCAACATTCCAGCAGCTTTGTTTTTAGCACTGACACAGCCAGCCTTATTCTCATCAATGCCGTTTACTTATACGAAGAAATAAAACCAGTGCCTCTATCTCCTATCTCCATGTCTCCACACAAGCTTACCTACAACTAGATGGTTTTGACAAGTTTGAACAAAACCCGTCCGACATTTTCCTGTAATGCCCCACAAAGACAGCATGCCTGGAGATTTGGTCCTAATTCATGTCACATGTGGTTATACTTGGTCACATTTCATTTCATAAAGTGCTTCAAGTTATCAGTGATCTGTACCTTGACACGTGACTGAAAAAAAAAAACATCCTTTTTGCGAAACTCACCTATTACAATACTATTATGTGATGGGGCAGACATCCCTACACATGCCAGTGGCTTAATTTGAACCACAGTGACAATGAAAACACAACAGGGGAATTCCGCTGACTGCACTCTTCTTTTGGCAACAATAATTAAAAGATAACTAGACTACATTTCCCCTTCTTGTTATACAGTGTCTATATGCATGCCTACCTATCCACAGTTGAGCTTTGGAGATTTGCCCTAACTCAAGGCCAGGTGTCTTTAAAACCTGTTCCATCATTCAAAACACCTGAATGAGCACAAGGACCGAACACTGCTGCCAGTCAAGTTTATGCCAGGTTTCCCATGCTCATGTCATCCTCATGTCATAAAGTGTTATTCTGAACTTTCCCCAAGTCACATGGCAACCCGAGACCAGAGCAGAAACACAGGGTCATAATAATTTGAAAACTTGTTAACTTGTCAATAATTTTGCAAGTTTGCATTTATCATATCATATTCATATTAAATGTGCATCTTCTATCCTCTGCTATATTAGCCTATAAAATAACTTGCCACAACATATGAACGTCATACTGAAATAACAGTCAACATGAAGAACGAATTAATCCAACATCCGTTTGCAAACAAAGTATCCGACAAAATTAGGTGTGGTCAGTAGTGGTCACTCTGTGTAGCAGGACAGACTAAACAAGTTTCACCCGAGTTGCTTTGGATACAATACAGTTACCAAAACAGTTCCATGATAGTTCCTCAAAATGGGACACTTCCACCACCCTAAGGATTATGTTTAATCTTTTAGACTGAAGCATAATTGGCATAGTTATTTGCATTCACAGGGAATTATGTAATCTGAGGAGGACGATAGTCCTAGCTGTCATTAACCAAAATATCATATCGCGCGTCTTGGTACACTTCGAAGCACCTGTGGTGATGATAAATTGCTTGATTTGGAAGGAGAGGTGACTGGGTGTTACAGATAACTTGAAATGTTGGCTCAGACACAGACCCCTGATGTCAGAGAATCAAGTACTGCCTCTAACTCTACTCCATAGCATTGCACCCCTCTCAACAAAGCAGGTTATGATATGTTTCAAATCCAGAGCTGCAAAACATAATGGTCGCTTTTAGACACTGCTGTTGACAGAGCTTTATTTGGCAAAATATTGCTTTTTTCTGTCTCAAAGGGGAAAAGGGTAGACGATTACCATGTGCAAAATATGAAGTTGTTATTCACAATAAGCTAAGACTTGACCTACGCTTAAATCTATTTAGTATCCAAGCTTTATCTCAGATCTGTCTGATAGTCTCACTGAGTTAGAAATAGAAGATGTATGTGATTGACCACAAGTTTGTCATCATTCCCTTTGCAACTAGCGCTGTCCTTTTTGTTAAAGAAACAATCTTACCTTGTCTAATGCGCCCAAATTTACAGCAGGATTTTTCGACTGCTCTCCTGAGTTCCGTTGCTTCACGGGTAAACGTCTATAACATTAACGTTAGCTCCTCCACCTCTTGGCTACTTTTCTATTGAAATCTCCACTTCTGGCTACAGCGAGGACGACTGTGTAAAATGACAACATCTGGATGACTCCACCCTCGGAACGCTTGAGTCAGCTCATTAACTTCCCACTCAGTCGTCTCCCAGATTAACGTTACAGTCTGTGGCTTCACACCAACGCTGAAAGCAAACATTCCACGTTTTCTGGTCATGGGAGGGCCGTACTGATCACTTTTCTCCTTCACTGACACGGTCAATGTGATTGCGATGTCGACTTTCTCTAATTTGCTAACTCTACGGGAAAGAAGAAAAATTGAGACTACTACACCAAATCTTCCATCTGAAACTAATCCCAACAGCAGGCCTTATTGCTCAGTTTGTGCCGCAGATTCGTCAGCGCGATTTTCCTGCCAGACTTCGACCAACTTCCGTCAGCAGGCATCCTGTGTCAGCACTAGGGACTAGGCCAAACCAACGTCAGTCCAACACAAAAAGTATATTTTAGAAAAGACACGTGTACGGATAAGGCATTTCTTTCTATCTGTCTTTCTTTTTTCTTTCTTTCTGCTCTTAGTGTATTTTTGCATACAGCAGATCCCAGAATATTTTAATTAGAAAAGTTCTCAGCCTGGGTAAACCAGAGATACTGCAAGCAAATTTCAAATGTGCTCCTCCGGTCTTGCCGCAGTCTTGATTCGTGTTGATCTGGGTTTACCCAGTTGAATAAGTTCTTGGTGTGTGCTTACACTCTGATTTTGGCTGGGAGTAAAATACACAAAGGCATGATTTTCTTATAGTCTAATAATGTATTAAGCCTACCTGTGTAGTCATGCTTTATTTCCTATCACATCCTGGTTTTCCATTGTCTCTTATCTGACTCCTAAATTTAAATGAATCATGTCAATGCCAGATAGGCAAACCTTTATAGGGTAGTCCTCACGGTCAAGTCAGGTCACCATTGTCTCAACCTGATACAGTTGCTCAGTGAAAACACTGTGTTGAAATCCCATTGAGCTGAAATGAGTATGCATTTACTGTATATGTTTAAGCATCAACCCGGTGGCGTCACTTTCTTTTATCACAGTTTCCTGGTTTATCTTTGTTCAGTTTTCACAACTGAAATGCAGAGATTGTGCTCTGGAAATGCAAAGTCAACATCAACTAAAGTATCCTGATAACCTGTACCTACATAACCTAATGCAGTCCTTTTGATATTAATATGCAGTTTAGTTTTAGTCCGACCAGGGGTAATGTGATTTGCAGCAGTACTTTAAGACAAAATAACACAAGATATAAGGACACAAGACAGAACTAAAGGTAATACCAGTAACCAGACCACTACATTCAGCCAAAAACAAAACAGTGATTGTTTACAAAGTCCATTGAAAGACTGCTAACATTTTAACATGTTGATCACAACAAACTTAACATGCTTGTGTAAGTGTTATATATCTTTACAGATTTGCTGCCCGAGTTCATTAAAATCCTACTCTACTCTTCATGTGTAATGTACAAAAGGAATGTGTCAGGCCCAGCTGTGCATGTGAAGGCCTACTTGAGCTAAACAGCAAGAGTGGCTTGGCAGAGGAAGGTTTCAGCCTGAACAAAAGCTGATTCATGGCGGTCCTGAGAGCATCACAACAAAAACAATACCTCAGTTGTGCTGCCGTACTCCCGACATACTCCCGATGAGGCATGTTTCTTTACAATACAGCAGAATGAGACCATTACATGCCATTTTCCTGACAGTAAGGTAGTTGTATACCAAAGATATTGTCATAACAATCTATTGTGCACTGAAACAGTTAACAAGTCACAATGTTATGTATGTGTTCGGTCAGTAGGTTTAGCTATGCAGACCCAATGTTATGTATGTGTTCGGTCAGTAGGTTTAGCTATGCAGACCCAAATTTGAGTCATAAGAAGGTCTGAAAGGGTTGTAGTCAAGTTTAGAAATGTTATCATTTTAAAACCAATAAGCCACAGTCAAACTTTCCAGCACCAGGCCTAACATTAAATGCAGTGACAGAAAACATTGAAATCAGTCAAATATATCAACATGATTTAAGTGGAGGTTAGAACGGTGGAGTAAGTCATGAATTTGGAGATGGACAGAAACACTTTTTTCGCCTTTTAGCCACTGAGTGGCGCCAGTGTCTTAACAAGAAGTAACTTCACAATTAATGGCTGCCAAGCAGACCTAGGCTATAAAAAATGGCAGCCTGTGAAATAGTCTGCTGTAAATCATGGAATAATCACCTGTTGGTGTTATAACAATTATTCTAATTTTGCAGTACTTTATGTGAGACTTCTCAACATGTCAGAAATAAAGTATGCACTTCTTTCAACACAAACGTAACACCAGTAAGTCTAGCCTGGTAATAAAACCCGACCCTTGTTCTACACTTTGTTTCATACAGACGGTCAGGACATTCGGTAGTGAGATTCAATTGCTTGCTTGAGGTGTTTAAAAAGTTTAAAAAGATTCGCTCCTGACTAATAGGTTGCCTTGACTGATAACATTCTAGCTCTGCATTTACAACACCTCCCTCTGTTTGCTGATTGGACAGGTTAAAATGCCTCCTGAGACAATGAGCTAAATGGGATCAAATCCAGACTAGCACTGTAGGGAGATGATAATCAAGTGGAAGTTCTAGGAAGGCAAAGCCAGGCTAAAGTGAAGTCCTAACAACTTATTATAATTTAGTCTGAACATTTTGTAAATAATGGAAATCACCAGTAGGGGGTAGTGTGGTCCTATATTTGAAGCTTTGTATCACAAAGCACCACAAACAGTAGCCTATGTTGGTTAAGTTAATACTCTAATGTACAACTAATGTAATTTTCAAGAAATGCAGCAAATCATCAGTGATTCTTAAAATATATTTTATTGACTTAGATAAGAAGTATGATAAGACCATTAAGCCGTTTAATATATACAATAACTCCCAGGGGTTCATAAGCCAAGGACCTGAGATAGGAGTAATATTTACAGTCTGTTCACAACAATCTTATTTTACATCATATCTCCACTATTAGGTGGAAAACATACCCAAAGGCTCACTCAAAAAACATTATGTCCCACTATGGTGAAACCTTCATGTTAAACTGTAATAGTAGAGGGTGTGTCGGATGGCGTGTTTCATTTATTTGCCCCCTTTTCTTTACAGTGTAACAAAGAAGAAGCTATTCACAGATTGGTGGGAAGTGGGTAATCATAGGCAGAACAAAGAACTTCCTTCGTCTTCCCCACACCCTGTTTAAGTGATCAATGACCATATCTCTCTTTTATCGCCACTCTCTATCAGTTACCATCTAGTCTCCTCTGCACTTCACTGAGACAAAGGCCATAGCTTGTCACATATGTACAGCAGTCAGCCAATGTAACGGCTGTTCAGCAGATTCTCACTGGCTGTCCATCACCTTGAGAACATCATCCAGTATAGAAGGCCCCAGGTCCAGGTTGAGTGACAGGGGGAGGTCATCGACCCCCAGAGGGCTAAGCTGGGCTTTGTTGGACAGTTTGGTGGTCAGTCCGACAAGCCCGTCCACTTTCCCATCTGTTTCATTACCACAGGGCACCTCCACCACCTCTACGTCGTCCAGCAGAGGCAGTGAGTGGCTCTTCTTGTGCGTGGGGTTGCTGCTACGGGCCTGGGCTGCAGCCTCCTCAGGGGTGAGCAGTCTGGGTGGCTTTGGCGGTGGAGGCCCCATGAGGTACAGGTTCTGATCGCTGTGGGAGGTGTGCAGCACAAGGCTACCACTGCGCTGGAAAACCGAGACGTCACCGAAGGACTCGTTGAGGCCAATGTGGGAGAGGTGGCGGAAGTCACCCAGCGGCTGGCTGATCATGCTGCTGGAGAGCATGGCCCGCGGCTTCTGCTTGCGTGACAGCCGCAGGGTGGCCGACTTGAAGTACAAGGAGTTCTTTAGAGGCATCTGGTGGGGTGGGGGGAGAGTAGCATTAGCACAGTGTTTTAGAACCACACCTTATGTACTGGCACTACCATAGCAGGTTAACTGGTAATTTTTGAAAATATAGCAATTGATGTCATGCTGTGAAATGTGTATCAATTTTAACACAGAATTGCATATTCATAGAAACAGTACTCTCTAAGACTTCTCTGAAAAATCACTTTGTTAACATTACACAATAGATTTAATATGGTAATCAGGCAAAGACCAGTGTGGGCAATGGTCAGCTTGATAAACAATGAATACATTGACTAAATATCACCAGGCTGTGTAGGCCAATAGTAAAGTGCCATTAGTCACCACTATGTTCACAAACATCACCACTATTTTCAGCTGCTTCTCCTGGTTAATAGCTGTAATAATAAAAAGCTGTGAAGTATGAAATGATTAGTGTATGGTTGCTGATCTAAAGCCTAGTAAGGTCTGTGGTAAGATCCGGTGCTTGAGAAAGATTAAAAGTTATCTCAAGAACACGCTGAAGGACCACATTCTCAATTACTCCTTAAGACTTGTTTTCAAATTTCCATATTATGAGCATGCATAGATAGCCTGATGTTTAGGGTGGTCAAGCTGAAGTGCAGTGACTTTAATGGTGTCTTCTGTGCGATTAGAAGAGACCAATATACAGGTGAATATATACAGGTGTATTTTGCACCTTGATTCACTGGGACAATGCCAGTATCCTGTGAGTTTAGCTCTCTCTTTCCAAATCACCAGGTTATGAGCATAGCAAAGCTATTATGTGGCAATCAGGACGTGTTCCAACTGGCTCTAGTTTCACTGTAGCATCTTATCTCAAAGTCAAAGATGAAAGGTTAGATAGACATTTCATTCCCTCTGTGATGGTTCTGGCTAAAGTGTTGCAAAGGACTTACTGAGAAAATGAACAACTGAGCTTAGAAATTATAGTCTGCCTTTTCTGTGTGTGTGTGTGTGTGTGTGTGTGTTCTGCCAGACCAAAAAGCACCTGAGGCAGCCAAGTCTTCAGAATTATGTCGAAGCATAGGAATGTGGCCTATTTTCTTTTTCTGAGGGCATAAATCTTTCAAAACTCAACAGTGCATTAACACAGCAAACTTTATCTTTTTTTTTTTGTTAACTGTGAACCGCACAAAGCACCTGCCAGGCCAACATTCTGATTACATCTGAATAAATTCACTAAACATACTTGCACAGCTTTAAATGTATAAGGACATACGTGTGAGCTTTTACAACAAGAAAAACTGAGTTAAAAAGCACACTAACTGACATATGGATTTTTCCTCCATGAGTCTAACCATCTACATGCCATTACCTTGAAGCAGCAACATTCCTTTCTTTTAACGTAAGGGAATGGTGTGACAAGCTTCAGCTATGTGGGAAAACGTTCTGAGGATTCTTCCTTAGATGAGATAACCAGCCATAGGTACTAATAGTACAAAAAACAACTGTTTTCTCTAAAAACAAAACAAAAAAAACCCTGAAAATAAACATTTCTCAATAGGATAGGAGGATATGAAAATATACCCTCAGCATAATCAAAGTGAATCTGTATGAAACCTAACCCATGTTGCTGTCATGGAGTTACACAATAAATGTAATCTCTTGTGGTGTTACACTACCGTACTGTAACCAAGACTGTAATCCCTATACCACTATGTACTTTTTTCTTATCCGTTTGTACTCTTGAAAGCTTACCTGAGCGGACCTTGTGAGTCTGTCAGACAGTGTAGGTCCAAAGTCTGTCCTCCCCGGACCAGCGAGTTCCCAGTCTGTGTGAGGGGGTTTGTGTCCTGCTAGGCTGTTATGGGTCCTAGTAGGAGCAGAACGTGGGCTTCTCCCTCTCTGGGTTCCCCAAAGGCTCTCTGTCCCTCAGAGAGCTTCGGTATCAGTCTGGTCACTCTCAGTTGCTTGTGTTAGGAGGGTGGGAGGGTTCTCTTTAGAGATAAGCCAATTCACTTTCTCCACTTCTGCAATCAGCTTCGTCAGTCTCTTTATCAGCACTACGTTTTAGTCATTTAGTTCTAAAGCCACTGGTTTTCTTTGTACACAGTATCCCAAGGTAAAATGGGGGTTGTGCAGAGAGCAGTGCAATTTGTCCAGGTCCTGGCCTTAGGTGGAGTGTCTGTGCTGAGACCTTCAGCAAGGGTAAGTATTAGGGTGTTTGAATGGGGAGGAGTGGGAGGCGGAGCCTACATCCATTCACATCATGGAGGCGGAGGGGCTGAAACCATGGCGTCATGTTACCATGGGGATAATGTTACCCTCATAAATTCCTTGGAAAGAGAAAAGCCGTGCAGGATACTGAGCAAATGGTCAAATCACACGTAGTAAACAATCCGACAGTAGTTTTCATAATCACAATAGTCTGAGACTGGTTAGTGTGTATTTTCACAGCTATAGACAGTTTTTGATTGATTCATTGTTTTGATGATTGTTAGCATGGTGGTGATAACGCCAACCCTGCAGACGCATGTCTACTTAGTTTGTTTTTTCCTGTCAAAGAGAAAAGACCTCAAATTCCCATTGGAGTTTTGTGTTACCTCATGGCACTGTAAAAAGACCAACTTTAGCCTGAATTCACCTATATGTTCAATATGCCTACAGTGTGAGATGTGAATATGTTTGGAGTGTCTAAACTCTGGTCAGCCTAAGTAACAGACAAATGTACTGCAATTCTTCCGTCCTTCACTTCTGTTTATAATGGTAGGAGTCCCTTATGAACAAAGAGTCAGCTAATGGCATTATGTTGAAACACCATGTCAATGATATGTTAATCTTCAAAAAAAAAAAGAAAAGAAAGAAAGAAAGACTTGTTTTCAATAATGTTATTACCACTATTAAAACCTGATGGCAGAATCTGTCAAAATCAGGATACACCCAATCCAGTTTATACTTCCTGTTCTTCACAAAGTGTTCTACTGCAAGCATTTTTCCAACCCTTACAAAAACCTTTCAGATTTTGTGAGGGAATACATGCAGAACACCTTACCTTTACATAATGTCACATCATTTAGCTAGGTGACATTAATTAATGTAAGGGCTATATTAATTCTGTGTCATCACTGCTGATATATCAAATCGTTGAAGGACTTTGGTCTAAAAAAGACTTGGATTTTACAGGGACAAACAAATCCTTCCTTATCACTCTGCTGGTGAAGTGCCCTCTGTGTTCATATGAAATTCAAAATTATCCAATGAGAGCAGTCAAACTTGGGCGGTCATGCTTTCATCAGAAGTCATAAACTAAAGCAATATAGTTATTTATTATCTCCTGAAACAGCCCAGTTTGCAGGACCACAGAGTTAAAATGTCTCTGTCTCTCTCTCAAAAAAGTTCCCCTTTGAACCAAAGTTACAGTAGTGTTGTGTGCTCACAAACACACACACAGTTGTGGGTGATGTGCTAGGTAAAATGTATAAGCATAAGTAAGAATTTGTCTCACAAATTTGTGCATCATTCATCTCCTGACAAGGTGCTGGCCTTGTCACCAGAGGCAGACTAATTGATGGGTAGCAAAATGTGTCAGCCGATCTCTCTCAAAACGTGACAGTGCTCTAGTGGACACATAACCTATTCATGAGGCAACGGCACAGCGATTATAATAATCATGTATGGAATGTCTTTTTGGTTACATTACTTCTTTCAGCGTGGCTCATCTGAATGACAACTATGTCGAAGAGTCTCTACAACTATGAAACAATATGTTCAGCTGGATCAGAATGTGACCTGTCCCATGAAGGCATACCTTAGGGTTTTAAATGACCCCACTGGGTTTAGGTGGATGACTTCAAGCACAATGAAATTCTACCAATGGAATGCGGAACTGAACTGAACTGAACTGTGGCACCTCTATGGTTATTAAACAGCCAGTGCAATTTAGAGAGATGTTTATTACCTGTTTTATTAGTATTACCATGATTTGTGGTTGCTATTTATTTTTACCTGTTAATTCAGCCAATTCATCAAATCAATCATCATTTGGACAAAATGTTATATATGTGGCATGTCTTGTTATATTATCCAAATGCCTAATAGCTCATAGACAGAGCGGAATCCACCTCAGGCTGCAGATACCAACAGGTGCAATGCACATAATGATGCAAAGCAACAAGAGACACTGTGTGAATGCACGCGGTGGCCCCTACACCATCTTACAGGGAGTGAAACATCCAATAATGCACCTGTTCAGGAGAGGGGATTGATTTATGGAGTTAATGCTGATGTACCCTATAACTGATTAATGGTATAAACTGTGAAGCTCTCTGCATTCCAACCATTATTTGACTAATAGATAAGGATAGATTACGTAACTCCATTACATCAGCACAGAAGCAAACTAAAACTTTATACTGGGAGAACTCTTAATCTGCATTTTGTCTTTCCTACCTGGTGTCAACGTGCCTGTGTTCACCATGTTTACATCAATGGTTTGATTTCTTTCTGAACTCAATAATGAAGGGTCATAATCTAGTCAGTCATAACAAGTCACACATTAAATTTTTTTTGTCTTTGGGAGGGCTTTAATGTGCCACCATAATGAGGTCATCCTAATTCCACTTGATTCCAGCTGAAATTCCAGGTACTACCAAGGACTTCAAATTAAGACCTTGTTCGGCCTGCCCTTCTGCCACCCCAACCCTACATATATACAGCACACTGCAGCCCCCTGAGCTGTGGATCTGCCCAAGGTTTCTCCCTTGGATAAAGGAGTTTTTCCATGCCTCTGTTGCTCTTGGGTGCTCCTTGTTTATGTGTGGGAGTATTGTAAATTGTCCCCAACCCCTCGCCTTCTGCACTATATGCACTTTATCTCATCTCTGCTCTATCTACCCCACCCCCCTATTTATGCACAAAATAGGCTGACAAACAGACACAATTTCACCGCCCCCCCCCCAGTAACTGTAGGCATGTGGCAATAACCTTTCCTCGTATCCTTGTATCGTGCATCCTTGTAAAATAAACTGAAAAGCACAACACTGCTTCACTACTTCACAGACACACCAAGAAAACAGGGAATTCTACAACATTGGTAAAGTGTCTTTCTGTATTCCTTGTAACACGGCCTGACATAGATAAAGCATTGCTCATAATTGCTTTGAATCACAGGATGAGGGGTGTGGCATGTGCGTGCATGTGTGTGGTTTGTATGTGTGGCAATCTGTGGTGTTGATCACCCCCCGACATTCCATCAGCACACCTCCAAAGCAGCGCACTTTTAGCATTCCTCTTTTCACCCCGAAACCAGTTTTTCCCACCGAAACAGAACAGGGAAGTGACACATGTTTAAGGAATATCAACTCTCACACGCCTGCCTTGAACTATAAACACCAGAGTGTGAGAGGTACCACAGACACCTTTGAGAGTCGAACTTCTCACCCAAAGAGATGGTAAAGCTTGCTGATAATATGAAAGCTTTCTTTGTCTCTGTGTGGCACAAATACCAAGTTTATGTAGCTGCACAACAACATTTTGACAGGGATTACATCATGGCCCTGTTTCTTGTACATGGATTAAGTCTGGTTCAGAACTAAAAGAAAACTTCACTGAAAATCTCCATTGAAAAAAGCCTTTCAGCTTAACCTATGGATTAAGTATGACTAGCCACATACTGCATGCATCTAGCACTTGACTACGCACACATACAGAAAGATTTTTTCCAAAGCCCATTGACACATTCAAAGCCTCAGTTTTGACAACAAAGATATCAAACGTAATTTAGTGAGTCTGATTTCTATTTATTTTTAATGTGAAAACAAGCAAATGTAGTGAAATGACATCTCCACTTACTTCAGTTCACTGTGAAATATTCATGACAGCTCACTTGATCAAAGCTTGTGACTATGATTTTGAAGGCAAATACGAGACAGCAGTAACGGCGTCAGGAACAAATGGCGTTTCTAATTTATATTCTTCCGATCCTGGGCCTGGCTGGGTGCTCACATCGAGGTGTCCTTGTGCAGACACCATAAGAGGGTCTGTCCCACTCCAGTCATGCTCACTACGCTAAAGCCAATCTTCTCCAGCTTGTCCAGGACAGTCCTGGGTGGTTCATCCACATGATACTCCCCACTGCAGAAACAGTGACAGCCATCAGGAATCACTTTTTTGCTTGAACAATAACCAAACAAGATGAAGATATTCTAGTCACAAATTAGAGGTTAGACGGGTGGGGAAGAGGGTACAGTGAGTAGTGGTTGGCATTGAAAATAAGATACTGTTTCAAGACTGTTGATATACCCTTTTGGAACAGATGGTATATAGAGCAAAAGACAGACATACAGACAGACGGAGATGGAGATGGGGAGAGAGAGAGCGAGAGAGAAAGAGAGCAATCTTTATACCAATTATCAATTATGTGTCTAAGTCTTGTTTGTTTCACAACAAAAAGCAGTTCCATCATACTGAACTTAGCATGGGGCAAAATAATAATTAAGTGCTAAAGCTTCCTGTTACATTACAAGGGCAACAATCAGATGAAAGGAAATCATTTGGCATCTCTGCTTGTCATAAGGTCTTTTTGAGCTGTCAGAGGGGACGTCACTTATCATATGCACTGATGACAATGCCTTACTCACAAGTTGTTTCCCAGCATGGTGGTTTTTCTGGCTCCCAGGTAATTCATGATGGCAGGATCAGATAAATCATCTCCTACCATGGTAGGACCAGTCTCCTGTGAAAGGTCACACTATTAGATCTACAGATAACAATGTTAGTCATGTTGCACACACACACACAGACACAGAGTGTCATTTCTCAGTAATGGCATAGAAATAACATGACATTTTAATTCATTTTTGAAATTTAAATTGAAAATATAAAATACTCACAGAACGCAGCAATGTACTGATCAAAATGTAAGGCATCCTCAGAAATACCTGCTCAGTTGGACTGATTCAGTGTTGTGTGGATCCAAGCTCTTAAATTCCATCTACAAAGTCCAAGACCATTATAGTGTCTCAGCACATCTATTTAAAATACATTTCCTCTTGTCCTAAAGATATCATCTTTAATATCCCCTCACAATAAGAAAAGAGATTGAAGTCGAAAGCATACACAGATGTTTTTTTTTTTTTTATTCACTGAGACGCCTCAGAGGTGTGCCTCGGATGTCGTCTTTGGGTGGGCATTAGGCTTGCTTGGGGGGCAACAAAAACAATCACGAAATGGGCGCAAACAGGGTGCCATCATTGTTTCAAAGGAATATTGCAAACATGTGTTGTGTGGCCAATGCTGATACAATGCAACAATATAGGCTTGATCCAGAACTTTAACCAATAGAATTGGAAATATTTGTAATGTGTTTGTGCACCTTTTTTTCTTTGTGTGTGTGTGTGTGTGTGTGTGTGTGTGTGTGTGTGTGTGTGTGTATGGAGGGGGGGGGGGGGTCCACAGACAGAAATGTTTTGAAAAATTAGATTCATTCATGCATTCTGCTGTATTTTCACAGGTTGTTTGATATCTTATTTTTTCATTCAATGGCTTAATCATGATTCATGGCAGTCTTTGAGGGCTCAGGGCTTTGAAGGGGCACTGGAATTTAGCATTGTCATCTTGGCCACTTTGATTTTTAGAATTTTTAAAATTGTTCTCACTTACAGCTTGCCAAACTGGCATAGGTTAATTTGACATTTATGGGCTTCCTAATATTTAAGCAAAGCATAGGCTAAGTGTCTGCTTACCGTAATGCTGTTGATTAAGTAATTCAGTTTCACTTAGGGGCGCCAGTTATTAAAAGACATTTGGTTTTGTTTTCTCCTTGCTGTTTTCTTTGGTTGAACTTGCCAGGTACGTGGTAGATATCCGTACATTGTGATGTTAATTCGCTTAATGATGCGACGTTTTTTACTTCAGTCTGAAATTTCAAAAGAATGCGACTGCCTTATGAGCAACACATCAACTAATTTTAGCAAGACAGAAAAATACAGGGCACAAGTTGGCTCGTGTCAGTACAGCAATGTATCACATTGTGTAAATGTATTACTTTGTTAACAAATAGCGTGCTTCGCATGGGAGGCGCACTGACGTTTCCCACCGGAACTTTTATATTGTAGCACATTTCATGTTTTCGTTCTCATCCTCCTTGGCAGACTTGACTGTCACACAGACATGACGGCAGATAGTGCAACAGAAAACTACAAGCGTCCATGTGAGAGCCATACACATTTAAACTATATTCTCAAAAATTAAGTCAATTACGATATGACATTACAGGTCAGGCATTGGCAATGGTAGAAGTCAATGAGCATCAGATAACCTGGCAGTGGCTAACATCACTTTGGCATGTCGTCGTCGCGTGCTTTTCTGACGCGTGATGATTACCCAAATTCAATTGCTGACCATATATATTGCAGAGCATTTGCCAGTTCGTCTTAATAGACCTGCACTGTTGTGTTTATTTATCCACATTTGTAATAAAGTAATATTAAACGAAACAAAATCGTGATACACACAATAACGTATAACGTCACATTAGTGTTAGCTAGCTGACTAGCCAAGAACTGTCAGTTTCGCTTCTAAGGTTTTAGGGTGGCATTGCATCAGCAGTTTACCTTGTAACGTTATGTGGACGAGCCTGGAAAAATCCTCATCGCAGAAATGAGAGCGAATATTTTAACGTAAGTGCTGTTGGAACTGTAGGAGCAGCAGGGTTGGTTTTAATGTAACGTACGAGGCGTTTGGTAGTGAGACAACAACAAATGAGAAGCTCTCAGCTTGAGAAACGTTCATTATGAAATCAATATTAAACGTAGACTATCGTCACTATATATCAGATAAAATTTAGTCTAACAGTGTTTCAGTTGCATGCTATTGTGAAGTGTAATTTTAGAACGTTAGATAATGTTTGCAAGTGTCATCATGAATACATTTGGGAAGAATGGGTTGATTGGTCTTGGCATTGGAGCTACTGCTGGCGCCGGTATAGTTGGATTCCTTATATATAAAGAAGTTTCCAGAAAGAGAAACGAGGATCCTAATGAACCTCAGGCAAGCTCCTCCACAGCCACCCCAAATGAAGTGGACGGCCGACACACGCCTACTCTTAGTGTGCAAGGTAAGAAGAGGGTCAGGCGCATCCTTGTGTTTCTATGATCACGGTGCAAGTTTTATTCACCTTTGCAAAGTTTGAGTGTTGTTTTAGGTTATCTGTGAAACTGGTCTTCTTGGCATCTACAGGGGGACCAGGCGGTAATTGATGAGAATGCTGGGCATTCAGCAGGAATGGACTTGCATATTAGCCAGTATGATCACATAGTTTTTATGCATACATGTGTTGTGTTATGTTAGTCTTTCCAGAGGTGGCAGCACTGGGCTCTGCCCTGCAGAGTCTTCAGGGGCTTTCCCCAGAGCAGCAGGTGGAACTGAGGAACCGTCTGGATGACGTGCTCATGTGTGTGGCGGGCCTCAGGAGCGAGGTGTCCGAGCTCCGCAGTGGCCTGCAGGACATTGCCCAAAAGATCATCGAGGATGTGAAGTGAGTTCCCGCCATCAGCAGCTTTGTGGTTGTTCTGGCCAGTAATATATACGTATTGCAAATGCCAATGCAGGTTAAGCCAGGCAAGTGCTCACTAGCTATGAATGGCTCAATAAATTAGTCATGGATCTGAATTCCAATATCATGAATCAACTGGTCATAAAGTCAGTTCAGACCAGTTACATCTGAACGAGAGTGCAGGGCTTGGGATGGACATACGGATTTAGAAACTAGTCTTCTTGCTCACCATCCTGTTGAATAGCTAAGCTGAATAGTTACTTGAAACACATTACATTGGTATGTAACAGTGCAGGGATCTTCAGTGTTTTACAGGCCAAGGAGTCATCAGCTTACAGAGATGAAGCCTCATATTAGCTTAGCATATTAACATGATAGGCCCTACAGCTTATAAAAAGTGGGCCAGCATTAACAAGTCTAGTGCATTAATTATGAACAGACTAATATCTAAGACAATCATATTTGTTTTATAAGTATACTTTTATTATTATAGTTACAAAAAAGGAAGAAATTGGCATTTGAAAATTGGGACCCCCTGCAGTGGCTCCAAAGATGTCCAAGGAGGGGGTTATGGACTGCTCTGTTTAAAATCTGTGTTGTCATGTGTTAATTAGTGGGTTGACATGACCTCTGTGACCCATCAGAAAGGGCTTGGAGGAGAGCCAGCGGTCCCGCCGCAGACGCCACCTGGTCCCGCGGGAGCGATCTGACTCCATGAGCTCCAGTTCTATTTACTTCAGTGCCAGCGCTGGTCCAGCTAGCCTGTATGGAGGGGACAGTGAAGTTGGGTAAGGACGAGGCTATTGAACGTTTCAAGAAAGTTCAATTAGCTGTTTTAAAAATTCCATATGGCTGTCTGATGTGACATAAACACATCAAAGTAGTTTGGGAACAAAAAAGAACACCCAAGCATTGTTGTTTTTTGGTTTGAAAGAGTCCATGAGAACCATGTCAAATAAGAGTCCAAGAGAACCATGTCAAATAATCCACCATAGTGATGTGACAATGGTTTCTGTTGCTAGATCAAGTGGCAAAGTTTATCTGACGATTCTTCTGAAGGCACATGAATGAAGCCTACTCCATATTTAGTGAAACAAACAGCTTTGCAAAAAATGTCTTACATGCATAAAGTCAGCTGTCAAAGTTCTACAATAGGCATTTGTTCAAATACCTTAAGAGGTGAAATCCTGAGACAGGTTTAGGAACCACTGTAAATGATATGGGTGAATAATGCACTTTCCTGTCTCTTTTATTCCAGATATACTACTGCAAATGCAGAATCAGACTACACAGATCGTGAAACTGACCGTGAGACTGACCGTGAGACGGACAAAGAGGGGAACGAGTCCGAAGAGGAAGACGATGAGGACCGTAGTTGTGCCACTGTGCTCACCCTTCGCCAGGAGGACTCCCAGGCTGAAGAGGAGGACGAGGAAGACGTGGACCGGGAGTGGCCCACCATGGCTCCCATGGTCACAGATGTGCCCAGTACTGAGCTGGCACTGCTTCTCTCTCAGAGCGATCTGATGCATAAGGGGGACACCAGTGCAAAGAAGGAAGGCTTCCATGCACTCCATGATAACAAACATCTGGTGAGAATCTTTGTTCAAAAGATAACCGTTAGTAATTTTTCTGCCTCCATTTTTAATGCCACCATAAAAGGGACAATCTAGCAAATTGTTTATTTGTACTCAATCCCAGTTAGATGGCACAAAAATGACTACACTGTTCATTGGCTGAAAAAGCTAATGGTCTAAAATGGCTGAGCCATTTTGTTTCACATTTAAAGTCAGGACTGTGTATGAATGTCATTGTTTGTTTGTGTAAACAAGCACAGTATGGATAGTTAAAGCACCATTAATCTCACAAAAAGTAAATTTGACTACAGTCACACATTGCATGTTAAATATACAGTGAACAGGATATGTGAAATTGACTTGACAGTGGGGAATGTAGTCTAGCCCTGTTTCTCTGCTTTCCGCATGTGTGATTTGGTTATATAAGTGTTTTGTGGTTGCCACTTAGCTTTTCCTCCTCTCATTGTTCTGGTTTGTGCAAGTAGCGTGAAATGTTGTGGGTTCCTATCCCAGCTGCCACTGCTGTACCCTTGAGCAAGGCACTTAACCCTAAGTTGCTCTAGGGGAGACTGGCCCTGAACAATTGATAGTTGACAAATTGTTAGTTGCTTTGGATAAAAGCATCTGCTAAATGCATAAATGTAAATAAATGTAAATATGGTTTGTGATTCAAGTATTCTGACAGTACTGAGTTCCTGTGGCGACTGGCCCGTGCCTACAATGACATGTACGAGGTCACTGAGGACAAGGAAGAAAAGAGGTCTTACGCTGAGCAAGGTGGGAAGAGAATCTCAACTTTACCCTTAGAAACATGTCCTCCTTCTGTTCCCGTGATGAACTCTTTGGCACAGTAATGGCACATATGTTGCGTCAGTGAGGACACAATGTCATTGCAGTTGGCTTGGCACTTGACTGAACACATTTGCAAAACAAATTATCCATCCTGACTCGGAAATGTTATCAAAATTTGGAAGAAGGTTCAGAATTTCATAGCAGTAATCAGATCGCCAACAATGGTTTTGTGTAATCTGACAACTTCAGCAGTTTAATGAGATAAGGGAAACTGTCAGCCTGTGCTTGTTCATTTCACTAAGTAAACAAGAGAGGATCTTTCCTCATACAACTCACAATCACATAAAATCACCAATTGTTCCGAAATTCTGATCTGTTCCTATTCATGACTTTAAAAGCATTGTGTAATTACAACACTATACAGCCACTGTAAATAGTTTCACCTTTCGTCTTTTGTCATTTTCAATTCCCCTCAGGCCGAGACGAAGCTGAGGCGGCATTGAAGAGGAACGGCCTGAACGCTGAATGCCATAAATGGTGAGTGAATAAGAGGTGAGCGTTCTGCTCTCCAAACCTGTGTGTTTGTTTGTTTGCCTGGCCCTCTTCTGCTCACCCATGTTCTTCTCTGTAGGTTTGCCCTTCTCACTGGCCTCACCTCTCAGTATGAGAGCATGCATGGCAAACTGAAAAGCAGTCACATCCTCAAGGTAAGTACATGAACAGTATAAAAGCAGTCTCCTCATATCATAAGCACTATTCTTACAACATGAAAATGATTTTTGACTTTGGAAGAAGGGTTGCTTTCTGCCTTCGATGTTTTATCATTGAAATGCTCCCTTTCTTGCCCCCTAATTCCATGTAAATACACAATATTTAATTTCACAGTGTTAATCTGAGCATGTTGGTAAGGGCTGTGTAGTGAACTTGCTGTGACTGTTGCAGGAGCACCTAGACAGAGCCATCGCACTGAGGGATGATGACCCACTCTGCTTCTATCTACTGGGCCGCTGGTGCTATGAGGTAGGCCTGGAGATGTGCCAGGGCTCAAGGGAACCTTTGATCAGTCCCAAATGAGATTTGCACTAGTGTGTTAATGAGTACACTGAGGATTAACAAAAACATTGACACGTGAAAATCAGATGCAGAAAAGGTTGCCTTTGATGAGAATCTCAGTTTTGTAAACAGATTGAGACATCATAATAAGAGGTACAAATTCTTTGAACAGAAGCTGTAAAGGAAATATTTGATTGATTTAACAGGTGTCTATGCTGGGCTGGCTGGAGAGGAAGGCTGCCGCAGCACTGTACGAAACCCCACCTTCCTCCACCGTCCATGAGGCTCTGGAGCACTTCCTCAGGGTATGCCACTATCACCATCATCATCATCATCTTCCTCATTACTATCACCATCATATCACTGTTGCCACCCTGTGAAACACTCTCACATAATTTCCTTTTTGTTTTGATCAAAGTATACTCTTTCAAGGACAGTGAAATGCACAGCTGTGGGACGGAGTGTAATGATTTTAGTGATAAACCTGAAGGCCTTATCTGACAAGATAAATGTGTTGGGTAATATGAGGTAGTACTGACTGTGATTTTGTTTTTTTAGGCAGAAGAGCTTGGCCCTGGCTTCTCCAAGACTGTGAGGGTGTACATTGCCAAGGTAATGTTAGTATTTCATATGACTGATCATCATTTCAGCAACAGTTTCCCAAAGTCCCATGGACAAGCCTAGTCTTGAACCACTTTTATGCTCTCTTTAGAGTACCTGACAGCCGGCACAAACTCGTCGTGTTCACTGTGGTATGGAAATATTCCACTGGATCCACACAATCCTTGCAGGCCCTGTGCAGCTGTCCAAACTTGACTCATTTAAACGCTTCATAAAAGCAATGTGGCGTCTTAACCCATCCTCCGCCGTCAAATGCATGCTGTTTGATACTGTTGTGGTTGGGTTTCAAGTTACCTAAACCACCCTGCAGTTTGTCCTTTGGCAGTTTGCAGAATCTGACCAAACAGGCTCTCTGTCGCTGAGCATTTTTAGATCAACACAATGAAAACTGATCTGAAAATACCTCTGTCACTTTTTTTCATCCTGCTTTGTCCACACACACACACACACACACACACACACACACACCACACACACAGTTTTTTATGTGGTGAGAGGAAAATGTTCTGCTATTTTGGATGGTCAGGATTAGCTACCATTCTGTCCACTGATGCCCCCTACTGGTCAAATTTAGTTTTTACTCTTGCGTATCCTCAATGTGTAAATTTAATGAAACTGCTGTTGCAAACACTAATGATACAAATGTTTTTTCTATGTACTATGTTAGTGTCACAAGGAGCTTGGAAACACTTCAGAGGCCAGCAATTGGGCCCAACTGGCAATCCAGATGCCCAGCGTCACCAGTGAGGTGAGCATTTTTTTTCCTAAGCAATTGGGCTCAGTTTATATCAACAGAACCTGTACTCCTTCTGTAATGAAGGGCAGAAGTGTCTATGTTCTGTATAATTGCTGTGTAATCTTGCAGAGGTTTCTTCCGTACTCAACAGTCCCCTAAATAACAATTACAATTCTTTCTCTGTAATTGGAGTGAGTACGTGTGTTTATGTCATATAATGGACTCAACAGGATGTCTGAATTTCGTATGGGACAAATGAAATATCTTATCTATCTATCTAATGAAGGCTCTTTAATTCACTCAGGAAACTGGAAACTCTGCACTTGAGGAGGAGCTGAAGGCTTTAATTGACTCGCCATCAGATCTGTCTCCATCGAATGGAGACTTCTAGGCTTCCTTCCTCCAACGTGCGCACAAATATGGCTATACAAAAGAAGCACTAAAGACTGCTTATCCTAGCGGTCTGCGTATACCATTTTTATAGATGATGTGTGATAATGCGTCCATTGTGGTTGAAAGTTCAAGTTTTTAAGGGCCGAATCATGTTGACTTTGCGCTGATGTACTTATCCAATAATTTGGCTGTTTTGTCACCTGTATAATGCCTTTTGAGGTGCACTTACATAGCTGGGTTAAAGGTGTAGTCTCCAAGTACTTTTTGTTAGGGCTCAAAATGAAAAATTAGGTGTGAAATGATGTGTGATTGGTTTGTTCTCTTCTCCTAAGCATTTCTTTTATTTCAATTATGTCTAAATCTTATCTTAAAAATGCTTAATTGGTACATTTAGCAGAATATTAAGACAAGTGATCATCCTCAAGGTCATGCTGATGTTCTGTGTGCTTATCTTGCAAGTGAATGCATATCAGTCCTGACTGAACTCCTTCCAAATATCAGACAATGTTTAATTCCCCATGTGTTGTGAAGGCAGTTGAGTTGAGTATTATTTTTTAGTTTTATGCTCATTTGACATTCCAGACAAACATACTATACAGCATACTTTGGTAAAAAAGATGCAAATTTATAAATAAAAACTAGGTAGCCCACAGAAACAGTGCATGAAATTCCTATGATTCTGTATTGGTGTGTGAAAAAGCATGCTGGGCAACCTGAGATTTAATACTTTGATCACACACTAAGACCAGTTTTTTTTTTTTTTTTTTAAACAGCAGATGCCCAAGTCCATTCATCCCTGCCCTTTTTATGTGTATTTTGTTGAAGATTACTAAAGCATATTTAGTCAAAACTACATGCCTGTTGCAAGGATTTGTTAACATTCCATGCAAAGCTGTTTGCTGTACTGACCATGTTAGACCACTGCACTGTAATGTGAATGACAATTGATGTGTATTTATTAAAAGTCAATTTTATTTGAATCTGTGAATATTATTTGTTTGAATTGATGACTCCGTTATTTTTTAATTTAGCATTACTCTTACCATTACGTGCCTACACCCATTTACAGGGTTCCCACTGTAAGTCACATAATTCCCCAACTTTTCCAGAACTTTACCTGACTAAAAAGCATAATTTCCATGACCACTTCCAAAAATTGACAATATACTGCCTGGATTCTGAGCTGAAAAACTAATCAATCTATAATCTCCATTTTCAGGCTCACATATTTTCAGTGCAAAACTTTGTTAAGTTAACCACAACAACTCAAGCAAGGGATGGCAGAGATTATGAAGAAATAAATATCACATTTTGGGAATAACTACATGCAATTACTAAAATTCCCTGATTTTGTCCAAAATAGATTTCCTGACTTTCCGTGTCTGAAAGAGACTAAAATCCCATGGTTTTCCAGAAATCAGAATCCATCTTGTCTTATCAAATGTACTCTCACACACACAATTTGGTCTCTGCATTTGTCCCAATTGTGAACTAGTGAAACACACAGTCAGGTGAAGCACATACTAATGTGACCATAAATTGGGATTAACCCAGGGGAACACTGAGTTTAACATGTCCAGAGGCATGTAGAGAAGTCATTAATGACTAATTACCGTAAGTAAAGGTAGGTTATACTTGGCCAGTCAGTACAGCAATGGAATAATGATAAAGTGCACCATGGCCTGATCATAAAATGATTTTAATATATAATATGTACACAACGTGCAGATGGTTAACACAGAAATCAAGACAAATAATGACAGCAGGACAATGATAATCAAAAACAAAGAAATCCCACAAAACAAAAACTACATTGTATTCCCTACTGTACACAATACTCTGAATATGAAAAATGATCACTCTTTCTTTGGGGATTAATTACTAAATATTTTAAGTACGCTCACCTTTTAAGAACCTAGCAAACCTTTCAAGTCCCAAAGCAGTCTCTCTGCAACTGTGGGATGAGCGCAACTTTGAAAACAATGCACTTCTCAGCTTCAGTTTAGAATTGTGCGTTTTTCTCAGAAGCTTCATTTTGCCAGACAAGTTTACAACAAACGTTTAGCTTGAGTTTCTGCCAAGGCATTTCTACACTGAAGCTATGCTGAAGCTGTGCAGGTCCAAGCAGTTGTATGTGTGTGTGTGTGTGTCTGTGTTTGTCTATGCGCACACTCCTCTGAATAGAAATACAGTGGTTTTCAGTCTTTGGCGTCTCCAACACCATCAGCATTGATGGCAAACATGGCCTCTGCCTCCGGGAGACATGGGGAGTCGTAGATCTTGCATATCCTAGTTTCTCCTCTACCTTTCCTCAAATAGAGTCTAGTCAAGAGAATGATGAAAGAAAGGAACAAGAGCAGAGAGTGGAAAGGAAGAGAGGACAGTTAAGGCAAAAGGGCAGTAACAGAACATGAAGTCAACACAATGGGCAAAGTCCAACACAGTACGGTAACAGTGTGAATCCCAGTGTTCTTCCTTACTCTGAGCCCTGAACCCTCCAGGACTTTGGCTGATCCACATCAGTGTCTGAAGTAACTTGACACGTGTGGGACTACTGCATTAAAACCAACCCCACTTCATACTCGCTACCTTACTGTACTTTTCAACAATGATTTTCATAAGGGTAAAAGGCATTTACTGTACCTTGTAGTGGAAGCGTGGGCTATGATATTGCCACCAATGGGCTTCTTGGGGTCTGCAGAGAACATGGCTGCTCCATCCACCTGAGCCACCACCTGGTTGGTGATGACAACGGCCACTCCGAACTACCATAAAAGAGACAAGCAGAGGTCACTCTTGAGTCAGGCCTGACTCTTATCTTTCCTTCTCTATGACAATTGAGCTTGAGCTTTCCACACGGATTCCAAGACCGATTTAGTGAGGTATCCGTGGGGTCTTAAGGAATATAAGGGAGTATTCAGGGATACCAGCACATATCCTTCTTGAATACCAGGACCGATTCAAATTTTAGCTGTGAGAAATCCCAGAGTGGATTAACTCTATAACTTTGACCCAGCATTGGGTCGCTAAAAATACTTCCTGCGCTCTCGTTTTGTGGTTTACTTTCAAACATGAACCACAAATTGAGTATGGCTGAATCCAAATGTCCCATCTAACTATAAGACCTGAGCCCTCAAAGACTATATTAAGTCAATTTATGGCAGTTATCTTTGAGGGTTCAGGGCTTTAGCCTTTAGACCTCCATGTTAAAAACAGTTCACTCCAACCTTTGGACGACGGACTAAACAGATGGACTTGATCACAAATTAGGCTTTATAGGGGGCATTGGGATTCAGCCAATGAAAACTTTTTTCCATGAAAACATTTCAAAAGAGTTAAAAAAGATTGCACCTTTGAGGAAGGCCCAAACACAGCCTAAAAAGGGATGGGTTAAAAACCCAAATGTTTTAGGACTCACCTCGTCAGCCAAGCGCAGCAGCATGCGTAAGAATCGGGCCAGGTGTCCCTGGCGGGCAGACAGCTCTCCTCTGCCCGAGTAGTCTGTCCTGTAAAGCGCTGTAGCACTGTCCACGATCAGCAGGGCATATCTAATAGGGACACACAACATGGGTAAAATTAGAACCATTAAGTCATGAATGACAACACTTTGGTGAAATTTCAGTCTCAGGCTTAACAGGTATAGATCAAGACTTGACTTTGGTTTGAGAAGGGGGAATAAAGGTTAAGTTTATTTCCTGTAAGTAAACAGGAGATGATGTTGTTGGGTAGCTACCTGGATTCAGCCATCATGGCAGATGCCTGATACAACAGCTGAGTCTGGTGGTCAGTGTTAAAGGCTCTGGCGTAAGCAACGTTGTCCAGGACATCACTCCCTACCAACCCATACCTGGTATATACAACACAGATGTAACACTTTAGTGTAAAATGCTTTTTGGCACTGAATGTAGATATGGTCAGAGAGCAAAATTTTTAGGGAAATTTATTTAGATTTAACCAGATTCAGTATCAATATATCATTTACACTTCCAGATTAAGTAGGATGTAATAAAAAATAAAATATTCAGATTTATTTTGAAGTGAGACAAATATTGCTCTGTATTTTCATTGCTTTATGTAAAAAAAAAAACTTTGTTACATTTATGCAGCATGGTAGCCATGCTCACTACAGGTGTGTAAAGTAGTGGAATGTACCTCTCCGCAACAGCCAGCAGTCTCTCTGGTCTAAAGGTTCCCTCTGTGTCTATGTACATGGCTTTACCCTCTCCACCTCCTTGGTCAATTGGCATCTGAACAGAAAACCAGAAAATGTCATTAGATGTAACAATAATGTATTTTCTCTCTCTCTCTCTCTCTCACACACACCAAAAATATGATAATAAAAAAGCACAAGCGCACGCACACACACCTCTCAGTCCCCATAAATCAAGCCTCATGACAATCAACTGAAAATATGAGCTTGAATTTCATACATGCTGAACCTAATAACACGCTGTAACCTAATAACACACACATACTCTTTTTCTAGTTTCAAGGATATGCACTGCCTGTAATTCTATTTTAGAGACATAACCCCAAACCCTAACAGCAGTTCCTTGCTTTTACACATCAGTGCTTCTGAGTGGCCAGTGTGCAACATCCATTATTGTATTCCTTTTTGGGTACGATCAGCTAAAAGTGGGCTGTCCAGCCTATGGAACAACAGACTGATAGAGTGAGTGCATATTTCACATTCTTGAAAACACACACAAACACACTACCTGACAGGTCACTGCAAGGGTGTGACACAACTGTGTCTTTCCCGTTCTGAACTCTCCAAACATCTCAGTGATGGAGCCTGTCTCAATGCCACCTGGGACAGAAAAACATGAAAATACAGAAAACTTTAACTCGAGTTCATAAGAGGTTCATGACTAATTAATGTACCTCAAAATACACGCTATGCGATTACAATGGGCAAATTAAATCATTAACAGAGCTGGATAATGCAGTGCATCATTCTATTATTCTAGCAGTTCTCTACAGGAGTCCACAAAACAAAGCAAGAACTATCATCAATAAGTGTCTCTACAAAGTACAGCTATTTAATTATTTATTTATTAGATTATCACTACAACAAGTGACCACCACTGTATGGCCTAAACTTTCATCCATTCTTTTCGCAGATATCATTGAATTAAATATTTAACTTCCCACCACACACCCTGCAGTAGCTTGTCCAGCTCCTTGGAGCCAGTGGAGATCTGTATAATTTCAGCCCGTCGCTGGTGAAACTCTGTCGCTGTAGTGAACCCCATAGGTACTAGTTTAGCCGCCTCGCCCTGTAGAGCAGACAACAGGAGCATGAGATACACTGATGCGGTGTAGGTTGGGGAAAAATAACGCAAATTCAATTATCTGTGAACATCTCACCAGAATCTTCTCGGCTTTTGCTTCGCTGATGCCCTTGATGTTAAGCAATTCCTTCTTTGGAGCATATGCCACAGCTTCAATGGTATGGAAGCCAGCATCTTCCAGCTTCTTTACGTCACTGGCACTAATGCCACATTGCTGTGAGGTAAACAGAAAGTTTGAGACAAATTAAATGTGTCATGCAAATGTATTTCTACTTACACATGAAGTCTGAAAAAGCCCTGCTTGACTACAGAGGGACCTTTTCATTCAGCTAAATCATTTTCAGAAATAAAGAACAACTTCCCCTCCAATCAGAGTATGACACTATATATGAAGTATTTGGGAAAGATAGATTGATTCTGCAGCTGTCAGTTCTATCCCCAGAATGGATTCTCAAGTCAAAAGTTCACACAATCAAGGTGTCCGTCATGTGCATACCTCGAGTCTGTTTAGGGGCTGGGGGCCAAAACTCTCCTCCTCTTCAACTTCTGCCTCCACTCTGGTCTCACTTCTCATCGCCATCGTATTCTGAAGTGAAAAATGTTTCATTTTATTTGAAGAAAACTGGAATTAAACATCCTAAGTCTTTACTAGTCAGCGGGGATAATCAAAAAAATCTCCAACTCAAACCTCTAGAAAAGCAGTACAAGTTAACATTAACGTTATTGACCAACAAGACATGCAAACTACTATCAGTCTCATAACCCTGTCTTAACGTTACTGCTACTGCCGTCCATTTTCATGACATTTTTTGACTCCGTGCCACCTAAGCAAGTTTGCAAGCCACAACAATTGGCTTGCTAATGAACGCAATTTACGTAATATTCATCGAATCGCAACAATAAGAGTCGATCACATAGATGCTTAGTTGAATGCTGTAATCACATTACCTATCGACCATATGATTCGCTATAATGCGTGAGCTAATTTATATGAACTAGCACACAAATCAGCTGGGCCAATGAGATACGTAACGTTAGTGTTGTAGTTTGTGTCTGGGTAACAGCTAGTTTAGCCAATCTCTCTAAAGGAGAATTGACACAAAAACGCTTTTTGACTAAAGATAAAGAAGAACGTCACGATTACACTGTTTAGGTTAAATATTAGCTTTATATTTCAACGTGTAGGAAAGCAACTACTCACCTCTCCTCGATAACGTTGCCAAACAACTAAGCTGAATTTTCCCGCTCGCTCCTACGTGACACAACGTAATGACGTTTTAGTTGCTTTAATTTTGCACGTACATAGGCCTGCCCCCATGTCCTCCACTCCACCAAGGTCCTAAGCGCCGTCGATATAGGCTACACTTGGGCACAGCACTAACGTGCCATAGATAGTCTACAGCAAGGGTCGGCAAGTAATTAAGGCCAGGGGCCAGAATTTTTTTCTCGCCACTAGGTGGCGGGCCAGAGCCCGACCAACGGCTTAGTTAGACACCCTGCGGTAAGAAAATATTGCGAAGAGTGGAGAATACCAATTTTCCCATTAGGTGAGGTTATCTTAATTAATTACATGGAAATGAATCGCGAATCTCAAGCTAAAAATAACCTGAAATGTTTCTTTTTCATGCGTTTCTTTTCAGGAGCATCCGTAACAACCACCTCTGCTGCAGCAGCTGGCACCCTATCATCTTAATTAATTGTATTTTATTTTGCGTAAACGTGCTACATTGAGTTATGCCAAAACGAAACATACCGTTTTGTTACATAATCAGAATTATTGTTTTCATTGTTCTGAAGCAAATAGTTTAATGACGGACTGTCGCTCTGGAGTTAAGTTAAAGGTAAAACCCCAGCTAGTAAGAGGGTTAATGCAACTGTCACAGTGTGTAATTTTTGTAGTGTTGTGGTTGTGGTGTGCAGTGCCTGATTATACGTTTATTTTTATTCCTGACACTTGCTGTGCATCACTGATTGTGTGCTGTGTTGTGTACTCACGTTGCTGTTAACCCCAATAACCCACAGCCTTTCCTGATGACTGGACAATGACAAGCTAAATGAACTGAATAGTAATTTTGTGTTTGCCATGATGGAATGCACGTTTGCTGTGTTGACCTAATTTCGTGTGCCATGCTAATTAACTACTTACACGTGTCCTCCATGATTGAATAATGGCAAATTCAATCATTGCATTATGTTCTTGAACAGACTGATTAGTAGGACTGGATGTTGGACAGGTGGGGGGTAGGTGTCTCTCTTATATATAGGTATCCGGAAGGAAGGTGAATGCGTTCGCGACCGGCCAGAGACGGAGAGGACAGCGCTGGAAGAAAAACACCCGCGTTTGACTGTGGTTTCCACACTGTGTATAAGGCTTTTAATTCTGCTCCTGGGTTCGCGGTTAAGCCGCACCCAGGTAAAGTAAGTACACCTTGTTCCTGTATTGATTACGGGATAAATTTGTTTGTTGTGGTAGCACTTCTCCACTGCTGAGATCCCTCTCCCCTTGTCTCTCCGTCGGAGGTATCTGCCAGTGCCAGCCGGACGAACGGAAGAGGAGAAGCTTGGAGGGGATGGTATTTTGCATGTCCTGGCTAAGCTAGTCGTGCTGGTCTGGCTGCTATAATTGGTTACTGTCTTGCCGCTGGGTCGTTTGGATTGCTTCTCCGCTTGCTTTTGCTGGCTGCTTCTGCTGGACTGCTGCGCCCTGGTGGCTGGGGGTGAGCTCGTGTTTCTTTTATTGCAAAGAATATGTTTTATGATCGAGGGACTGTGATTTGTGGGACTTGTGGACTGTGGACATACGAGTTTTGAATACAGGCGCACCACTTCTGATTAAATAACTAATAAATTGTTGAACTGGACCTTTTGTCTGTCGGCTCACTACTTACCACCACACCTGCGTCATTGTCTGGTCACGGACACACTAAAACCTGGTGACAACTTTTCCTTTTAACTTTTCCGTTTAAGACCGCGCAGATTCAACATTGCAAATACTGTCTCTGGTTTTGCTCGTTTTGCTTAACATCGTTAAGGTTATGGCTCCTTCATTCGTAGGAAAATTAATATTGTTTATGGTGGGCATAAATACTGTTTTGAGTCGGCACACCGTGTTCCAGTACGTAACATCTCTTACTTGATAACGTACTTTTATAACAATAACAATTGTCAGGGCACATACAGGTAGTTGGGCAGCGTTTAATATAATGTAGCAAGACAACATTGTATCTGATTAATTTTCTGTTTCTTGAGGGTTGGGCATAAACTCACAAACGTAGGGCTGTTCACTCTTGCATGTCTTCAGGCTTTGGAGTGGGCCTATAGCATTACTCGGTACAAACGTAATTCACCTTCTTAACACTCTGAACTCCTAACCCCCCCTTCCCCCTCTCTCGGATGAATGCCATCTGCCTTTATTTTAAGTTGTTGATGAGACGGGAGTTCGGTAAAACTGTTTTGCCACTTGGACATGACAGGAGTGTGTAATGCTGTGTTTCACCACATAGCCTATTAGGCTACATCGGAGAGGGGCTATTTCTCTCATTACAAAGTACTGACTCGGCTAGGCAGGAATCACAGGAGGCGGAAGGGTAATAAAAAAAGAAGCGCTCGAAAAAAAACATTGAATCAGCTGGAGGGCCAATGAAAATCGTTCGCGTTCCAGAAATGGACGGACGTTGCCGACCCGCGGTCTACAGAATTGTACTTATGTTTGTTAAAACAGTCAACAAAGATTATTAATATTTAAAAAGAAATGTATTTAATCAGTACATGTCTCCCTGTCACCAACTAGATGCACAAAATATAAACTCAAAACAAAGTATCCTAATAGGCCAAACACATACATGGAATAAATTTATATATATATATATATGAAGTGGCTCAAACATTATCATACTGGCACACAAAACCTTTCAAACATTTCCCAGAGCCTTCTGGTACTGTTAGGCTATAGAAATGTTAAACAGTGTCATGCTGTAAGTGTTTTACATTTAATTAAAAAATTTTGTGGTGGTTTGCTATCCTCCACCCAGAACAGCACATATCCTGACCTGGATGGCTGATGAGAATAACATTCTCTGCCCCTCATATGAATATAGACAACGACATTCACTCAAAATTCACTTGAAGATGATACAAAAAGAATTGCCTGATAAAACAGTACCTCAAATATAGGAAAACTGTTAGATATTAATGCTTTAGAAACTTAATGGCAAACTTGAACCCACAAAAAGAACCCACAACCATAACTAGGCTTTTTGACAGTTTAAGTCATTTTTAAAAGCCTTTTCTAAGGTCTTCCCCTGCCAGCGTGCTGATCTCGCCTCAGTCCAGGAACTGCAATGGCGGCATTGTAGCAACCGGCTTAAAAGTACATAAAATATATTTCCAGCTTTGTCCTGTTGTAGGGTAGTGTTTATGATGTACACATACAACTTGTTCAAAAGAATAACAAGAATGTCCAGTGTGGCAAGTTTCAGGGGCCGATGAGGAGACCCTAGCCATAGGAAAAATAGACAAAAAAGATGTGTGATTTCAAGAAACAGTAGATCAAATTTTGCATTGTATACACCTACTTCCAGTTATAGAACAATAATAGCTTACCTTGGGTGGTTTTGGCACTGCAACAGAGAAAAATGAAATATTTCAGTGCATTCCTGAACAATTGTGTAAAATTATGTTACAGATATCTATAGCCTAGTAATATACAGTTGGGTGTTTACCTGAATGTCGTCTTGACCGCAGAAAAGCCATATATACAATTCCAAGTATAGCCAACAAAGGAGGTATGTACCACAGATACATATCTTTTCCTGCAGTGTCAAAAAACAAAGAAGTCATCACCTAGATTTTCTTAGCTGGCAGACACAGGGCTGCAAGTCAGGGCACTAAATCGACACGCAATGGAATCCCGTATGATTTGCTTTGTCTTGATTGAAGAGATGGCCTGTCTACAGCTTATCACAGTTATATTTGTTTATATAAGTTTTACAACAAAATGGTTATTTCTTCAAATATATTTCTTTAGTTTATTTTTCTTTACTTTAATTACTTTGAAAATATATTATTTGTCCTCATTCTTTTGATCTGTAACTTTCAATTGTTTTATAATATGCATACATTATTATATTTCCTTTACTTCATTAAAATTATGCCCCTGTTGCTCTAGGGTGCTCCTCGTTAGGCCGTATGACACTAGGCAATCCGTACCATACCCGAGTACACTTGACCTCTGAAGTCCGGTTCGTTTGACCCAATGACTGTATATATACAGACTGTATATATACAGTCACTGGTTTGACCAGTGTGATCGCAGCATTCCATGCCAGCGTATGTTACGCTAGGAAGAGGAGGATTCTGTTACGGTTTAACTGAACTCAGGCACGATCCACATGTAGTGTGATCGCAAAGCATACTCCAGCACAGATCTTAAACATTATGTTAATGACGAGACTTAAAATAATAAATATTTCACTTAATTACTGAAAGTTGATATTAATAACAGGTGTGAAGATCGTGCAATATGTAATATCCTTTCACATAATAACAACAAGGACTGAACAGAAATTGGAGCATTAACAAAAGCACTTCAACTCAGAGCATAGCGAATTATATGACATGACATTCAAATGGCATCATCAGTGTCCTTTGTTTGATCTGTTTGAATCAGACTGGATCTATCATTGTGTTTTTATTTCTTTCTTTATTGTAGATACCCATATGTATTCTCAATCATCTCCGATGTTCAACCAACCGACCTGTTTTGTCACTATCAAATCATCAGTAAACTAATATGACTTGAAATCCTGTTTGGGGTTTGTGTCATCAGCACACAGCCTGTCTGTCACATCTATAGAACCTCCAATGATTTTTCTCAAGATCACAAACTTAATAGCTTTCTCACACACTCTTAGAAGAAAAGGTTCTACATAAAACCAAAATGGGTTCTATCACATGCGTCATATAAAGGTTCCATCTAGAATTCTTTTGAAGAGTTCACTGAACCAAATGCTATTGATTTATTTTCTATTTACATATCGAAATGGGCCATGCAAAGATGCAGTTTTAATCAGAACTCAGGCTGACAAAGTGAGCTACTTACTTGTGACCCTGAGAGTGAAGCTCTTCAGGATAGGCACTGGAAGGGCATCATGAGACACACTGCATGTGTAGACATACCCTGAGTCCAGGAGAGTTGGCTTAAGCAGGAAATAGGTTGTAACCGAGTAGGTACCATCTGGGTTGTGGCGATGGCTAGACTGCTTAACATCCCCTTGGGCATTTAGCACCTCGGGAATTTGTCTCTCTCTTGGGGTCTTAGACTCCTTTGACCACCTCACCTGCACATCCAGGGGATAGAAACCCTTCGCCTCACAATCCACCCTCTCCAACTCACCCTCAGTCAAAGACACCTCAGAGTTTACATTGAGGGACACACGGGGAGGCTCTGAAAAACCGAATGATTGCTTAATTGATTGATTTGATTAAGAGAACTTCATTGATTGTTTGATAAATGTGAGAATTCATTGAATTCAACAAAAAGTGGAGAAAATGTAAAAAACTATAAAACACACAAGTTGGTCATTAGAACTTTTCAGTCATATTCTTTTTCCAAATATCTCACCCATGATTTGCAGAGGAATGTTGTGACTGCCTAAGAGTGGAGGCACTTTCACAGAACAGAAGTAGATTCCCTCACTGTTTTTGTTAGTTAGGGAAATGTTGAGAGACGCATCTCCCATGCCAATGGCCTTCACAGAGACACCAATGCCCTTGCTCTTGCCTGTGCGACTGGAGTAGCTGAAGAGCTCTGAGTAATGACCATGATGCATCAGGTGCCACTCCACAGTGAGCTGGGCTGCCTTGTGGTCTACAGCAAACTCACAGTTCAGGGTTGTCTCCCTATTGAGACTGACCTGCACAGATGGAGTGCTGCTCCGCACCATCATTACGGCTAGCACACAAAAAGAGAGACATGCAGAAAGACACAAACATAGTGTTATTATCACCATATACTCTCTGCGCAGAGTATCTACCACTCGTTAAACTCATTAAATTGCAAAGACTTTACCTGTGGTGCTGATAATGTCTTTATCTGCAACTGGAACCCACTGGAAACCTGAATAGATAACATTGGGAACTCTAGGAGTGTGTCTAAGGAAAGTTGTAATAACAAAATGTCCCTGTGAGTCGCGTAGTGTGCAGGCAAACCAGCTGTCATCATCTTGGGCCCCCAGAGTAGGCCACCGCACCGTCCCATTCGTGCGATGCCTGCGCACCTCGCACTGAAGAGTGTCCACTCCACCTTCAACAAGTCTTCTCATGTCCACCTTGGATGCTGCGAGGGCCATCACGGTTTTTTTCAGCTGGTACAGTGGTGAGCACATTAAGACAAGAACATTTTATGTTGAACAGACTAAAAACTCTTACCTGTGACAAGAAAAGTTATTAACTCCGAATCGACAGGACTATCTCCGGGCATGCCAAACTGTAGCACGGCATGTCGGTGTCGATATTTAGTTTCTGATACGTTCGTCTTCTTATCTCGGATCAGTTCCTCGACAATCTCAACACGTTCGTCTATAAACTGACATGGCAGCCAACGAACTTCACGCATAGACTGCGAGATAACAGCTGTAAATCAAGTAAATAACATTAAATATGAACTGAATGAATAAAGAGAGACAGTCATTGAGTCTTCAAAGAGGTGACTCGACAACTTTAAAGCAGCAAAGCAACCTATCCATAGGCTTCACAACCATGACCTGTCTAACCTGTGAAAAGCACGGAAAGAAGAACACCAAATGTCAAAACCATGGTAATTTAGGTAACTTCAAAAGAGCCCACAGTTAATATAGTCACAGAGCCCGTAAGAGACTGAGAAACTGAAACTTTCACTTTCATTTCCGAGACCAACGTACCAGCGCAAAACGTTGGGCGGGACGGACTCACATTGCGCGCGGATGCTGCCGTCCTTTGACACCGTGCGTACGACGATCACACATACTTTTTTCCCCCTAGTTACAGATGGGCGTTGGGGTCCTCTGCCGACCACAATAACGTAGTTTAGATGCTCATAGAACAGTTAAAAACATTATGAATATATGGCTATAATTATTTGAAAATAACGTATGTCTGTATAGTTTATTCTCTGATAAACTCACGACAATAATAAAGAACAAATCAATGCAACAAAAGACAAAATAGCAAACATTACATTTAATTGATTATTTTACTTCAGAACTTCATGGCAAGTTATTTCCCAAATTTCCAGCAGCTTCCACTGCCAGTGTGTTCAACTTCGCATAATCCAGGGAATTCAATGGTGGCATATTGGCAACTTGTTACATCCAACTTTGATCTTTTGCAGAAGTGCATAGGTGTGAAAATAAAACTTTCCCCAGTGTGCCAAATTAAAAATATTTTTGCCACGCAGTTAAAGGGGTGGCCATTTGCATATCTACAAGAAGATGAAAAATATGATGCATAATTGCCTAATAAAAAGCAGAGCATGATTCTCAAACCATCTGGTTAATTTCTGCCCTAGAGAATATATAGCTATATATATGCATGTATTGTTTTTTTTTTTCAATGCATTGCTGATGATACAGTGTCTAAAATAAACTTATATTGTGCCGAAGTCTCAGAGAGCTCATGCATTGATCACCAAAAATGTATGTAAACAGTAATATATGAAAGAACTCATTAGTATAAAGACTTGCATCTATTTGCTGTGAAATACCAATTTTAAAACAGCATACAGTAAGCCTCTTACCTCTACACACAGTCCTCCAGTGGAGTGTTTCTGGGGCAATTGATACATTACCAAGAAGGGTGGTTGCCAAACTGGGTTGGGTTTCCCAAAAGCATCTTAAGCCAAAGCAGTTCTCAGGAACATCTTAGGTTCTCTGACCATTGTCCTCGTTGTTTACGAACATTGTAAAAACACTCAAGAGAGAAGGCCTGTCTATGGCTGGTTATCACACTAATGTTAGTTGAGTTATATATGGGCTTCTCAACTGTGGATTAGGGGTGGAAATTGATGCCATTGTCGATTCTGCATATCCGTTGATACTTAATACCAATACCAATACCTACCAATACGTTTCTGTAGAGAAAGTAGTGTACAGTAGTCTGGCTTACTAGCTTGGCTTACCTAGCTTTCATCAACAAATGTAGACCAAAATGCTACTTGTTTATTTTGGTTATGGGTGTTAATCTCATCGGGTGTAAAAGAGCTTTTGATTGGTTCCCTATCTTGGGCAAATGAAAAAAAAAAACGCAAATAGGGCTGGTAACTTTAAGTATGAAAACATAGGTCCGTAATGTAATCTATATATAGGCCTACTATAGTGGCCATAACAGCTTATTGGAATATGAACCATGTACAACTGATTCACCTTCAGAAAGATCCTTTGATGGTCTGAAAAACTTGCCAGCACTGATAATAAGAACAGATAATGTCAGGAACACACAATTCCAATAGATTGAAACATTAAATTCTTAAACACCGGCCCTACATTGGATATTTTATTTAGTCTAAACTTTTCTTAAATGTTTACTACTTTAAATTCTGTAATGATTTTAGCTAATTTTATGTTTTAAACAGAAAACTAAACCGAACTTGCTCATAGTTCAGAGTCAGAGACTCCTTCAAGCACTCAACGTCCACATCCAGGGGTAGAAACCCCTTGCATCACAATCCACTCTCTGCAACTTGCCCTTAGTCAAGAACATATCAGAATTCATTCAAAACTGAGGGACACAAAGGGAGACTTTAAAAAAAAATATCTGTGGCTGGTACATCAATCATGAGGCAGAGAATTGCTGATGAGCAGAAGTCATTAAAAATAACTAATTAGCATATGTTCTTGATTTTATATTAGGTTTAAGTTATTCTGTGGATAATTAGTTAGTCATTTTATATTGGTTTGGCTCATAGACATGACCTCCATGACACTCGGAAACCAACTTATTGTGTTGTCTACATTCCAGTAAAGTTGTTCAATCTGTATCCATCATTTTGAATTCTTCAAAATAGAGGAGTTTTGGGCTAGGCATACCATGAACCTCACACATACACAAACATACACACAGGCAAACACACACACTGGGCTCTCACACAGAGAGCCACAATCAGGAACTCAGAAAGAAGAGTTTCAAATGTTTGACATTTAGCACACACAAGAAGTGTACATTTGACACACCTACAGCATGTGAGTGCATAGTTGGATGGCGAAATGTCATGGGTCAGAGAAAGATCAAAGGTCACAATTAGGACATCAGGCAATATAGATAAAAATAAAGATCCCGAATAGACAGAGCGAGAGTCACCTTATACACAAGTAGAAAGAACTCAACAAAGGGGCATGCATGAAAGGGGAAGCAGACAGAGCAATACAGTAGGCTACTTGCTATTCATATTCTTGTGCTGTGACTTTTGGGGTGAGCTGCTGCTCATCAGACGTGGGTGCGACAAAGGGAACTCCGTTTGTGCAATTTACTGAACCTGAACACTGGTACAGGTGTATAACACTCACAAATACTCCTAAACAGTGTTTTCTTGGGGAGTGGCTCGGGCACAGAACAGGACAAATTTACTGTCCATGCGATGAGCGGTGAACCACGTTACCTCCATGTAGAAACGAAAACTAGAAACTTACAGTACGTATAGAGAACGTTGTATATGGTCACCATCCAATCAGAACACACTCCATTTAAACAACATACTCCATTGAGGAAAGGGGGAGAGGGCAAACAGAACCACTTTACAATATAATTGGTCACATGATAGTGAGTTGAGCAGTGCAATGAAGGGAAGGAAAATGGTAGAGCAACAGAGCAACAACACAGTAACCAAGGAGAAACTTGACATTCAAAGAGGAGTACAGACACAAGGGCAGATGACCACGGAAAAGCATGTATAGCTTTACAACAGGTGACTATGAAAACCAGGAAGCAGGAGTAGACAGAACAGGGAAGCTGGTCAGCATGGGAAGCTGAGAGGACAAGAGGATATTGGCAGTGAGCTGTGACTCAACAGCAGTTTAATATGGGTGGATAAGAAAGCACATGAAAAACTCGGCAATGGTGAGAGGTTGAGGACACATAGCGAGTAAGGCAGAGTAGTAGTAGATTGAAAAGCTTGAAAAACAAGGTTTGGGGTAAAACACAAAGGCAGCCCGGTATCAACAGATTTCTTTCTTTTTTTTTTTTTTTTCCAACAGATGGACGCAGTAACATAGAAAAGTATACTGTCACCCATACACAGGGAAGAAGTCAACCACAGACATGGGATTTCCTGCAATGGCCAGCCAGAAGACTGGCCCACGGTGGTCACAAATGCACCGGATGCTGTAGCCTACTTGGGGTCCACAAAGGCATGTTCCCATAGCACAACATGCCCTGCCATTGTGGCCAATCAAATACCAAATCAATGACACAACAAGATACAAGACACATTGGTCAGCAATGGCCGCAAAACAAGTCAGATGCAGTACCTGGGTTCCGTAAAGGCATTCCTTTATGGTGTGTACTGCCAAAGAGGCCAATTAATAACTAAGCCTAGCCACAAATTTTAGTGAATGTCACAAGCAACTTTAGAATTCCTTTTTGCAAAGTTGCATTATTTTCAGTGAAGTAATTTTTGAAAATGCTGCATTTCATAATTTATTTCATTGTCGTGTCAACTAATTCAACAACTTGCTCACCAAGGTGGAAAAAAAAAATCACCACCAATCATCAATTCAAGAATCTGTATCCTCAGCATAGCATATTGATGCATAATTTTGAGTCTTCAGAACTGACTGACTTCAACAATCAACAAGTATTACTAATACATTAAAAGTAAATGCATTTAATCAGTAAATATCTACATAATTAGAAACAGAGCATGTGTTCAAGTTCAATTCATTCAACTCAAAATAGTAAAAAATAACCAAATATATATTCAACAAATATAAACATGGTAAACAATACAAAAAAACACTTAATGGCAATGATATAGTCAATTTTGAACTTTCACTGTCATAGGATGTGTTGAATTCGAATGCAATGATTGGGTTTTGGCAACCATCAAAAGGTACATGCATGAATGTACCTCCAACGTCCATCTGTTTTGGGAAAGCTTAAAGTATAAGCATGACACTTGAAAATTTGATTGTTTCATAAAAACTGATATTTTTCCCCAGTGTGTCACATCTCTAAACAATTTATCATTTGGCACAAGGCGTGGCTATTTTCTTGCCATGAGAAAATCAGTTTTAAGTGAAAGGTGGGAAAAAGTGAGCTGAAGAGTGTCCAGTCCATCTCTGCAGTATGGTCACATGTCCACCTTTGATGCTGAGATCAACAAAGAAATTTCTCAGTTGGCTTAGTAGTGTACACGATAGAGCACTACCATATCGAACAGACCAAACCCTCAGCTGTGACATGGAAAATTATCATTTCTATGTGTAGTAGACTGTCTCTGAGCTGGGCAAACTGCAGCATACCATATTAATGTTAATATTGGTTTGTGCATACACATAGTACTAGAATATCCAATACCCAAGCACACATTTGCCAATGCAAAGATGAAAGATAAGGCTAAAAAAGTATAATAAATTAAAAAAAAAAAAAAAAAAAAACAAGAAAAGAGCATCTGGCAGAAGTTGTTGTACGGGGGATTTCCACAAATTTTGAACTCTACAGAGACACGTCTCCCAGGTTTGTAAGGTGGACTTCTTGGCTTTATTCTAGCCATATGACATTTCAAATTATCAATGTTGTTATCCAAAATTTCTGCAATGGTAGATGAGAGATTTTCTATACAAAATTTCTTACGAACCTAGGTGCTTTCGGCACTGCAAAAGAAAATACATGTAATAAGTTTCAGTGCAAAGCTGATGATGCGGTGTGTAAAATAACTCTGATGGTGCTGAAATCTGCCTTAAAATAACTGGACGTAAAACAGGTGGCTGGTTTATTTACCCGAATATCGTTTAGACAGCAGCAAAGCCAGGACTCCAAATATGGCCAGAATAGGAGGTAGATACCACAAATATGGATCCTTCCCTGCAATGTCAATAAAAAAACTCAAAACTATCACATTAACTTATGTCGGCTTGTTAAAGTGATATTTTAGGCAGGCATGACACCAGGCTATTTTCACCATGACAGTGAGTTGAATACCCCCTCGAGAGTTTGATTACGTTGACCAAAGCCATGTCGAGTTTGACTGGCTTTTGTTTTCACATCCCAGCACCATGGACACAACATGGTCAAACTTGACACAGCTTCGCCTACGTAATCAAACTCTCTAGGGGGCATTTGACTCATTGACATGGTGAAAATAGCCAGGGTTCAAGTTTGCACAAACTATCACTTTAAATCTCCAGGAAATCTGGACTCTGCACAGACATCTTTACAATATGGATGATTCTTTTTTAACATTCTGGTGTGATTTCTATGTCTGGTTAAAACTATTCAGCTTCTTCAAAGCTTTCTAAGTAAATAAACTGTATGTTTCTCTTTAAAACTGAGACATGTGGAGCTACATACTTTACTTAAGTCTGAAGAGACAGTAAACTACTTACTCATTACAGTGAGAGTGAAGCTCTTTAGGATGGGAATCTCCAGAGTGACATGAGACACTCTGCATGTGTAGCGGTAGCCAGAGTCCTGGAGAGTTGGTTCAAGCAGAATAAAGGCTGTGAGGGAATAGGTGCCATCAGTGTTGTGCCGGTGACTAGAGAACGTGACGATGCCAAGGGTATTTAGCACCTCTGGAATGCGGGTCGTTTCTGGTGTCAGCGACTCCTTCAACCACTCAATGTGCACATCCAGAGGGTAGTAGTCTGTTGCCTCACAATCCACTCTGTGTAATTCACCCTCAGCCAGAGACAGTTCTGAGTTCACATTGAGGGACACATGCGGAGACTCTGGGGGAAAAGCGTGCCATTGGATTTAGCAAATCTGTCTACAGAATTATTGGATTGGGTTTAGAATTGCGCTTGAGAGGGCATAAAGCTGGCTATTTCAAATGTAAAGACTGTGAAAAGGCATGAAACTTCAACTGCTCATCATATTTTTTTGAGACATGTCTTTGTTTTTCTAACAGAATCTCACCCATGACCTGCAGTGCAATGTTGTGGCTGCCTGAGAGTGGAGGCACCTGCACAGAGCAGATGTAGGTGCCCTCACTGGTGTCTCTTGTAAGGGGGATCTTGAGAGATGCATTTCCCCTGTCTATGGCCTTCACAGAGACGCCACTGCCCTCACTCTTGCCAGTGCGACTGGAGTAGCTGAAGAGCTTGAAGTGATGACCCTGTCGCAGCATGTGCCACTCCACAGTGAGGTGGGCTGCCTTATGATCGACAGCAAACTCACAGTTCAGGGTCTGCTCCTTCCCCAAGGCAACTGCCACAGAATGAGTGCTGCTGAACATCATCATCACAGCTGGTTGGCCACAAAAATTGATATGTGGAAAGGCAGAAACAGTATGTTGTTACTATCAACAGTTATCGTAGCCTACTGTTCTCAGCCCAACACACTCCGTTTCACTAATAGGTTACCTGTGGTGTTGATTATGTCTTTCTCTGCCACTGGGATCCACTGGAAGCCCGGATGCATAACATTGGGAACAATAGGACTATGTCTAAGGAAAGTAGTAATAACAAAAAGGCCCTTTGAGTGGCGTAGTGTGCAGGTAAACCAGTTGTCATCTTCTTTAGCGCCCAGGCCAGGCCAGCGCACGGTGCCGTTCGTGCGATGCCTGCGCACCTCGCACTGAAGAGTGTCTTGTCCATCTCTGACGTATTTTCGCATGTCCACCTTAGATGCTGAGAGCCACAAAAGAATTTTTCAGTTCGCGTGTAGTGCATACATTAAGACAATAACATTACAATGCACAGGCAAAACTCACCTGTGACAAGAAAGGTTATTAACTCTGCATGCAGAAGGCTACTGTCTCCAGGCTGACCAAACTGTAGCACGGCATCTCGGTGTTGAAATTTTGTTTCTGTTAAATTCATCTTTTTCCCTAGGACTACTTCCTCAACAATCTCCACATGTTCGTCTATGAACTGACAGGGCAGCCAACGAACCTCATGTATAGACTGCGAGATGACAGCTGTAAAAATTACATTGAAACTGAGTGCATAATTGAAATTGAGAACATAAATGCATTATACGAAATTGAGTCTTTGAAGAGACAGCACGCAACAACAAAGCGTCAACAACATATGGCACAAAACACGCAACCATAAAAGTCTAACCTGTAAAAAGCACGGAAAGAAGAACACAGAGTATCAACCACATGGTAAGCTAATATTTAAGTTACTTCCAAACTGCAGACAGCTAAGTTATCCAGAGAGCCAGCTATGGGTGTACGACAATATTAACCCACCATCTTTCACTTTCAGTTTTCACAGTGTCGCTGAAATGGCAGCATGGGTCGTAGGACTGCTAACTCCTCGCATGTTGCATACTTCCAGCTGCACTATCCCGGGTCTCCTGTATAATGCAACACATGGTTGGACCGGCCATCTGGCTTAGGCTACAGGGAATTTTCTCGTTGTACCGACACTCCTTGGTACTTATAGATTACCAGCAGTAAAAAATATATATTTTTGTAGAAAATGGCCATAGTCCAAAGCAAGGACAGTCAGCAGGCTTATTGGCTAATTATCTAGCATAACATAGAATAGCTGATTCAGTGGCATCTGTCCACAGAAGAGGTTGCAGTGGGTGCTAGTGGACTAGATTATGTAAAATAACCAGAGATTGAGCATTTTACAACATCGTAAACATCTGCAACTCTTGAAATCTGTGATATTCAACTAAAAGATATTGGATCTCATAATGTATGTGTCATGGCATTCACTTGCAACTACTTTCTACAGACATTCATCAACTTTCTCACCTGCAGAAACCGCATCGAGGGAATGCAGATCTATCACTACCACTGCAGTGGAATAACATCAATGTACGTAGGCCTACTTCAGATTAGGTTTCTGACATTGCTGCTCTGTTGTGTGCAGTCTGTGATGCCAGCGAGTTGTTTGTGTGTTGTTTGTGTGTTATGACATGTTCAGCACTCAAACCAACCAAGAGGGTGTGAAAAAAATAAGGATATTTATTTGACATAAATAAAGACTGGTCACATCAGCAGTCTAAAGGATTTTCCTTGATTCCTTTACATCAAAGTTGTATGCCAGGAACAAATCATCCTCCAACTTGCTGATGATTTACACCATCCCAGGATGCGATATACCCATCTTGATCCAAGGAATCCAATACACACTTCATTGTTAGCAGCAAACTCAAAAGTTAACTTGTTGGTGTGCTTAAGGTGTAAACCAAATAACTGGACCGTCCCCAACCAGTGTGACAAATTTCAAAAGTTTTAACCACTCAGTTTCAGGCACGGCCATAGACACCCTAGTAAAAGAAAAAATTATATAATATATAATTACCGGTACATAATAATATAAAATAACACAGAATGGTAAAACATATTTACCATTCTAATATCAGTTTTAGTATGTTTTTGTTAGAAATGGGTCTTACCTGAGGTGCTCTTTGTACTGCAAAAACAAGTTACATATAGTTAATGAAATACACTATTTACATTTAATTGTACACTAATTATATTGTGCAAAAAAGTGTCTCTTAATAGCCTATACCTGAATGTTTTCTGAAGTGCAGCAAAGCAAACAACAGGATTCCAAGTATACCCAGAATAGGAGGCATGTACCACAGATATGAATTCTTCTCTGTAATGTCAAGAAAAAAAAAATCCAAAGCAGCTGTATTTACAATGACTTTATCTTGCATATCAATGCATGAGAGAAAACCAAAGGAAAGAAATTATTTGAAAACAATACTCATAAATACAAGCTTTTTGTCATATCGAAATGGAGTAATTTTACCCCCTTCCAGACTGAGATGGTAAACTGCTTACTTGTGACTGTGAGGGTGAAGCTCTTGCGGATGGGCATTAGCAGAGAATCATGAGACACTCTGCACGTGTAGCGATACCCAGAATCCTGGAGTTTTGGCTGGAGCAGAAAAAAGGCAGTGAGGGAGTAGGTGCCGTCTGAGTTGTAGCGATGGTTGGAGAACATGACAACCTTCAGCACCTCAGGCATACGGCTCGCCCCTGGCGTTAGAGACTCCTTCAACCAATCTATGTGCACATCCAGAGGATAGAAGCCCTCTGCCTCACAATTCATCCTCTGCAACTCATCCTCTGTCAGAGTCACATCTGAATTCACATTTAGGGATACGCGGGGTGGCTCTGAAAACAGAGTGTCATGGTGATGGGCATAGCTACAAAATCATGCAGCATATGAGGCACAAGGCTTTTAGCATCAATCAAGTTCAGAGCTGCTGCACAAGCAAATCTAGACTCAATCGTTAAAGACACAACCCTGATTCTGGCAAACGCTTACTGATCTATTTTTTAGTGCATGCACACCAGCCTGACTTCAGAGAATTGACCACCAAATTGACTGAGCACTGCCGATGTCTTCAGCCATAATCAAGCTGGCAGATATCTACTGATATCGGTGGAGCAGTGTATAGACCTATCTTTGTAGTTTGGGCCACCGACAGGCTCAGATATATGACTATTTCTCAATAATTGTTTGAACAATCAGATTACAAATTGCTGCCAAACTTTTCAAGCTTCTGAAAGAATATTTTGGATGGCTGATACAGTTTATTACATGGTAAAAGCGACTTTTTTGAGTGCAAACACTGCATGAATACCTTGTGAAATGTAATGGAATCTTTGCTGATTGTTTAATACATAATTTTGAATTGTGTCTTTTTCTTAAGGTCCTTACCCATAATGTGTAGGGCAATATCATGGCTGCCTGAGAGTGGAGGTACCCGCACAGAGCAGACATAGGTGCCCTCACTGGTGTCTCTTGTAAGAGGGATGTTGAGAGACGCATCTCCCTTGCCAATGGCCTTCATAGAGACGCCACTACCCTCGCTCTTGCCTGTTTGGCTGGAGTAACTGAAGAGCTTGGAGCGTTGACCTTTGCGCTGTAGGAGCCACTCAACAGTAAGGTGGGCTGACTTGTGGTCTATGGTGAACTCACAGTTCAACGTCTGCTCCTTCATCAGGCCCACCGCCACAGACAGAGTGTTGCTCGACACCATCATTACAGCTGGCTCAAAGAAGCAGAATAACACAAAGAGAATTATACAAGCTGTTTCTCTGTCATCACAAACACATATCAGATGTATATACTTCATTCTCTCTACATTATACTTCTTCTCAATGGCTCTAATTAATATCAGTTAACAAAACTCACTACTATCAATCTCATTTATTACACACTGCAGTGGCACAAACCTTTTAGTTCCCAACAGGTGGGGCAAGACAAGCGGGAGGAATTTTTTGCTTGGGCTGAGCCTACCTTTACTAATGTCTCTTCACCTTTCTCTATTGACAATAAAGATGAAACACACCATACAAAACAGCCACAGACCAGCCCCCCAATGAAAATTTAGGGTGAATTCAGTGTGCAATAATATTTAAATTCCATCATTTTGGAAGATAAGAAGACAGGTGAGTCTCAAATATTCCCCACTCTGCACTACCACTGCACTAACCTTTGGTGACGATCGTGTCTCTGTCTGCAATTGAAATCCACTTAAGGCCTGGCTGCACAACACTGGCGTCACTTGGACTATGTCTGAGGAAAGTAGTAATGCCAAAAAGTCCCTCTGTGTGACGCAGTGTGCAGGTAAACCAGCTGTCCTGTTCCTGGGCTGTTCTGCTTGGCCAGCGCACCGTCCCATCCGTGCGGTGCCTGTGTACCTCACACCGAAGAGTGTCCAGTCCACTTTTAACGTAACGTTGCATGTCCACCTTAGATACTGAGACCCACAAAGAGTTGTCAGTTTACGTCCCACACGTATTATTGGACGTTTATTAATGTTCAAACTCTCACTCACCTGTGACGAGAAAGGTTATTAACTCCGGGTGCACAGGACTGTCTCCAGACAGTCCAAACTGCAGACCAGCATCTCGAAATTGATATTTTGTTTCTGCCATTTTCCTCTTTTCCCCCATGAATTTTTCCTCGACTATCTGAATATGTTCGTCACGAAACTGACAAGGCAGCCAACGGACATCTTCTAGAGATTGGGCGACAGCAGCTAAGGAAGCAAATATATCATTAGCCTGGCATAGGCTACAAACCATAAAAGTGCACACACAGCCAAAATAATTACCTGTGAAAAACACGAGAGGAACTTCAAAAATCAAAATCATTATTTATTTGAGATGCATGAAAACTGTATGCAGTTGGTTCAGTCATTCGTGAGGGTCAAATCCTGATGTTTTCATACGTAGCTCTACTTTCACTTTCAGTTCACAAGAGCTGTCAGTGGCGCAGCCTACTGTCGTGTCCAGAAATCGTCGCAGAATGGTCACCGTTTTTCAGCGAAGGTAGTACTTCGACGAATCACGAATCGGAAATGGAGTGTGCGTGTTGGTGACAGGCGAAAACATTTCTACACCGATACAACTCTTCAGGCTCAGGTTTTTTGGACCTCTACCAAACAGTTCTTATGTTGCTTGATTCCATACACGCATACAGCCAGTCTCGTGGCATTCATTTGCAACTACGCCTCAATATATCATCCACGATGAGGTGAACACTTGAGGCACAGACAAACGAGTTCGAACTAAGTTCAAGTTGCCCCAACTCAAAAAAAAGTTGCGCCCACTCAAAAAACATAATCTTTCGTTACTCCAATGACAACATTATAGGAAATGTAGTAATGGCAATATAAACAAAGAAAATAATTTTAATTTATTATACAGGCACTACAATTTACTAAACAAACAAACAAACACAATTCAAATCTGACTTAAATATTGCAGAACACAAGCTCCCGTAGAACTACAAAAGTAAGTTTGGAAAAAATAATAATAAAAAAAATGACCAAAATGTCAAGACAACGATGAATCAGTCATCTTCAAAATTGTTCCTCAGGAGGTATTCAGCCTGCAACACAAACACAGACCAGGGCTCATAACACATGGAGAAGTGGAAGGCATTTCAACAACCAAAGAAAGGGGCAGAAATTACCAGGAAGTCCACTGGATCATCTGCTTTGGCTCTGCAACACTCCAGCAGCCCCTGAGACACCGTGGGCATGACATACTTCATCAGGTAGTTTCGCAGGGGATAGGAGCGGGCTTCCAGCAGCTCGTTCTCCTGCTTCCTCACCTCAGTCACATGCTGTTTCTGTAAGACACCCAAAGTTCAAAAAGATTTTGTATTCCTAAAGAATCATGTAACCTACGCTAAATATTTATTATTTGTTTATGAAATTAGATTAAACACAAAACAAATGTATTGGCCTACAACTACAAAAAAATTAAACAATATGCAAACACTGCACCCAATAGTTTTGTGCCACTCATTTCCTCGGCTAGTATGTGAGCCTCCATATATATATATATATATATATACCCACCCACTTCTCCAGTTCGATGGCCAGTTTAGCTGCCAGGTCTGCCTCTATGCGCTCCCTCTCTGCGGCCTCCTGCTGCCGCTGCTTCTGCCTCTGGTGGCTTGCTTTGAGCTCCGCAGCTTTGTGCTCCTCAGGGGAAAGTCCATAGTTCTTGGGTTCACCGATGAGGGTGATGATCTGCTCAGTCACCACAAGATTGTCACGGTCCACCGCATCACTGATTTCTTTCGAAAAAGCATCAGAATGACTTAGAACAAAACCATGACCATGCTGCTGCAAGTTAATTTATGATAAAACAGTTCGTCCTTTCATACGTATGTACAGTACTTTCTTGCACAATTGTAAATCACCTGTTACATTTGCAAGGCACGTCGGAGTTAACATGTTATTGTATTTTGTACGTATCTTTCTGTGTCTTTTAATCACCTATGTGTTCTGGGTGGATTTCCAGCTCATCAAAGTAGTTGAGGACAGTCTGGTCCTCGACGTTGGCCTCTCTGAATGTAGCCAGCTTGGCCAAGAACTCTTCTTGAGTGTAGCCCATTTTTACTGCAGTGCTCTCAGGCAGGTTGAGGACACGCTCCCTCAGAAACTCATCAGTAGCATCAAGTGAGAAAATATATTCTGCAGTGGAGACATAGGAATGACTCTGGGAGAAAACTAGGGGCATTAGTGCCATCTGTGCAGGCTGATTGTCTGTAATTTCATTTAGACCCACCTGGCATAATATTTGCGTTGAAGAGGTGCATTCCCGGCCTTGGTTCCTGCATTCCCATACCAAATTCATCTAAATGAATTACAGAATATGATAAATACAAATATAATTTTAACATAAATGCTAAATGCTACAAGGGTAACATAGACAATATGTTGGTCAAGTGTGAAAAGAGGGAAGTGAGTACCGTAGAAAAAAAAGTCTTTTGCCTCCGAATAAGTCTTGGGGTAGCCATCAAGAACAAACCCATGGTTTTGGCAAGGCATGGAATTCAGCCTCTCTCTGATGAGGCTGAACTTAGTATGTTCATCCAATTCTGCAAGGATAGATAGATAGATAGATAGATAGATAGATAGATAGATAGATAGATAGATAGATAGATAGATAAATAGATAAATTTAGACAGTTGGAAACTACTTATTCTTTCTCCTGCATATGGCATCTAATTAACAAGCCATACGTCTTCATTGCTCTGAACAACATCATAATATTTTAAACTACTGAAAGTGATGGGGTATTAAAACATTTTTTCCCAAACAGAATCACGGTTTACCTATGTTAGCATTACTATAATGTTCCCAGAAAACATAGTGAGGCAAAATGATCAATGTAAATAATGCATTATTTTTGGAAGCATTTGGCCTTTAAGAAGAAATTTGGTTTGAATCAATTAATAGCTGTGTTGTTCAAGGTCACTGGTTTCTGTCGGTAGGAAAAAGAATGAGAAAAATTGATACAACAGACAAAACAGCGAATTGGCAGCTAACAGTGACCAAATGGGGCACAGAAACTTAATTCCAGTTTCCTTTTTCTACATATGCTTCATCTTCAATGCTGCTGCTGGTTTGCTATTCTGTCTTTGTCGTATTAAAGTTGCTTTTCCCTACAGAAAGCTCTTTGTGACCTTGAACAACTGATTGATTCAAACTAGATTTCTCCTTTCAAGCTTGAAAAGAGTTCAGTTTTACTCCTCTTACCGAGTTTTGTAGCATCAGCTTCATTTTCAGCCACAGGGAGCTGCAATAAAAATAAAAAAAATGTTAATGTTAAAAATGTTTTAAAAAAAATCCTTGATTTCAGATTTACACAGAAGATATGTTATGTGCCCTATGCTATAGTTGGGGGATTACCTACAGCAGACAGATAGAAGCTTCAAAGCATACAAGGAGTTATAGGAATGTCTTACCAAAGACTGAATCTTTTCCTCAAATATGGCCTTTGCATTGATGTGATGAATTTTGTAAAATTTGCTTAGTTTTTCAGCCACGGACGTTTTTCCAACAGCGGGTGGTCCAAGAATGCAAATTTTGATTGGCTGCATGGAACAGTGGGAGAATGTGGGGAAAAAAGGTTCTTACTGTAGCTTAGAGTGGACAGACGACCCAGATTTCCTGGGACAGTCCCCATTTTTGGTGGTCTGTCCCTGGTAAAATACAAAAAACCCCACTTTGTCAGGCTAAAATATGACTTATTATTTTCATGATATTGACTGTAGAGATAGGAAGAGAGAGGAACGTCCCTGGATCTCAAAGAAAATGCAGGGAAATGTCCCAATTTTCATCTGAGAGATCCAGTCACCTTACTGTAACACTTATGTAAATGAGACGTGAATTGGTCACAGATAAAACTAAAGTCATTCCAAAAACTAACTACTAACAAACTTACCAGTAACTGTCTCGTCTTCTTGTATTCAGTAATGACACGACTTATGTTTTCCACAAATCCAGTTTCACAAACCCAGTGCACATTGAGACTATTTTTCACAGAAACGGCATCAACTCGGAGATTGATGTTTAAGTAATCAGCATCTGTTGCCTGTGAGACATGACAGAGATGACAGAGATATACATTTACATCAGTTCCCGAGGATCCCATTGCAAAACAAACAAACAAACAAAACAAACTTGATTGTCCCAAGAGGGCATTATATCCCGGTATAGGCTACTTCACATACCGTTAACACCTTTGCTTGTACAGCTGTCTCCTTTGACAGCAGTTCAGTTTTCCCAGTGCCAAGGTTGATGCTGATTGCCTTGTATGAGGTTAATTAGAAACATACTATTAACTAATTCCAATAAAACAACACAGTAATTTATGCATTATATTCACTTTCAGCTCCACTTGTGGATTTTTTAAATGTCTGACCTTTATTATTTCCTCCAAAGTGTTTTTTGAATCATCCACAGCAAAAAAGAAATGTTCTTTTGGCTTGTGATCAATGATATTTTGAATCACCCTTAATATAAGAAATGTATTCAAGTAAATACACATGCATACACCGTAGAAAAAACAGTGTAGACAACATAATTAGAGAAGGCACAGTAGTATGTCATATGCATAAAAAATGACATAATATCCATAAAACAAACATACCCTGCTAGGTCATTGATGTGAATAGTGGGGACAATATTTGCTCCAGACCCATAAATGGGAAGTTTTTCCACTTCTCCCACCCACGCCATCTAGTGGGGAAAGTTTCAAAAGACATCAAATTAAGACATACCTTACAGAGACGAGCCTGGTAATAAAACCAGCATCTCGTTCTCCACTTCGTTTAGCACTGAAGGGAGATGATATCGAACAGAAGTGCGTAGGCAGCCATGGCCAGGCTATACAGAGACAGTCTCATTAGATCCCAGTAGAAAACTGTCCTGGTACCTTGAAAAAGGGGTGGAAGATTTCCTCTCCCATGCCATACTGCAGTGCTGATGTCACCACATAGGTGGACAGCCGAGACTTTTTCTGAAAGAAGATTCGGAATGGAGGCAAGAAAGCATAAGTGCATTTTTAGGCAGAAGACACAAAAATGAATTTGAATTCCATTAGTACATGATATAATTTATTTATGTACAACAACTACTTTACATTTATAATGTTACAACTGATGGAAGCAAGATACATGGTTCATTAAGTATATAACAACCTGTGCATGCTATGCTCTACTTACAGTCTTACCCAACCGAAGCACAGTTTTCTCAGCAGCAGAAAGTTCTTTGAAGTTAGCGTGTGGCCTTCGTCTCCTGAAATCGTTCTCAGTCAGCACAACGTCAGGGTCATCCTGATGGAAAACATTTACAGTGACACCATTATGTTAATGTCCTGTTGGGCAAAGCGAAAATAATGAGCTATCATTACAAAAAAGTTACTGACCGGATCTGAGGTTTTGGTCAAGGCCCATGTCAGTAGTGGTGTCACCAAAATAAAGATCTTTGGGACTCCGAAGTGCTCAATGTAATCATGAAGTTCTGTTGAGAGTACAAAGTGGAATACAATGTTTTTCACCAAAGCGTGTGTGTAACAAATTAACTTGCTAGCTATATTATCAATGGCGATACAAAGCTGATTAAAAGAGAACTTTAGCCTTTCCATGACACTGGCCAAATGAATAATGAATTTCACGTACTTGAAATGGCCCATGTTGCTTCATTTAGTTCATTAACATCTTCTGTAATGTTATACACAATGACATCACAGTCAATTAGGCGTTGGTGAAGTTCATCTCTGTCATCTGACTACAAGAAAAAAATACAGAGGGCATATTATCTTTTTAGCCATCATGTCTTGGTGGAGCATACAACGGCATAGCATTTACCAAACCATAAGGCTTAAATTTATCGAATAATCCATAATCCTTATTTTGCAGTGACAAAAATGACAATAAACTCTAAGCCTCGCATTTTCTTGACTAAAAAGCTAGCGTGCATTGCGCATTGGATATGTTATGTACATAAGATATCAGAGTGTTACAAACTCACGGAATATTCCTCTACTGTAAAACTTTGTTTTTCTCCGTCTAGGTTCGCTACAGTTCCGACGACATGAAACGTTTGATGTAACGTTAAGTTACTTTTCTCCTGGAAGAGACTGGTCTCCTCTTCCTCTTCATTCTCCTCTGTAGATTCGCCAGGGATACAAGTCGACAGAATCTATCACGAACAAGAATCAGAAAGCCAAACTATGAGGAAAAAAGTAGATGCCTTTATTATGAGATTACAATGTAGTACCATTACCTGCGCGATGTATTTTGATGAATAAGAATCAACCTTGTTCACAAATATTCGTTTTGTGCGTTTTGCAACTCCTCTATTGTCGGCCATGATCTTCCGTTGCTATGCAAAAGCGTCTGTTGTCAAGGGTAGGCCTACTAAAGACAACGCGCATTGTTGTCTGCACGTCCTTGGAAAAAATGATAAAAAAAATTGACAGACTACTAATACGGCCATTATTTTATTCCTCTTTATTGCAAAAAATCATAATCATGTATTGCACAGAAATGTACAGGCATGAGGAACGTAATTAAAAATAAAGAATGAAATGTTAACAGATCCCAAAACACTCATAATAGTCACTTTTCCAATCTAAAATCAGTTGGTCTACACATTTCCCTTGATCTTTAGGTTGTGAACAACCTATCACATTCATTAAATTTAATTTAAAAACATGTAGTCTACGTCGCATATCAGTAGAAGTGAATTCAGAGAATCTTCTTGAAAACAGAAAATTCAACCTAACTCTGGAATGCTGGTTTATAAAGGGTAGGCTCGCAATTATGTGCTTAGATACCACAGTATTCACAACGTTTTTGAGAAGAGTAGCCACTCAGTCTGCTAGCACTTGGAAGTTATCAAACTGGGCATATTCAAAGGAGGCTGTTCCGATGGCAGCCCATCCATTTTTGGGGTTTAGAATCACAGCATTCTTCCATAATATGTATCCATTCAGCATTCCATAAGCAAACTGCCCCTGCAAAAAAAAATATCAAAACATAAGCATTAATTAATTAGTCAACAGTTTCTGAACATGGTGAAAACAGTGTCCACATGCCTCAGTTTTTCTTGCTGACTATTACCTTGACTGTGAGGCTCAGGGTATACCATTTGCCTGCTCTCGTTCCTGATAAGCCCTCTGCTCGAACCATATTCCCACCTTAACATAAACAAATGTGATTCAATTTCACAGTCATGGCAAAAAAATACATGTTGTTAATCTATCTATCTGTTGATCTGTCCATCAAATCTATGTATTTCAATATTGTTTCAATATTGTTTACTAAAGTGCATCACTTACCAATATCACTGGTTACTCTGTAAGTGCCATCTGCAAACACCCAGAAAAAGACTCCCATAGCCTCCCTGACAGACTCCCCTCCCTTATCCACTCTTGCTGCAATGAACACTCCTCCCGTCTTCATAGTTTCGATTAAGACATCACAGGTCACAGTCAAATCACCCCTGAAAATCCGTGGAGATAACCATTATCTTCTGTATCACACAAGAAGTAAAGCTCGAATTCCATCGGATTCCAAGAGATTTTTTTTAGAAGAATAGAAACAGATTGCGCTCAAGAAACAGGAGAGATGACATGACTCCCACATGACTGTCACAGAGCAGGGTCAAAGGGACATGTCATACTCATCAGTTTATGCTACAATGACTGCAAACAAGTGCCAAATGAAAGACTAAGCACTTAGTGTATGCATCCACTGCATTGTTGCTCCCTCTATAACTTTAGTAAATCCTAGCACTACAATGTTACAGTGTATGGACATCATCACACTGACTGATTTACAGAAATATTATAATCATACTACTTACAGCATTAAACATCACTGAAGGACCTGGGAAGAAACTGGGCAGAACACCATCACAAATTAAAATCTAGTTAAAGCATGACACTGGTTAGTGTAGTGTCATCAAATTCCAATTAGCTTCTTCTAGCAGTGCTAATAAGGCTCCAATAAAAGTTTGGTAGGTTTTGTGGGTCTTTCAAGTGGCTAGTAGCCTGACAAGCCAAACTATGACATCAAAATGTATAGTCTGGCCACGGCCGATAGACTGGGCATAATCCTAGGTGGTGGAATCAGCGGTTGCCTTTCAAACTAGATAGCACTATGACCAATCAGAGCGACGTCAGGAAAACAGCAAATACGTCCTTTAAAATGACTGACTAAAGCACTTTTGACCTCTGCTCAACTTTCAAAGAAAAGCTAAGAAAGTCTAAACGGCCGCTATTCCTTGGCCCAAATTTAAGACGACCCTGAATATAAGACGACCCCTTTTCTCAGACTAATTTTTGGGGAAAAAAGAAAAAAGCTTTTTTTGTAGACCAAATTTGGCCTTACACAGTAAATTATTTTATTCGAAAATGCTGTTGAAAACTAATTGGAAAACATTTTAAAAGGTAGCATTTTTTTTATCATTACTACAAATCAATACATTAGATCAAGTTAATTAATGAGGATAAATAGTAGTAGTAGTTACAGCCCTATCATTATTGTGCTAAGCCCGCCCAACAACATCTCTACAACACATCTCTACAAAATAGAGTGTGGTGATTAGCCTTTCCAAGCCTTAGTAAGGCCAATAGTAGACCTACTAAGGTCTATTTGCTACCGCTAGGGTGTCTCTAGATTTCTAGGCTAGATGGCTAGTTCACTATTTCACATTACACCGAAACTCCATAGTGTTATTTTAACAAATTAACGACTGCCTCTAGTCAAATGAGGTCTCTAATCAAATTAAGTGAACATACCAGTTATGATCTCCGATAACACTGATGGTCTGATCTGCGTCATTTGCCCAGGCTATTGGACGCTGAGTGACAACCTGTCGTAGTGTAAAGACATGAGGTCCTGGGTCAGTCAGGTTTTGGAAGTACTCAAACACACCGGTCTGATCAGCAAAGTAAGGAGCCTCATCAAAGGAAGGATTGCCTATATGGGGAAAAAAGGCATTAAAAAAAAAATCAATAAAAACATCTAATACTTTTCCTCTCTTATCACATCAGAGTGAAACATATGTGCTAAACAACTTTTTCCAGTGTTATACACTGGTTATCAAGAAGACAAGTCACAAACATGGCTAATGTAGTTCATCAGAGAGGCCTTACGGACATCGAAGTCATCAAGATATTTTTTAGGGAATGGGGCTGAATTGGGTGGGTCTATGTAGTGGCCCTTCTGTCCAGTCGTGATCGTAGTTAAGGTGTAAACCTCATCAACGCCTAAGCTCAAGGTGAAGAATCCATCAAACACCTGGGGGAACAGTCAACAGAAATTACAGTTTCAGTTTCTCTACCATACCTTCACATAAATAAACATAAATACAGAATGAGTACAACGTATAACTCACTCTATTACACACAAACGTGCGCACGCACACCCCACACACACATAGACAAAAAAGGCAGCTTTGAAGATACAATGACACACAAACACATGCACACACACACAGGCAAAATATAAGAGTTATATAAACACTTTTACCTTAACAGTCTGTAGTTTCTTGAACAGGGCAGACTTTGACTTAAAGTTTTCAAAGTCAAATTTAGAGTACCACACCTGAAGCTCCAAGACTGTTGCCTAAGGCAAGTGAAAACAGGACATATTCAGTTTTGGATTAGAGAAGGAATCAGACCAGAGTTATTAACATCTGAGGATGACTGGGAGGGTTTGACTTACAAAAGAGCCCTTGAGATGAAATGTTGCATTCTGTGGGGAAACACTGTAAGGTGGGAGCGAAGGTCGGATGCATTTGGAGTGATCATGAGTCTAGGAAACAGTAATAAAAAAAATCAAACAGCGATCATTCCCAAACTTCAGACAGAGCTTTGATGTAAGACATGTATTGGACACTTTAGTACACACTCACCATAGTTTCAATGATGACTGTAAGATTGCCTTTGCCATCTGTCAGAGCAACATAGCTTCCACCATGAGTGAGGTTTCCCACTGTCTGTAGATATCTCCAGCCTGGCTTTGCAAACTGAGTGGTATGAGCTGTAATGCAATCATAAACAGAAACTAGAGATGTAGGTGCAGTTTCTAATAGTTTCATTTTATGACTAGTTTCTTGAGTTTAAGTCAATGACGCGAAACTTCTTTAAAAGTTTCAACTGTTTACTGTTAATCGAATAGTTCAAATCACAAGAGGGATGTTGCAAAAAAAAAAAAATCCTTAAATCTATTACAGGGGATTGGTTCAGTTCTGTGTAGTCACGGTCAAAGACTGTTGCACTCTGACTCTCTACGTCACTCACACAGCTTACTGCTTCAGCAGAGTGATGTCATGTCAAGTTAATTTAAATAAGCAATATTAAACTTAACAAGTAACATTACAAATAAGCAACAGTCCTTTCCAATATTCAAAGTTAACATCAGACATTATACCATTTTAATGATAATTCACTTATTTCCACTATGGCTCTAACTGGAGATCACAAAAACAAAAAATAAAATCCTTTTCATTGTGTAATTCTAATATATAGAAAGTCAAAAAATGAAGAAAAAATAGAGACAAAAAGAAAACAGATAAATCTGTTCCACACCTGTTATCCATATGGGTGACTCCACCACATAGTTCCCACTCCACGGCTCCTCTGCTGTCATCAACCCATCCCGTCCAAACGAGAGGTCTTCATAGTAACTTGCAACCAAGTTCCAGGATATGGTGCTAAAAATAGAGTACAAAACACAATGGTAGAGGTGAGCTCTACTGAAGCCCTTGACCCTCTAAAAGGGCAGGCACATGCAATATAAGCCTGTTGAGATGATGGGGTGGGGGAAGGTGGGGAACATACGAAGTCATCTTGCCGTTGACATAGTTCTGATTGAGAATACGAGCCCAGCAGCCCGCACCGACATCATTGTTGAAGGTGCTGTAATCCTCTGAAGACCAAAGTGTCTTCCTGGTCCACAAGGCCTGGGGCACGGTCTTTGTTCCTGGGTAGTGAACCCTGCGAGTGAAAATATAAAGTTACCATTAGCATCTTCTTCATTCTGCAGTTGTATGAATAAGCACTTTAAATGCGTTATCTTGGTGTTGTCTTGAACATATCTTTGGCATTCTTTGTCATATTTCTAACATTGGCCACATGTGGTATGTGATATTATACTAGGGCCAGCACAGTGTAACTTTAGTGTTTATCTGGAAAACCCAGATGTGTTGTTAATTTTACATCAAAATGGCATCACATTCTATTTCTGGGTACATTTTTTATGTGTTTGTAGAAGAAACATGACACCCTCTTGGTTTTATTACAGCTAACATATGATTCCACTTTATTAAATGATGTCCACATCACTTACCCAATAATGTCAACAGCCCCATAGAGATGGGGATCCAGTTCCATGGCAACAGATATGTCCCAATTTCCATCAGCAGCAATGATGCCCACATCAGTAAGTCCAGCCTTATCCAAAGTGCTTCGCAAAATCTAGTCAAACAAGAGACATAACTACAGTAAATTAAAAATACTTGAATATTTGCAGAGTTTGAGGGGGCAAAGGCATGTTGGATACAGTGTCTTACCTTTATGTACTCAGCATCAAACTTCTTTTCATTCCATATCTTTGAAAGAGCAAAGTGATAAATTCATGTTTTTATTCACTTTATCAAAGTTAGACCAAGATCATTTGACATGTCTGATGCAATGATGCACAAATAGTGCCATGTTTAGACACACATTCTGCTGACATCAATGGAAGTCCAAGACATAATTTTGGCACATTTGATACCCCATAGGAGAGAGACACATAATTCACTCACCCCAACATAGTCAATGTTTAAGTTGTGATAATGATTTGCTCCAATGATCCATGACACAACATAGCTAGCAGTGACATCAGGATTCTGGTAAGGTGAGCTTTGTTCTTTGCCCACCCACCGAGGAAAAGCCCAAGGAAGGCCTGAGAAAGGAAACAAAGCAAACACCTCAACCACAAACACTTCCTAAGTCAAGAAAATCTAATCTCATTTTCTTAATTTCCTTTTACAAAACAAGTTTTCGCCTTGTGTTACCAATTAGAGTGATATCAGGGTTCCTCTTCTTGGCTTCCTTCATTAGCCACCACTCATATCCTCTGAAGTAGTTCTCGTCCCCTTCATAGTGCATGTGTGAGGGCTCTGTTCCATCTAAGTATCAACACGGCTCATTTACAAATGCAAATAGTTGACAGTGATTCAATAAATGTTTGCATGCAAGAATAAATATTGAACAAGATCTTTTTTCCTGCATGTGACATTTTCTGTGTCATATGATCTCTCATATCATTGTTTATTTCTGCATGTGTTCAATCTTACTGTAAATGCTGCAGAGTCTGACTAAAGTGTGACAACACATTTGGCTATGTGGTCAGAGGGGCCTTGAACAAGATGTGTAAATTTCACAAGTCTGCTCCCGGTTTTGCACTCATTAACTCGGTGGCTTCAGAATATAAAATGTGATGGGAAAATAAGTTGCAAATGCCAGTGAAATACCTTAATTTATATAATATGCATATCAGTTACAGAATTGCACTTTTACAATGGCACTTCTATTTGAGTGATCATGTCTTGTCTTAACCTACCAGTAGTCTGTGCATCTCCTCCGATTTCAACTTTCAGAATCTGTAAGGAAGCCCCAAAGTCGGGCTGGAAAAACAACGGGCTGCGATTAAACGACGTGTGACAGCTGGCTGGTTGTTTATAGATTACCGAACAGTGAAATACAAGTACCTTGAATAAATAGTCTAGTATTTGGCCACGATAGGGTTCATCGTAGTTAACCAATAGTCTCGTCGTAGCCTAAAGAGTGGAAACAGGCGTTACGACAAAAAGGTCAAATAGTAGCCTTATCATATTGCGTTCAATTAGGCTGTTGGTTGATGGCAGAAAAAAACTTACCCCTCCCCCGCTTAGACCACCAATTCCATCAAATCGTCTCCCAAGACCGAGCTGATCATCAACAACGTAGAACTCAGCATTAATTCTGCCTGCACACAGTGCGATGAAAATCAGAGTTACAAAGTAGCCAGAGGTTACAAAGTAGCAAGAAGCCATTTAGAGAGGAGTGAAACGGAAGGCATTTCAGACTGAGTACAAAACTAAAGCGGTTGTATAATGGTTGAAAAGCCACAAAATTGTGCTCAGACACAGCCTGACACATGAAATGTCATATGACCACCTTACTTCCTTATTGCAAATTGTTTGGGTCTGTTCGGGCGCGTCATGGTTGAACCTAGCGTATAAATGTCGCATTCTCTAAATACTGCTAATTTTCCATAGAAAATGATATTCACTAAGCTAACTCGTCGTTTAGTAGCTATTTAAATGCGTTTGGTTTTCTTTTCAGTTTTCCCCTAAAGGATACTGACTTTTTAAAGAGGAACTTTTTACAACCCTTGTCACTTTATTGTGAGAAGAAAGCTATTTGCAGTGGCAAAAAAAAAACCAAGACGTTGACAAAACCGACGAATTTTTGCATTAGCAGCGTTCGTCTATTCCCATGAGGAAAGATTAAATAACAGTGATTATATGAGCTCGAGCTCAAATACTTTACATTTAAGAAGTCAATAACATGCATGGCAAAAGAAAGTGTAATATAAATATCAAATGAAGTCCTTTAAATGGCTCTTAATGACATGCAGAATAAAATGCCTGTATTCCCTTTATTGTTATATGTTATAGCTTAATTGATCCCTAAAAGATAGAAAGAGAGAGATTGATTGTGTTTTTTTGAGCGTGGTCACGCCTGTCTTGTCTGTATCACCATGACAGCCATGGCCTAATCTCACAATGGCTTTGGTATGACAGACAGTCTGGATCATAAAATGAAGCACCACTTGCATACAGTTGCAATGCATCTAAAACTGTCAGAGCCCTCTTGTCTTGTCAGTCAATTGGCATTGTCTGCCATAATCTACTGCCAGTAAATGTGCCAAACATACATATTACCCAGGAAAGTATTTAAGTAGGTATTCCTGATTATCATGCTTGTCAACACCAAGACTACCTGGAAAGCTTGACAACAGATAGCAGCTGGAATGGTAAAAGAGACAAAGTTGTTGATGAAATGTGATAAATTAAATGGATGCACTGGCAACAATAGAAACACTTAAATTTGTTTTTAACAAAACACTGTATGGACATCAATTATGACATGTTAATGACTTTTGAGTTACCATTTAACTTGGAAACGGATTTCCTAAGATTTATGGTGATAACAAAAGTCACCTACCACTAGCTAACAACAACGTTTCTTTTAAGATCTCCCCCACAATTTCTATGTTTTTGTTGTGTTTGGACAAACGGCTGAACTATTTTTGGTTATAGACACATTTAGTGGTGGGCAACAAAGCCATTGTTCAGAAGAGGAATGAATGTTAAAGAGCATTTGTGACGGACAGCTGTGACCACACTTGAACAGCAGTGGCAGTCGGGGCAATGAATTAGACAGCTGTCTTAACCAGGCAATAATAGTGCTTTCTATATCTCTGTACAAGGACAGACCACCTAATATGCTTAAAAACACTCGTTCCTTTCACAGAAGCCTATTGTCTTCGAAGAATGATATATATATATATCTTATTGCAGATAGGCTACAGTACACAATAAATCTTTCTAACATAACTTGAGCTTGATAGACAGAGGAGTCCTGGCCCAAGGGGTCAGTGACATTTGACAGACAATACAGCAATGCACAAGAGTCCTGGTGGATGGCGTCTACCTACTATCTATGCCGCAGTTGTAAAGAAGGTATAAAAATAGACAAGCCAGGCCAGCAAGGGGGACTGTGTGGAGTTCAAAAATTCTCTCACATAATCCAACTATGCTACAGACTTCAAGCCTATTCAGTCACTCTGCATACCTCTCAGTGTGAGTCCCTTATAAAGTATCAAAGTCCAAGTTTATTAAGCCATAAATGTAGATACTAGTACACTTTACTTTGCTTTACTTTAATATTTGAATTAGATACAATACAAAAGTTGTGTTTTGGTCCTATCCCAGTCTGACATTCTCAGGTATTTCAAAAGATAAGTAACATTTATTGCAAACTTTACAAAGCCACTTTATTCACTCTTTTTCCCTATAAGAAAAAGAAATATATTAGGAGATTTAATAATAAACAGTCCCATCCCACCATATTTGGATGCTGCCAAATATGCTTCCTAAATGCCACCACTGTTACTTCATAATCAAGGTAACAAGGAGAACATAGTATTCTGTTATGTAAACTCAGAGCCTTGAAATAGAGAACTAGGTCAGTGGCCTTTTCACTAAGCTTATTGGTACTATGGGACCCCAGTGGATGAGCCCCTAACTCCAAGACTCTATATAGGAAAAAAAAGACTCCATTTCCTCATAGGGTACCAGAGACAGCAAGCGTGCAGTGGTGGAGGGAGGGTCTCTGTGGGGAGGAAGTGGCTCAGTTAGAGGTGACGAATAAGGAGCTTGAGCTGCCGCGACGGAGCAGGGGCACAGCGCTGATGTGCAGCCACTGCCACCTGTCACCCAGCATGACCCTAAAAGGAGAGAGCTGGACCAATCAGGGGTGCTGGTGAGGGTTTTGCCACCGGGGCGCTCGAGAACAGTTGTGGAAGAGGCATTACCCCCCACCTCTGTGTACACATGCGCGTGCACACACACACACACACACACACACACGCATGCACAAACACACACACACACACACACACACACACATACACACACACACCACACACACACACATGCACACACACACGAAGACATAGACCACTCTCTTCAGCTCAGCAGTCTGGCATGTTTTGAGCCTCCACATTCCTTACCAGGGAATAACAGAAGAGGAGGGGGGCACAGACCCTATTCCTTAACCAGGCCTCCATGTCTACGAGGAATCCCCTCACCCTCCCCTCCCCAACCCCCACCCTTGACAACCCCCCCCCCCCCCCCCCAAAAAAAAACCTCATATCTAATTACAATAGCCTGGTTACCGTGACGTCCGATCAACGCCACTTTTCAGAGACAGAAACGACAAGATGAAACTGATACTTAACAATGTCTCTTTAGTTCCCTTTTAACCTCTAGACTGCATCCAGTAAGGAAATGACAGATTGGCTTGTAGTTATGTGAAATGATAAACTCACTAGACTCCTGCCTCTGGTCTTTACTGTGTTACATGATTATTGGACTAATAAAGTCAGGCTGTTTTTATAATTGATAACCAAATCAGACTTCAAGTATAGTGGTGCATCATAGATACCGATTTAACAATGCACAAGAAGAAACTCATAGAGTAGATGGTGTTTATACCAAGATAAAATAAGAGTATTATTCTGTAACATGACATGGTGGTTATTAGGGCTCAGTATAAGTCATACAGTATTCTAAATTTATCCTTTGATTTGCCCAAACTGTTGGATATATTTTGAATATTTTACACATTAACTAAATGAATAAGATCGAACTGTGAATATACACTTCTATGGAATACACTGGATTGATAACTACATAAAGTAATGAAAGAGAAGGAAATCTCATTATCATCAATAAGCATATTTGGGACAACAGAATGTCCACGTTATTTTTGTAACAGGGACTGGATTCCTGTCTCCTTGGAAACATCTCTCCGTTTTAGTGGCGTCCTGTCAAAGGCCCCTGTCTGAACTCAAGGATGCACGTTTACGTGGGTGACTTTTGGGCAGCTCTTATTTGGGCTTGTGTGAACCCCAGGGCCCGCCCCTACCCTCCTACCCCCCTGGAGCATGGGCATATTTAAGGAGTATCCGAGACCCTCGCCCTTTGTCCCAGAGGAAACTCCAGTCTTGCAGTACAACTTGGTAAGTGACTTCCACAGCCTGTCTGTCTATGGACTACAGCAGGGTTATGCATGTTCTAACGAACTAGCAGCTATGTAAGAAGTTACTCTGAACTAACAGACCAGTGACTGTATGCAAAGAACTAACAGGCTAGTGACTGTATGCAAAGAGAATAGCTGCTGCATATGATACTGAGAATTCATTTCAAGAGGATGAATATAAAATACTGTGGCTAATTCAACTACATGTGACTACTTCAGGAAGGGTACAGAGAATGAATGAAGATCTGCATAGTGGCATAGTGACAGGATGAAGAGACAAATGACTCCACTGATTTGTAGAGAGCAAGGAAAGTTTATTTGAGTACCTAGCATTTAATGTAAAGTCAGGATCAAAGGTTTCTTTGCATCAGCAGAAATATTTCAGAGAGCTACAAAGATGTAAAGTAAGTTTGAAGTAGAAATGAAGAAAGGAAGCTTGGTTGCGCAACAATTATTCAAGGTGAAAACATTAACCTATAAATGTGTCAGGGAGTGAGGTCCTGCAAGTTCAACTGTGTTTTGTGCCTTACTATAAAGGCCAAACACTCAGATGAAGATTGCTGTCAGTTACAGAACTATTTCAGCATATGTCCAATACACAGCAGGGCTAGACAAGCCTTCCCAGAGGGGGCAGCTGTGGCTGGATGCAGGCTCTGCAGTCAGCTGTCAGTAGACAAACTCCTTCAGCTGTGAAATAGCTACAGATAGGAGACTCAGGAGGGCTGTTGGTTGGAATGACAAGAGCTGATGCTCAAAATAGTAACTTGAATTTGGGGGCACTTGGTTTTGTCCCTCGGTTATCAGCACAGGAGATGTTGCTTGTTGCATGCTTTAGGGTGCCATTTGCGTTGCTCAAAGAATTATTAGTTTTCTTTCGATCAAGGAGTTTATGACAGCAAAAGTAATATTTACATTTGATTCGAAGCCATGTACTACCAACTTAAAATGGCATACCACATACTTTTCATTGAAATTACATAGAAAAACTCACAGCAAATCTAACTCTCGTGACAGCTGTGTTTACCAAATTGTTGTTTTCATTTTGGGTCACTGTAGACCATCCCAGAAAAGACCAATCATGTGTGACGACGACGAGACTACCGCCCTTGTGTGCGACAACGGTTCTGGCTTGGTCAAGGCTGGGTTTGCCGGTGATGACGCTCCCCGTGCTGTCTTTCCTTCCATTGTTGGAAGGCCCCGTCATCAGGTACATAACTTGACATACACTCACCACTATCCACTAAACATTAGCCGTTATGGTAAACACACATTTTGTTGCAATTGAATGCGCCAGCAATGTTATTTCACTGCCAGTTGACACTATACATGATGTCTTTCCAACAGGGTGTGATGGTGGGTATGGGTCAGAAGGACAGCTACGTCGGAGACGAGGCCCAGAGCAAGAGGGGTATCTTGACCCTGAAGTACCCCATCGAGCATGGCATCATCACCAACTGGGACGATATGGAGAAGGTTGGTATCATTTGAAATGCAAAACATGGCTTCACACATGCATTCACACAGACAAGCCTATTTAGATTAGTTTGGATTTGTATAATTGATTATCAGCAAAATATGCATCTATTATATATGCTCAAAAGTGAGCTAAAGATTTGTTTAGATTGTATAGTGTAAGTGTAGTATAGTGACCTGTATAGTGTCAATTTGAATGAGTGATTAAAGATAGCATAAACCCTGTGTTCAAAACTTCTCTGTCTCCTGTAACCCCTGTCAGATCTGGCACCACACCTTCTACAATGAGCTGCGTGTGGCCCCTGAGGAGCACCCCACCCTGCTCACTGAGGCCCCACTGAACCCCAAGGCCAACAGGGAGAAGATGACCCAGGTGAGAAGGTGTCTGTGTGAAGCTGTCAATATATTTTCTGTCTCCTCCATCAAGGTCAAATTCCTGTCATAGAGAGCATGATCTGTACTGCTTGTGTGCTTAACATGCCTCCCTTCACTTTAATCTCCTTGCAGATCATGTTCGAGACCTTCAACGTCCCTGCCATGTATGTGGCCATCCAGGCTGTCCTGTCCCTGTATGCCTCCGGCCGTACCACTGGTCAGTATATCCTGGGACTCACTCGCTACCTATTGCAATCAGTAGGGGCAAGTTATTAGGTTAAGTCAAGTTTATGTCATCCATAGAAACGGATTGCAGTGCTCATACTCGTCTTAATGCTAATAAAAACAATTAAGCGTAAATGCACATACAACCCCTGTAAGAGGGTGCAAATAAATTATTACAAATACAGCACAAAAAGAGCATAAACATTATATAAAACGACCATAAATACACTACATAAATACAAATAGACCATAAATATAATACAAAGATTATAAAAATGTACATTTAAAGTGCTTGTTGTGCTGTCTGGTAGCCTGAGGTAAAAAAGAGAGAGCATACCGCTTAGTTTGTGTCTCAGGAGGCCTTAGTCTCATGCTACGTTCCAGAACCCTAACTGTCAAAAACTACCTGTCTATTATATATTTCATGAGTAATATAAACATATATTACTCAAAATGCACCACATGGTTAAACTAAAACTAAAAATATATATATTTCAGGTGTGATCATAATGAAACATCATGTGCAGAATTCCTGCCATTTATGCTCAAATTCTACCAGTCTCATTATTATTGTCTTCTGCTCCGACTAGGTATTGTTCTGGACTCTGGTGATGGTGTGACTCACAATGTCCCCATCTATGAGGGTTATGCTCTTCCCCACGCCATCATGCGTCTGGATCTGGCTGGTCGTGACCTGACTGACTACCTGATGAAGATCCTGACAGAGCGTGGCTACTCTTTCGTGACCACTGGTAAGAACTCATGAAAATAAGAGAATGAAATTGTTTCACCTTTAAAGCAAATACACAAGGATGAAAAATATAAAATCATTTCTGTGTTAGAATAGGTATTTTAAGTTTACAGAGTATCTTATTAGGATGTGCCTCTGTCAAGTTGCCAAGTGTATGCTTATAGCATACACATAGTTTATCTAGCCTATTCTGGTTTAAATGTAACCCCACCCTATAGTGATCAGGGAAAACACTCTCACACTTGTAAATTCTTGTCTCTCATAGCTGAGCGTGAGATTGTGCGTGACATCAAGGAGAAGCTGTGCTACGTTGCTCTGGACTTTGAGAATGAGATGGCCACCGCTGCCTCCTCCTCCTCTCTGGAGAAGTCCTACGAGTTGCCCGACGGCCAGGTCATCACCATTGGTAATGAGCGTTTCCGTTGCCCTGAGACCCTCTTCCAGCCTTCCTTCATTGGTGAGTTTCTCCTTTCTTTCTCCTATAGTTTGAATATTAACATTTAGTAGAGTATTGCCCTCTAGTGTTCAAAGAAAAATGTGCAAGTCAGCAGATGACCACAGTTTTCCTGAAGAAAGTAGCCTCACTAGCCTGTGTCACATCATGTCCATCTTTGTCTGCTTAATATGATAGGTATGGAGTCTGCTGGTATCCATGAGACTGCCTACAACAGCATCATGAAGTGCGACATTGACATCCGTAAGGATCTGTATGCCAACAACGTCCTGTCTGGTGGTACCACCATGTACCCTGGTATTGCTGACCGTATGCAGAAGGAGATCACTGCCCTGGCCCCCAGCACCATGAAGATCAAGGTGAGCTCTCTCTGCTGTCATTCTCAGGCCACTGACATACATGAAATGCTACTGCTAATTAGATTCATTGAACTACCAAGATTGAAGACCAAAAGGCCATAGTGCTCATTACCTCACTTCCTCTTTTCTTTTGCCTCTAGATCATTGCTCCCCCTGAGCGTAAGTACTCTGTCTGGATCGGTGGCTCCATCCTGGCTTCCCTGTCCACCTTCCAGCAGATGTGGATCAGCAAGCAGGAGTACGATGAGGCTGGCCCCTCCATTGTCCACAGGAAGTGCTTCTAAGCAACAACCAACACAACCATCACTCCATCCATCATTCTGTCTGCATTTGTACTGTACTGTTTACTGTATATACATGTCCTGTTTTAATAAAAATAGTTGCCCATGACAGTACATTGACTTTTGGTTCTCTGTTCTTTACTTAATGCATTAGATATGTTACACAAACATAAGTGTTAAAGCCACATTTGTTTAGGTTCTGTCAGTTTAGACAAATCATTTCACAGTCAAGATGAAATTTATGGATTACTCATAGGCTACTCATATGCCACTGATACTAGTTACTGTAATTTCTGATAATTGAACAGTGAATGAAAATATGAAGTTGACCCCGATGAAAAAGGGAAAACGTAAAAGAAATCAAATATTAGGATGATAGAAAAAGAGTTTCTCACGACACAAAGTTGAGAGTAGCCTACATTTAAGGGCCTACTGTTTTGTATTACATTCGCCATAGCATCATGATGCTATCTATCTATTTGAAATAAATGCATAAATCAAAAACATTTCTTGAAAAAGAAAATGCTCTCTCCTTGAAACTTTTAACTTGGTCTGCAACCTGGCAAAGAGATGAGAGCCCTTGGGGAGCTTCCCGTACGTCACAGCTGATCATCCGGGATAGAGGGTGAATGATTTCAGGTGACTGTTAAACAGTTAACTGTTGTTTTTAAAGAAACCTTGTTGTTGGTTTGTATTCCAGATTTTCGTTATCGGGCTGTACATCGGTAGGCCTAAACAAAGATGAAGATATCCGACGTGAATGTAACGCGCATGGCTGTGATGCAGCGTCTTCAAATTGTTTATGGAATCAAACTTAAGTCTTCACTGAAAATTCACGACGATTCGAGCGCTGGGACACCAAGCCATCTGGAGGTATCGGTCTGCACATATGTAATTAATTTAATTACTGCAACCTTATTAACGAGGCGTTTTTTTTTTTTTAAAAAGTTTCGCGTGCTCGACTGAAATATTGGATGTGCGTATTTTAGAGTTAAGTTACCGGTAGATCTGGGTTCCATTAATGCATGGATTAAAAAAAAAAGCCAACAGAAACGTGCTCTCGCTCTAACTCTCTTTTTAACTTTGTCTAGACAAAAGTTTTTGGTGTTCCACTGGAAAATATGTATGCATGTGCAGTAAATGAGTATGGACTGGTGCCAAGGTAAATTCATATAGTTTCAGACAGTCCATAAAACTGACAAACAGCAAAAGTTATGCCTCTTTAATACATGGGTCTTCTGCTTGAATTTGCATCAGGTTTTTGGTGGACGCTTGCCAGCATCTTTCAAAGTATGCCGACACTGAGGGCTTGTTCAGGAAATCCAGCTCTCTCACCCGTCTAAAAACCCTAAAGGTGAGTGTATTAAGTTTTCAGTTTTCATCTTCATTGTAAAAGATAAATACAATAATTTCATGGCACTTTCTTAAAAAAATAAACAAAACAGGCCAAAGTGGATCAGGGTGAGGACTGCCTTACCACAGCCCTCCCTTGTGATGTGGCTAGCCTAGTAAAGCAGTTTTTCCGTGAGCTGCCAGGCCCCATCTTTCCAGTGGCATTGCACCAGGCCCTGCTCCAAGCACAGCAGCTCCCCACCGAGCAGGCAAAGGCCTCTGCCACCCAGCTGTTGTCCTGTCTCCTACCCAAGAGAAATGTGGCGACTCTCCGGTTCCTCTCCTGCTTTCTCAACAGGCTTTCACAAAGGTTTGTTGTCCCATCAGTCAATCAAAATAAGATGTATGGTGGTTGAATGATGACAGACTTTCAATGTTCCATCTCAAACTTTCCTTTGTGGTTTTGTTTCAGAGCTACCCAGAATAAAATGACTGCTTATAACTTGTCATTGATATTTGCCCCAAACCTTTTTCCTTTCGACACTGATTCAAAGTCTATTGAGGGCCATGATAAACTTGAAGTTGCTGTCATATACACCTTCATTGAAAATGCCCATGTCATTGGTAAGACATTCATTTTTCTCACTTGATCAGATGTCCTGTTTGGTTAGCTTTGACTGCTATTGGGCCTGTTACAGTTTCCATAGGGCCTACTGCTCTGCAGTCAATCTGTAGATTTTATGCAACATTTTAGCATACTGCAAGTAAGCATGTTTGCTAATTTGTATTGTAAGCTATTTGTTTATTTGTTTTAAAATATGTTTTTTCCTTTATTTTTTATAGGTGTTCTTCCTGATGATGTTGTAGAAATGGTCCCTTCCCTACTGGATGCATGTTCGTTACAGCAGATGGACTTGGACCAAAGGAGGAATAGGAGTGGAAGACTCTCTGATGCAGGTACTTGATCTTCTTAATGGTTCTTATCTGTCCTAAATCAACATCATATTCAACAAAGTATAGCTTCTGCATAATTTTTCAATGTGCAGATTTGTCAGATGTTAAAGCGGTACATAGTGCTTCAATAATATCTGTACACGTTAATACATACATAAGGCAGACACCATAGTGCAATGTGGAGTGCTCAGAGTGACCGTATCAATGATGAAACAGTTTTTCCTGTTACAAATTAAAGTGCCAAAATGTCTGTAAAAAAGCTGTTCATTTAAAGGGAAATTAAGTCACTTGTTCTATGTTAGGCACCAGTCACACTACAAGCAAAGGATAAACAATGCTTAGCAGTGGGAATTGAGGTGCCATTTTGCCTTTGTATTTACATACAGAAGTGTCTCCATTGCAAAGCTGATGCTGCCATCCCCCGTTTTAAATCCACGTAGACTGCTTCCATCCGCTTAATGTTTATGTATGCAGTCAGCAACCCATCTATTCCTGCTGTGTCATGGCTGGTTGGGTCATGCTTAATGGATCTTGTGTATGAGTTTAGCTTTGTTGACATCAGTACAGTACAAGACTCCCAGCTACAGTGGAAGGCGCTGTTTGCTGTCCCCAAAAGAGGGACACCAGAGCAGAAAAAAGAGGCCTAAAGAGAGACGAAGTCTCTGCTTGGGGATGCTTCCACGAATTCTTTTCAAGTCGGGTAAAAAACACACACACACACACACAGAGGCATAGAATACAACTTAAATCAAGTAGTCATTCTTCTATACTTCTATATGGGGAGAATACATGTGTACACAAACACACACACACACGTGCACGCACACAAACAAACACATAAACACACACAATCTACTTTAGAGATTATTGTATAATGTACTTTGTTTTTATTTTAACCAAAGGAACAGCTGATTCATGTCCTCTGGTAACTGAAAATCAAGGACCTAGCAGTTCTGCAAAAAGAAAGTGTGTATCAGTTTACCAAAAAGTCAGAAGGTAAGTTAAAGGAAAAATATGGAGTGAAATGCTCTCTAGGGCTATTTTTGGATGAGTTCTGTAGAGAACTTTTTATAAGCCAGTATTACCTGAAGTTGTCTCACTGTCAACGGCATCTTGAGGTAAACGTCCAAAAAGCCTGACCTCTCTCTCCCTCGTTCTTCTTGTGAGTCCTCTGTATATTCAAGTTAGAATAACTAAGGCAGTCAAAGTCAAATCCAGCACACTCCACTTCTAAGGGATCCTTAGACATCTTGCAGTAGTTGCTTTACCGCATACTCATGTGTACAGAGCTTCTTCCGGCAATAGTGTACACATGAGACATCAGGTGACATTTCAAAATTCCAACTTGTTTAGATTATGTTGTTGTATGCAAATTTCTTTTAATTTCGACTTAAATGTTCATAGACCTCTACAAATTTGTGCATTTCCATGCACTGGCAACCACAAAGAATGTTGGTCGACTTTTACAGACATTTACCTCAAGATGGTGTTGACCGCAATCGACAACTTCAGGTCATGTACTGGCTTTATAAAAAGTCCTCTACAGAATCTGTCTGTACACTTGCAGAGTTAGGGACATTTTGGTTTGTCCGTAGAGCCCTCTTTTCACTTCCACTTTCTCAAAACGCATCCGATTGACGTGATTGTGCTACCAACTCAATGTATGAACTGCTAACCATCCAAAAAAAGCCCTAGAAAGCATTTTACTCTGGTCATGCCTTTAAGCATGTTTATGTCTAAGATATTCAACTTTCAGTGCTTAAAACGTTTCAAGTATTTGCTCATATCAATGCAGACACATTTAAAGATGTTTCTGCTATCCACAGAGCTGTTGAAGAAAACATCAGCTGTTTGTCATTAATGCAGACGTATTTAAAAATGTTTCTGCCATCCACAGAGCTGTTGAAGAAAACATCAGCTGTTTGTCATTAATGCAGACATATTTAAAAATGTTTCTGCCATCCACAGAGCTGTTGAAGAAAACATCAGCTGTTTGTCATCAAGCAAACAGGAGGAACATCATGCACAAGTCCCAACAGATTTGCCATCTGCACTAAACCTGTCCACTGACACACCTGTGAGAAGAACTTCCAGAAGAATTCAGAGGTCTGATACGGCCCCCAGAAAGAGGTCCTCTTTATCTAGCATCCTGAACACATTGTGCTGTCTTTCTGATCCACGGCACACCGAGGAGCCTGACCTGTGTTCCTCCACAGCCTGTGGCCTCACCCAAAGTGGTGGCAGTGTGTTAATGGATTCTCAAAACAATAACTCATCACAGGTCACTCCTAAAGTCAGAGATGAAAACCAAGCATGTTCAGGGCCCACCATGCCACCATGTGTCACTCCAGCTGGCTCAGCTTGTACCTTGAGGACTTTGTCTCCAGTGGATATAAGAGCATCTCTGTTTAACACCCCCATCTCCCAGCCACTCATGCTTGGGCAGAACTATCGAGAAAGAGAACTGAATATGACTGAGTCGAAATATAAAGTAACATGTCAAAAAACAACTGAACTTGGTCATCATAAGGATTTTGTGGCATTTGAACAAAGTCATGACACATCAGAGGAAGAACTGCTGTGTGGTGCTCAACTAAACACGACATGCAGATCAGAGCCTCACCAGGACCCAGAGAGAGAGTGTCTGCTGAAGCAAAGTGCTTGCACTGCACAACCTGTGTTGGGTACGCCGACAGCCCCAAAGCCTCACACAGGAAGGGTTGCAGCCCACGTTAAAATCTTCAGCAGCCATAACCTGGGATCCCTAACACCAACAGCCAATCGATCACCGATTCATTTTCAGAGGACCCCAGTTTACCAGTATGTGAAGAGGATGAACTCCCTTATGGGGAGGGGTTGTATAGAGCGAGGTAGTTACAGAGGGTATCCTCAGAAGCGTAGGTGAATGAATGTGCTAAATAGTAATACAGATTGATTCCAATTTATTTTAATTTTTAATTTTTATATTAAGTTAATTTGACATACTACAAACCATTCACTTCAAAGTTCAGACAGATTGTACAAAATTTTAAATGATTTGGGAATTATTTATTTTTTTAGTGATTTTATTCTGTGTTTTGACATATTGTTCTTTTTAGGGGTTATTCCTCATCCTAATGTCTTCAGCCCTTCATTGTTTGAAGGGGATGTGTACTTAGAACATTTGTTTTAGCGTTAAATAAAACATGTCGTCATGTAATCTTAATTGACTTTGTCAGACTTTGGTTAATTTATGTACAGACATATAAATGGAGCCTACTGAGCATTCTGTTTGTTTAACTATAGTATAGTGATGGAGGACCCAGCAGGTGTATTTACAAATTGAAAAATGTGGTAAACCTGAAAAGGTAATCTGAGTGCTAGAGACAGACCACCTGGTTGAAATGCAGCGAATGTAATTTTCCATCTGTTTGAACCAATGGCAATCCAGGATATGGTTGCAACCAGAGCGCTTAGCAACAGTGGTAATGTAGGCAGTGGACGGTACGGCATTCCCGTTGCACCTGTCTTCTGTCACTCGACCTACACTACATGGTGAGTAAACAACGCCTCCACTTAACAAGTGATGGCAATTCTAATGGCTTCATTATTTGCTTGCACTGATGTCATTTAAACGACAGTAATTGTGGTTATCTTTGACACAGAATGTGCCGGATGTCTTATGCATCCTCCATCTTCTCTAGGAAGGTCTAGACTGCTTTGTATTTACCGATTATGCAAACAGAGAGAACACAATTTGGTATATTGTTTTCATTACTACGCTTTAATGCAAAATCGTTCTTGTGGAAACCCTCATGACAAAATAATAGATGTTACATTGAGAAAGATACTAGACACGATGTTAATTTCTGACCGTGCATATTTCCGCAATTATCATTCCCTGTTCTGCTGTTTTCATTTAGAATATGCCTGCTGTAGCGAAGATATTTTCTCTGTTATAACAAAGTGTAGGCCTAACGTAGTATTCGAACATAGTAAACTACGTCATATTTTCAGTAGGCTACGCGTGGGCCACACTGCCGAATATTACATAGTCTATCGTTGCCGAAATTACTGAAGAATTCAGGATGCTTCTTTTGATGGATATTATATAGATATTCTTAATCTAAGCCCTAAATCGGCTTTCTATGGTATTTTATTTTACAGTGAGCGTCAGTGATGGATCCGACAATCAGGAGGACACTTGCCGTTTTGCTGAGCTTAGTGGTGGGTTTGTTGGCCGTTATGTCAGGCCACAGCACCCGAACGACGGACAAAGTGTCAGATGGCGATATCCAACGCCTGCTTCATGGTGTGATGGAACAGCTGGGCATCGCGCGCCCCAGGGTTGAGTACCCCGCGCATCAGGCCACCAATATTGTGGGGCCACAAAGTATCCAAGGTAATCTGTTTTTCACACTGAGAGTTACCTTCATGCATGGTCGGAATAACTTAGTAGTGTGCATATTAGACCTGGTGTCATTTTCTGTGAGCGCACCAACGGTGTCGGTCTACCTTCATATCGCCATGTTTTCCCACCTTTTGCTCACCAGGGGGAGCTCACGAGGGCCTTCAACACCTCGGACCATATGGCAACATCCCCAATATTGTAGCAGAGTTGACAGGGGACAACGTTCCCAAAGACTTCACTGAAGACCATGGATATCCCGATCCACCAAACCCTTGCCCATTAGGAAAGATAGGTTTGTAAATGGACTGCAAAACTGGGTGTCTTAAAGGTGCTCCATTGCTGTTGTATGCGATCATGCATTATAGACCAGAAACTCTAGGGCCTATGCAATAAAAACAATACTATATCCTGTCAGGGATAATACAATAATATTATACACTAAATACTCAAACAATACTATATCCTGTCAGTGATAATAAAGTGCTTGTATATTATTAGTACTGCGCAACAGCTTGTGGTATATTGTCACAATCAGTGTTACATGTTTTCATGAGTAAAAATGACTATAAATAGTTATTCACATCATACAAATACGTATCTCCCAATCACTATAACTAACTATACTGATTATGATTATTTTCCTTGGTAAATCCTCCCCTCCGCAGCAGCGGATGGGTGTTTGGAGCACGCCCCAGATACTGCAGAGTTCAGTCGTGAGTTCCAGAAGCATCAGCACCTCTACGACCCTGAGCACAATTATCCAGCCGTGTCCAAATGGGTGAGTGAGGTTTCTTACATGGCAAAAATCCCTCCCAGCCAGTACATACTAGAGGTTAAGGTACTCTGGTCATCATTAGAAGAATATGCTGCTGGATTTCTATGAAAATTATATAATTAGTGTGATCTTAAGCTCATTCTGTAAAAGATTTAATGGATGAAAACATATATTTGAACAATGCCTCACTGAAACTGTCCCAGTTACCTTTGTGTGCAGTCATCATTATCACAAATAAATAATGACATTATAGCCATTATAGCTACCTTGGTAATGCTTGGATTAAAATACATTACAATCACCTACCACTCTTGCTGCAGTCTCACACTCTGCAGTTTTCTGACTTCATCCTTATTGATGACTAATCATGTTGGCTTATATGTTTCTGTCACTGGTATGGATTTCATAATTCTGTGCTTACAATGTCCATGTCATTGACATTTCGCATTGACATTGACCAGTGTTATTGACATTTTTATTTCATGGTGTGCATTGTTTTAAGTTAGTCACCTTAACTTGGAGACCACATTTTTATGGTTACATTATTTAGAATATAAATAAAAGACATATCTTTTTGATGAGTAAACCCCTCATTTTAAAAAGAAACTCATTATTTATTGTTTTCTTGGAGCCAGGGCATTATAGGAAACTATTGGAAGTATTTGGAAAAACGAAACAATGTACTATTGCCTAATACAAAACAAGGCAATTTGCTCTCAGAGGACAGAGGTAAAATTCCTTTCTTCTCTTTTAGAACAAGGAGCTGTTGTATGGAAAGCTGAAGGGAGGATCAAAAAGAAGAAAAAGGGTATATTGTTGTCTGTCTTAGAAAATCTGTTGTGTGATCTTTGTGAAACCACATTACATCCTGTGCTGGGTTGGTTTTGAAGGGGGGGGGGGGGGGTAGACTTTGGGGACTGTTAGCAATTCAGCAAGTTCACTGACCATATTAACCCAGACAAAGCTAGAATAAACACAAACATATCTTACACCCTTTGATTTTTCACATTTCATTTCATCTTCCAGAGCGTCAACCCGTACCTGATGGGCCAGCGGCTGGATAATGTGGTTGCCAAGAAATCAGTCCCACATTTCTCTGAGGAAGAAGACACAGTCACCAGCACCCCAAAGCCTTGATCCACATGTCATCACCTTTACATTACAATGCTAAAACAATGTGTAGAAAGGCAAAAATGTAGTCCAATAATTTGTCACTGAATCTCAAAACTGTTAGATGGGCTCATCCTCAGCCAACACTTGCACTCACTTTGTGTTGCACTCATACTGTGGTGCGGGCTGTAGTAAATTTCAATTCTATCAATTAAAGTCTAACTACGTTCTTATGCACAATTCTGACTCTCAGTTTTCTCTCTCTCTCTCTCTCTCTTCTCTGAGGGAGGAGGGTGGACGTGTAGGCGTGGACATTTAGGTCATCATGCTAAGGCAATGTACTTAAATGTTAGGCACCTCGGGGGCAGCACAAGTTGTAGTGTGTGCCTTCCATCTGAATCAGATGAGCCGTGTGTTTGAGCTGTCTTGTATCACTATTCCGTCAAGTGTTTATTGACATCTCTCCATCTGATGCTCAGTCGACTCACTACGAACACTGATTTCATGTTCTCGGCTTATGGTCAAAAGTTCGACAGGTGAGCGCAAACATTTTCAGGCGTAATATTACTGACCGTTCGTACTATTTTTTGTGTACCTATGATTATGCTCTAATAACAATTTGATTCTTCCAAATTCTCATACAAAACGTGTATTACTGCATGACATTAAAATTATGTTTTCTTATAGCCTAATGGTTTGTAGAACAATATTGGAATCTGGAAATTCTGAGTGTTGGGAATTCGGTAGTTTGTCTAAAGTCTACTTTTTACTTACTTTTCAACACAACGGTTTTGCGCACAGCAAAGGGGTCCAATTCCCCAGCAAATTTCCATGTGCCGGTTTATAACTTAAACTGCCTTTCCATCTCCATCCAAGGATGAAGAGAGAGACAGCTATTGCTGCGGTCGTGGTCTTTTGGCTACTTCTGAGCCCAGCGAGGGGCAGGGGGACCGGGGGATTTCAAGGCGCCATTCCCCATCCCAATAAATACAACCCAAACCAGTCGGAACAATCACCGCAGACACCACAAACCATATTCCGTGGGATGGGGCCGCCTACACAAGCTGAGGAGGTGCTGGATTCTAGCCAAGAGGCACTACATGTCACAGAACGCCGCTATCTGAAGATGGACTGGTGCAAAACGCAACCCCTGAAGCAAACAATCCACGAGGAGGGATGTCTCAGTCGCACGATCATCAACCGTTTCTGCTACGGACAGTGCAACTCTTTTTTCATCCCTCGACACGTCTATCAGGAGGATAGCGCGTTCCAGTCGTGCTCAACTTGTAAGCCCAAAAGTTTTACCACTGTTACGTACACGTTATTCTGTCCCGGAAAACAACCAAACACCAAGAAGAAGCGCGTCCAGCGCGTAAAACAGTGTCGCTGCACGTCCATAGATCTGGATTAAACCATCACTTTTTAATTCTTTTTAATGGACTGCTATGTTCACCCGAGACAAAAGGTGAGGCACTAAAAGGACTTGGCAGGAGACAGCAATATGACACGACTGAGCTCCAGAACCCTTGTCTCTTGTGCGTCTGGCGGTAAACTGAGGGTCCAGTTTGTCCAAATGCATGTAAACTACAGGCGTAATTAACGTAGGCCTACTTTCGTGAAGACATACTTGCTTGTTAATGTAACTGATATTCTCGGCATGGGGAAAGAAGGTGGGGAGCCTTTTCGGATCGCATTTTATCTGCACAAGACAGAGATGTGTCACTCAGCAGCATATTTCCACTGTGTGGATTTTTAAAACAATAATGCACGCTAATTTATCCCTAACTTGTAGAGACATTGTGATGAATACTACACAAAGGCCCTACGTTTTTCATGTTCTACGATTTCTCTTAATAATACTTTATTAAATGTATTTATGTTGTGTACTATCGTAATAAACATCTTTACATCTTCTAATAGCTGTCATTAATTTTCAAATGTATGACATTGATAAAATCTAGTTTAGTCATCAGAAAAAAGTTTCAATCAGTCAAAAGATGAATTTATATTTTAAACACTGATGTTATACCTTTCAAATTATCAAACATTGAACTGTCAAACAAAAGTATGTTGCCAAAAAAAACAGAAAGTCCTTTAGGCCTAAGTGGATCATTATTACTTTGCATGAGCCTTTTTCTGGTCAAAGTTACTTTGCATAGAATGCAAGTTGTGTGCATTTAGTCCAATGCTGCACAAATGATTCATTTAATTTTATATTGCACAGACAAAATCTAGACTGTATGATATAGAGAATACACTGTATTTTTAGTATTAAGGAGAGAACTGATTTTGAATGTTTCTAGATCATTGCTTCATCTACACTTTCTGTGGTGCTAAGACCAGTATAATTTCTTGTGGAACGATTTCCATTTTTACAGTATTCAGTATCCAGTCTGTCCCATGCAACATTCATTTCTAAAGTAGCCCATTAGTCACCAATGCCAACAAGTCCATGTTAAAGTGCTCTTTCTTGTAGAACTCCTAAGGCCCTCTTCTGTCTTCTCTCCTTAAAGTGCCGGTAGTAGTCTGGATCTGCCATTCAGAGGGGCGCATTTCCCTAACATATGCCCCTACACTGATGCACAGGGTTGGGAGGGTCTCGAGGCTTTGCCCAAGCAGCAGGATAAAGAGATCCTTTCGGACTCACGTTCCTGAGCTGCCTCGTTCGGTTCTTATTGTTCTCTTCCATCCTGGTTCTTAGCTGGTGCCCAAGTTGGCCTCTTTCTGGCGTAACCTTTCTTTCTGTTGGCAGAGGAAATGAGAGTTGTTATGCCCAAGCAGGTGTCATAGTGGTAGATGTTGCCTTATGGCTATTATTTTTCAAAATCTAAAGTTCTGTTTATTACTCTGTATTTATTCTTTAGAGGTAAATAAATCCCATCATGCTTGCAGAAGCCTTTTTTATTTCTGTGTCATACTAATGTAAGTATGCATGTTGAATAATAAAATGTACCAAATACAAGGCTGACAACTAGAATGTGATTTGGCTAACATCTATTTGAGCACCATTTTTAACATCTTTAAGGTCTGTGGACAAAACACTCATCGCATACAGTACATTTAGCTAAATTATGACAAATTACACATTTCCAAACTATAGGTGTATTACAGATTGTTGCAGCAATGCTACAAAATTGAGCCAAGGAAGTAGACACTTAGGAAATACTGTAAAACAGTATTCCATGGTGTTCAGTTGATTAACCACACTTACACAACCAGCCTGTGGGAAACAAGTTTATTAGCTGCTAGCTGGCTAAAGTTGAGGCACTGCTCCACAATGCCCTCTGAGAGGCTGAAGGTTTCACTTCACTCACCAGGCTGTTGGCATGGACCTTTCTTGTTTCCACCTTCTTTTCACCAGTGATGTTTTTGACACCTTGCTGGGCCTCTCTGAGCCTGCAAACACAAGATTATACATAGACACACATTAAAACCCTCAAAGTCACACACACACACACACACACACACACACACACACACACACACACACACAGCATGCAGCATAAGCTTGACAACGTACCTTTCACACTACAGCACACACACACACACGCACACCACAGGCGTCCTCTTTCTCACCTTTCCCTGGAGATGTTCTTGCTTTCCCGTTTCCAGCGTGTCTTGAAATCACCACAGAACTCAAACCAAAGCATGAAGACCTGGCCAGGTATCACCTCCCTCTCGCCAGACTTTGGTTTCACCCCAAAGTAAACCACAAGGTCATGGAAGCTGAATGGACAAAAGGAGAACGTGATAGATAGATAGATAGATAGATAAAAAGAGTAGAGAAAAAGAGCGAGAAAGAGAGAGGCAAGGGCAGGCTGTTTTAGTCAATTAGTGCATTTTATGCCCAAGGGCATGGCAATCAAGAGACCAGCAAAGTGTAGAAAACAACAAACAGTAGCAGGCCTAAGTAAAATTCTATTAATCTATAATAAAACTATAAAGATATGAAAGTATATAAAATATATTAATTAAGTGATCCCTGCAAGCTACAGTAATTAGAGAGATTGATAAAAAGTTATAGAAACAGTTGCCTTTGATTAATTAAGCAATAACATACATAGGTTCTGTGATATGTTCTAAATACTCCACAGATCAACTGCTAGCAGTAGCTTACACTAATCAAAATAGTGTAGATACAAATAGCTTAAATGTCAAAGTTGTCCTGAAAATGTCCCACCGTGCTTGTTATATTTTATGTTATATCCAGCTCTTACCTTTTCTGAGCACGAATGAGCTGATGTTCTGTTGCACCATGTTCTTGTTGGGCTGTAAGTCAAGACACATTTCAAGGTCAAACATAATCAGTGGATGGTTGAGGCTTAAGTGTATGTCAATAAAGTACACAGTATATAAAAACAGGTGAAGTTAAGGACAATGAAATGCAGTATACTGTAATACAGTAGGCCTACTTCACATACTGAATAAGCCTTGAATAGATGTAGACAGTACTTTGAAAGGAGACACCCAATTCAGACTGAATTTAGTCCAGACACTGGTTAATCCTTGTCCTGGACACTATTCCACTATGTCTTTAAATAAGATAATCTTAAAAAGCAAGCCGTCAGTATTGCACATTCATTTAATTAGACACTATAGGTTAATATTAAATTCCTCTGTAACTGACTCTTATCACTGTTCATGTCTACTTGCTGCGGTACCTATCATGATCACATTGAAATGGAGCCAGACAACAATTTGGTCTCTTAAAAACAGCCATTACATGTGCAATCAGAACAAAAAGGCTTTTCTTGTTGCCACGGTCACGTTGCCTTGTCCTGCCAGTAGAATCACAGGCAAACTGTGGGCTGCCTTCAGTTTTGTATTTCCATAATGGTGCCCCTTTAGCCTATTGACCTCTAAAGGCAATTTCAGACTCGCCGGCAGTCCGACTCTCTCTCTCTCTTGCCGGCAGTCTCTCAGGTGCTCTGCTCGACCTACACTCAAAAGTCCCAGTCATTGCCAAAATCTCTCTGATCCCTATCTGTACCGTCTGCCATCGGGACAGAACTTGGAGCTATCTAACCCCGGTAGCGACCACAGACAGTTATCACCCCCCCCAACACACACACACAACCTCCCTATCCCCAAAAAGGGCCAGTCACTGATATTCACCATAGAAACAGGATGTGAGTGTCTTTATCTATGTTTAAGAGACAATGGAATAATTATGGTGTGGGCCCTGCAAAGGCGGGGTGGGGGGGAGCTGTAGAGAGGGAGGGAAGATCTGCTGTCCCAGTTCAACAGGCTGCTTACAGTGGCTCATGACAACATTGACAAACAGAGACCTACTCTAAGATTAGGTAGACACAGTGGGTTCACGAAACAATAACTTTATGTAGGCACGGTTTACATTTTGTCAAAGACCATCCTGACAATCTCAGTGTTTTCAAGTGTTTTCATGACCATCCAAGTCAGTGGGGTCCACTTGGCCCTGTGACAATCACTTGGTTTGTGGAATCCTTCACATTTTTCATCATATATGTAAAAACACATCCTGTCTGTCAAGGAGGGTCATGAGTAAGCACTGAGTTGACACCTGTTCAATATCTGATGTGCTTACCATGTAAAATGAAATTCTCCATCTTCTCTTTGAATGGGTGGAGGTGCTCTTCAGATGAACTAGAACACACCTTTTGTACATCTTGTTCACAAACTATGGAGGAAAACAAAGGAAAATAATTAATCTACAGTTTTCTACATTTTAATTGTGCTCTATTTCAATGTTCAAGATGCTGTCTTCCACATAGTTCAATGGAGATGACTGCTTTCACAACTCACAACAACTTGTATACTGCTATGTGACAAAGAAAGTCTTCAACTTAAACCACTGGTTTTATTATAGATCCTGCTGACCACATCGAGTGTGTTGGTGCTGATCTGAGAACAGAGAAGAGGTGGATGGGGCTCCACCTGTATGGGAGTCAAAGGTTATCACCACGGTTTTTCTTGCATAGAGCCGGTTTAGATACAGCGATGGCGGCAGGAGATAACCAATAACCACTTCTCTGCCTGTGGCACCGGCCTGCTCTGTTTGTCTCCACTGGCTCGCCATTCAATCACAGAATCACAGGAGCCAGTCTCCCACTACAGTCATAATACACCCTGATGGGAGTGGACATGCTCGATCGACATCGCCTCAGATTAGATTACAAAGAATACTGTTTTCATTCGCCGTTTGTGTAAACTGTGGAGGCTGCTACCTGCAAGTCAGAGCGTACACTTGACCTGGCTTTCATGTGTGTAGAAAGTGGGGACTTCTCTCCTTTTCAAGCTGAAGAGGGTCATTCATTCACATGTAAACAGAGGGTCGGTAAAAAGTCTTGTCTGGAACTTTAGGGAGATCAGAAAATGGCCAATACATCACAGCAGCGCAGCTGTTAATTGAAGTTGATCACAAAAGAGCCCTGTTTTCCAGTTCTCTCAAAACAATTTTTGGTAATTTATGTAAAAAATGTCAAGCACTGTTAAGCACTTACAAAACAAACTTGGTGTGAAAACTGTGACGTGCATACATCCAACTGACTTAATACAGTGTGGCATATACTTCATAGGCACACTGTAAAATCGTTCTTATGGTCTTTTGAGGGAAAACAACAACTGGGGACCACGCAAAGACCCTGGAAAGAGGGAAAAAGAGAGAGGGAGAGAGGAAGAGAAAGATCCCTGTTGTGAAGAGAAATATGGTGGTTTGTGTTTCACACAGTCCTGCTTGCAGTGGATGTGGTCACCTTGAGCAGTTAGAAACCACAACAACAAACAACAACACGAGACGAAAAAGCAAAACAAAACAAAAAAACGATGAAAACAAAGCCATAGCACAATGTGGCCGCCATGCACAAACTAACCATCAGTAAGTACAAACAAAAGGCACAAGGTTCAAGGCAGGCATGGGGGCAGTTCAAACAGTAAGACAAAAGAGAGGGCTGTGATAGGGCAGATTAAGGCTTTTTGCGGCATTCAGCGTCGTCTGATAAGGACGGGCTGTTGAGAGCCAAAGAAAAGAATCTCCAGTGCTGATCTGTAGGACCCACACTGAACCACAGCAGATACAGTTTAGCATAGAGATAGACGGAGACCGAGGACAAAAAAAGAGAGATAGAAAAAATGTGTGTGTGTGAGAGAGAGAGATGGAGAAAGAGAGAGAGAAAAAGAGAGAAAGAAACAGAGTAAGTGAAAAAGAGAACAGAGGACAGAGAAAACACAAATAGAGAAAAAAAGAGTGGGAGAAAAGGGTTCAAAGAAAGAAAAGAGAGAGGTGATAGACGGAGGTAGAGAGCCAGAGAAAGAAAGAAAGAAAGAAAGAAGGAGAGAGAATCACCATCAAAAAGAGATAAATCTTCTCCACATGGGCGATAAGGTTGTGGCTTCCCTAAGATTATGTAAGAACACAGGGCCGCTGCGTTGCATCTGCACCCTCCCTCAGCCCGCCGCGACGTGGGCAACAGGAGCGCAGCATCGCGCCAGTGCGCACAAACACAAAGAATCTGATGGGCAGGATTAGAGTCGTATCTGCAAGGCGCCATGGCTGAATCAGAGAGACTCCACCAAGTCTCCTCTTCAGTGCGCTCATTCAGACACACACACACACACACACACAGACGCTACTATGCACAAACACACACATGCACGTGTTCCGAGAACTGGGTAGAATAAGTACACAATATCTTAAAACTGCACGCTTGTCTTGTCTGTTTTCCATTCAATGGTGTAAAAAAGGGCACCCCTGACAAATAGACAGATATAGAAAAAGGACTGAAACTTAAGAAATCAGCTGGCATTAGCTTCACTGTGGAGGACAAAAGAGTGGGCGAGAGGGCGCCGTATGAGCTTTGCTGTAAAAGGCGCAAAGAGAACGCATCTCCTTCAAAGCCTTCACTTAAGTGCAAACAGAGCTTTTGCGAAGGCTGTAGCACATGGCACTCCACCAAATTTGTTTGCCGAGGAGATTTCTTGTTCTTGAATTGAATTGAATCCTCACGGTTTTAACAAGAGTGCCAGAGTACGTTGACAGGGCCTTTAGGCTGAGTGGTGTCTCTCTCTCTCTCTCTCTCTCTCTCTCTCTCTCTCTGTGTGTCTCACACAGCAATTAGAGAAAGGGATTGAGTTTCTGCTAGTTATCATCCGGAGGGGCTCAACCTCTCCAAAACAGGGCCAGTGACTGACCACACAATAACAGAGTAAGACAGACACTAACCGAAGGCCTTGAATTGTTTGACTCACGGATGTAGTTCATTGTCATATACAACATGTTTACTGCTCTTGTGGTGTGCTGTCTTGTGGGTATCATTTGTATGTACATAGTGTGTGTGTGTGTGTGTGTGTGTGTATGCACGCACATGCATGCACAAATTTGAGTGTTTTGGGTTATAGTACACTCACTCATAGTTATAGTACACTCATGACAAATCATTTGCACATATTGACATTCACTGAGCTGCAGGATATAGTGTGATCACTTAGGCAGCAGGGAGTGGAGTCAGCTGGATTGACAGTGAGTCTGTCTGAAAGCCATCAGCTGCCTGACTGCTGTCTCACTGCCTTCAATTTTGCAATGAGTCACTTGCCATAGCTGTATCAAGACAGCAGCTAGGAACGCCTTCAACATTTGGCCAAATTACGGTATCATAGAAGGCAGATATGTATTGGCATGCCATATACCTGAATGCAAATACTATTCCATTATCCTAATGCGTTCTCTCTTCTATACACTAATTATGAACAGTCATGGGTTTCTCACTTGATAGGTCTTTCCCAAGCTTGCGTAGATCTTTGGAGAGGTCCTCAAATTTGACTTGGGCTGCCAGAAATACATCTTGAGGCTCAGGCAACGGGAAAGCACTCTTATCTGTGCCAGCATTCTGAGAGGGGTTGGAAAACAGTAGAGTCATTGAACTGCCAGCTTCACAGTTGAGTTACCTCAAAACAACTATGGATGCATCGTTCCTCACCTCATCAAAGTTGCGGAGGTAGTACAACACAACGTAGTCCACCAAACTGATGCGGTTATCCTGAGGGAGCAGTTCAAAATAAGCCAAGAACATTTCAGTTCAGCACAGAACACCTCGATCCCAACATTACTGTAATAACTGAAAACCTGATCTGGCTTTCTTTTACTGAAAAATGAGGCAAACTCCCAGGCCTGGACACAACAAAACAAAAAAATAAATATTTTAAAAATACAATAGAAAGAAGTGAGCTGAGGAACTCACCCTGCTCTTGACATCCTTGAGCTTGGGCAGAATCTCAAGGCCAAAGCCGTCAGCTTGGCCCCGGGTCCTGCTACCCCCATTCATGTAGTTCCCCAGAGCCAGAATGAGCCCAATCAGCTCACGCACGCTGTCTCTCTCCAGAAGACCCTGCAAACGGTCAACACCTTGTTCACTCTCCCAGTCAACAGAGCACGCTATTACTTTCTGGCCTGTGTCTGTCAGTAGTATTTGTATTAGTTATTTATGTAATGACTGCTTTGGCAATGCAGCTGACGTTTTCGTTATGCCAAAAAGGCAATTTTGAAGTTAAATTTGAAAAAGTCCAGAAGGAAGACCTCAGTAACATAGCTCTGGTCAAACTTTCTTAGTCCAGTTTAAAAAATCTACACTGCTCAGGATGTTCCAGGCCTCATTGAGCAGACACGTTTATCCAAAGTGACTCACATTTGTCCACTATTAATGAGGGTAATCTCCCCTTGAGCAATTTAGGACTAAGTGCCTTGCTCAAGGGCACAACGTTGGCAACCAGGATTCGAACCCACAATTTCCAAGCTACTAAATATGGTACATGGTTTTAGCAATGTTACATAAGGGATAATGAATGACACGATGTTCGTATATAAGAAAATAATGCATGATCAAGGTGGTAATTAGGCCACAACAAATAGTTCACCTAGAAGGGCATTATTCTGTCTATTGTCTATCACTATTGCTGTTCTGTCAAGTTGAAAAGTCTTGGTTTTCCACATAAACAAATTAATTTCCATGCTCAGATTGTATGCTGCTGCTAAGGACACGTTTGCCACCTTGGAGATTCGAGAAATGATGTCCACTTTGCGTCGGACTGAGGCAATGCCGTCTGTGAACACAGACTGAAAGATGAGACAGCGGGCCCGGCCAGAGAAATCAGGGATCTCAGAGAGCTCATACAGGAACCTGGACAGAGTGACAGAAAAAAAACAGTGTTGAATGAAAGTTAAACTGAATATCTAACTGCTTTTCTGTCTTCCTTTTTTAAAGTAAAGACCTCATCAGCATGGTAGGCATTTTGCTGTTTCTTTATTTCTCATCTCACAACAATCTGAGATTGTACAAAATTGGCCTCAGTAGTCAGGTGTCACACAGTGATGATAAACTATATGAAACATACGAAATAATATTGTATTAAAAAACTTTCTATCAAAAATGCTAATAACTGTTTTAGCAAATAAATAGAAAATACTTCATAAATTAAAATCTGAATTTTATGAGATACTCCAAAGTATGATATTGAAAAAAAAACAGAAGGGAAATCATACTGTTCAGGCTTATCCAGCAGCTTGATTTGCTCCTCGTCCGTCGTCTCGTAGTGTTTCCTCAGCAGCTCCAGCTCTGCTGCCTGGGCCCTCTGGTCATGGCCAAACAAAAAACAACATCAAAACAACCAATAAAGAGAGTTGAGAAACTGGACTAGAAAAGCACACTAGTGCACTGAGCGTCCATAACACATACACACACACACAAACACACACACACAAAATTATTTCAAATGTTCATGTGGCATATGTGGAATGTGAAAAGTGAATACTTGCATTTTCATACAAAGCCTCGATGGTCTCCAAGTCCACCACAGAGTTGTCCACAGTCAGAACAGCTTGAGAGGAAAAGCACAGTACAGTAATGGATCACCATAGACTGTAAAATTGCAGCCTGAATCATTTACTTCATAGGCTGGATTTGTGTGTGTGTGTGTGTGTGTGTGTGTGTGTTGGGCTGGTTGGGCATTAATAGGCTATGATGCGTACTTGGGTGTTTTGCCAAGAGACACTGTCATTAGGTAAAACGTACCACATAAAAAAGCTCACCACGACTGCACCACGGCTTTTTTTTTCTTTGAGGGGATAGCAAGCTGCAGAAATATGCATTACAAACCCCCCACTGTGTAGAGGAGGGGAAAGACGAAACCCAAGCTTTCACCCAGCTTAAAACTGATGAAAGGACAGCAGAAACAACAAAATATCATCCTACATCCCCAGTATCCACAGAGAGATCTCCCAGCTTCAGATCTGTGCCTCCAGACAACGTGCTTTTTGGGCTAGCTACCATTGAATAAACACTAGTACGGGATAAAAGTGGAGGAAGAAAGAGAAAGAACAAAGAATGGGGTTAAGAGAAAGAAGAGGGGAAAGAGAGAAAAAAGAAAGAAAGACAGAAAGAAAGAAAGAAGGCGAGTTTGTGGTGGTTGTAGAGGATGAACTGATATTGACAGAGCTTGACCGAAGCCTGTTAGTCTATGGCCGGCCAAAGCACTCTGGCTTGTCTTCCTCCGTACAGAGACATGAGTGGCAGATTCCCGCTCTGTGGATGTACATATCAATTTAAAGGCCACAGCTTGGATGCTTACCACTGGGGGTTTCATGCGCTGTGGGAGCAATGTGGTGGGTTGGAGGGAGGGGGATGGAGGGTGGTTGGAGGCAAGATTAGTGCCTTACAAAACCAGACAATTTGAACTACATTCATGCTTGCTCTACTGTTTTCCATTGGGGGGGTAAAAATATTTTTAAATGCAACATGCAGCAGAGGTTTTATGAAGGGACCAAATGTTAACGTGGTCCAGCCGTAAGGTCTCACAAATAGCCTGTAATATGCTGGCTCACCTTGCTTGATGTCCTTCATCTCCAGATGAAGACTTGAAATGAAGATGCCAACGGCCTGAGACCGCTTGCTGTCCAAGAGCTTGATGATCTAGAAAAGATTTGGGCAGCACATATGAGGCACTTCTTTGCCCTGTTTTCTGTTGTTTATTTTTTGTCTTATAACCTTTGAGCTCTAAAGGTTAAACAATGGACAAAGCTGCCACAGTGGTCTGTTGCAAAACATATTCTCTTGCCATTCTAAAGCACTGGGGGGGGGGTGTTTATGTGTGTGTGTGTGCGTGTGTGTGTGTGTGTGTGTATTTTTTGGGGGGGGGCAGATAATGGCAATGGAAAGTCCATTCCAAGCCAGGCAAAACAACAAAATGATCACATTTCTCAAATGGTCTTAAGTGTTTAGGAGGAAACATGCACTCTGGGTTCTCCTCCAGTCCTCTTTCTTTACAAATTGAACACAATTATGTTAATTTGGGGGAGATATTATAGAGCCAAGTGCAGCATCCTGTTATTAAAAACTGCGAAGACAATATATTCTCACTGGACCGAAGCATTAACCAACAATCTACATCAAACACAGGGCATTCTGGGCCAGACCTCGACTGTCAGCAACTTTTATTCCCTCAAGGAAACGACTCGGAACGTGGAAGATGCCGAGAAGAAGCACTGCATTTCCCATGACCAACATTTCGCAGTGAAAAGCCGACAACTACCTCCTGTTATCTCCCACTGCCAACATTTTAAAATACCTTGAAATTAGTGTCAGGATGCGGATTCTGCTTTCTGGTTATATTTTGAGTTCACAAATGTTGGTCAACTGTCTTTAATAGACTCTGGATGTTTTGTATTTGTTACTGTCAGCTATAATTGAGATGTGGACTATAATTTCACTTCAGTGTTTTGCTCAGGAAACTGTTTCTTACGGACCCATAACTCTAATTGTACTCTGCCAGGGGACTGCTGATGTAAATTAGTTCATTAACTCATGAAACACTGAACACCACATGGACACATTTATGCTTAATATTGCACATAGTCTCCTACAAAACAAACAAACAAACAAACAAATGTATGTTTGTTGACAAGGCTCCTCCCGTTGGCCTATTTGTGCAGCACAGGTGACTTCTCTTAGACGTATGTAATGCAAGTTCAGGTTACACCCCCTAGTGGACACATATTTCACCACACTTTCTCTGAATACATAGGTCGTGTTCTGACCTTTTTGGCCTTGTTCCTCCGCTCGTAGACCTCTGAAAGAGGCTTACGCTTGGTCTGCAGTGAAGTTTTGGCAAACAGGTCCTCGAACTCACGGGGGTCAACGATGTGTGGCTCCTCCAGAGAGCTCCAAAGTGTGTCATCACTGCAAAATAAAAAAGAAATAAACAGAAAGGGACAGAGATGAAGATACTGATATCATGTCTGTTAATTTAACCAGACATACATCAATGTCCAGCTGGCTTCTTCAGCAGAACAACACAAAATCACACAACTCTTTTTTAGTTCCAGAACAGCGGTGACTTGAAGGGGTGAGAAGACGCTACTCCCACACCCCACACCCCTTACCCCAAACCTGACTGCATGACACTTCGGTTTGATTTCTCTCCTGTTAAAATGGCTCAGCTCAGCCAAACACAGCAATAATACAGCCACTCTTTAGCAATGCTTTCACACAAGGCATTGGATTACAACACAGCAGGAAGAGGGAGAAAGCAAGAGAAAGAGAGGGAGAGGGAGAGAGAGAGACCGTCGCCAATGCTGCGAGCCCACAGAAATCGATACCACCAGCAGCGGTCCTGGCCTCTCTCCATCACCGTCTCAGAGACCAGCCCGCCACGCAGACCTCAGGGCGGCACTCATCCCGAAAAACCTCCCAAGATGGTGGCTGCAAGAAGGATCTGCAAATGCTAGGTTTGCGTTTCGGCGAGGCTCAGACCGAGACGCGCCTGGAAAGTTAGGTAACGGGCGGCAGGACCATTTGCAGCCGCGTGGGCGATGTTTCTGTCGGTAACACTCCAACACTAAGCCATTTTGTGGTGCGGTGTGTTTGAGTGATCCCTAACATGTTTGTTGATCCTTATCTAGCCCTTGGATAATGCGACAAAAGGCCCTTTCTTTCCCATGGTGTCCTCTCACCAAATACAATAAAAGTGACCAGAAATGAGTGGAAAACATACATGCTTTATCCAGGCTGTTTGTTGTGCCACTGACAGAAAATGTCTGTGGCCTTGGGCACAGTATCATTTGCATAAATACCCACACACACAAAAAAATCTATCAGGGTGGTGGGGTTGAGGGAAGAAACAGCTGATGCAAAGCAAGAAACCTACTTGTTGTCTTGAATCTGAATCCTCGTCCAGTAGAGGGGCTTCATGGGACAAGAAGGTTCCAAAGCTGGCTTCCTGGGGGGCTTCTCTAGAGGTGAACTCAGGGCAAAACCAAGTCCTGGGGGAGGAGGGGGAGGCAGAGGACTGCCAGTGTGTGAGTGTGGAGGAGGTGGAGGTGGAGGAGGTGGACCAAATGAAGGCACTGGTGGTGGAGGTGGTGGTATGGGGGGGCCCTCAGGAACGTGAAAAGCCTCTGTACAGGAAGTGTACGGAGAACCTGGAAGGGGAGTTGCTGGCAGTGGGGACAAGACCGTTGAACCTGGCGATGACACAGGTGAGGACGACGAAATGGTGGAGCACTTTGATTGGTGGAAAGGGGGGAGAGCGGATGGCCCTTGACCTGGTGCTGGCTCAGTTTTTCCAGAGAGACTTAGATTTAGTGAGGCAAGGTTGAGTTTTTTGGGTATGCTGTGAGGAGAGTTCTGACAGACATTTCTACACTCCTCATCCTCGATGGGCTTGATGAAAGTCTCCCTGTCCGTCTGGATGCCAACAGTCCGGAATGTTCTGGGCGGGAAGTCATCCTCAGTGGACACGCATGCATCGCGGAGGTCCCCGCGCGTGACTTCGTCTTTGTCTTTCTGCAACTCGGTCAAAGCATCCTCCAGACGGGACACATTCTCTGCATTCTCTCCACGAACTCTGAAGAGCTGCAGCTCAAAGTCTGCCTGTATGGACAGCAATTTACTGTCAGTCATCATAATTACTAACAATTAATGTAAAGCCCATGCTTGGCTAAAGGGCTGATAACTCTCCAATCAATCAGATTATGCCGATCAGTCTCATGCACTTGATTGGCCAGAATCTTTGCCTGTTTTTCATTACCAAATCCAAAACAAAGTGTAAACACTATAATTGTCTTTGGGAGGAACAATTACTGGAACAGAATTTGATAATAAGTGAATTGGGTGAGATTGGAATTGTGAATGGCGGCTTAAAAACCTCACTGACTGCTGTAGCCAAGAGGACATCGTCCAAACTTACTTGTAACTTTTCTATTTCTTCTTTGCATTCTCTCTTCAGCTGCAGGAGGGCTGCCTGATGTTCTGAAAATATGAACAAAAACATTTATGGAGAACCATGCAGATTACTAATAATTTGTTTACCTATATCACATAATATTATGATTATACTATGGCCTACAAAGGCACACACACACACAGGTGTCCACAAGGGGGCAGTAACAGCACTGTTTTACTGCTTGTACAATCATTTTCTTTTGGTGACATAGACACTTGTAAACAGCATAGGTGGTTGAAATGTTTGTGTACCTGCAGCAAGGAAACGTGAAACTGTGTGCAAAAGGTGGATACCCAGGCACACCCCAAAATGGCTAATAGTGAGAGTTTATCAGTCTGTTTACCGTGTTTGACCTGAACTCTGCTGAACTCTGTGACACAGCAAAAGTCATGCTCCAGGATCTTACTTGCACATCTGTGTGTTCTTCTTTGACTTCCATCATAGTCTTGTAATCATCCTGTGCTCTGTCTTTTCTTTTTAATCTTGCTCTCTCTCTCCCTGTCATGGGTCAATTATTTACCTCTGGGCTTTTTGTCATAATAATGTTAGCATGATCCTCTCACACTCCACAAATACTACGCAGTTAATTTTGCTCCCTATACCTGCACACTTTCTCTCTCATTTAATTTTAACATGCACTCCCTTATTTACTTGCAGACTTGCAAACACAACTTCAATGCATTTGTTACACCCAGTAACTATATGCATTTGACAATAAATGTTTGATTGTATCCTTGTATCTTTGTATCTAATCACAACATGTTCTAGAAGCAGAGCACAGTGCTGAATAGAGGGTGGAGGAGGTTTCTTGAGACGTGTTTGCACAGAACAGCAGTCAGGTGCCAGATATCAAGCTAGGGCAAACACTGCACAGACACTGGGCAAACTCCAACTCACTGCATAGCTAATTAGTATTGTGGAGGCGTCCTGTCCACCGGCTGATAATGAGAGCGCTCCTACCTGCTTCTGTGTACTTGAGCCCTACTTCTTCTTTGGGTTTCGGCGGGGGCCAGACAGCCTGCAGACGCCGGGGCGTCCTCTCCTCATGGTCCGCAGGGGAGGAGCTCTCTGACTGGAGATGGAGGATAGAAAAGTGAAGGCATGAGTGAGATTAAGAGAGATTTATAATAAATCTTTGTGCATTATTTATAACAAGTCAGCTGTGAAAAAAAAGAAAATGTGATGAATTGGCAAAAAATCTGCTTTAAAAATCACAAAAAACAAATAAATAAAACAAATATTAGAAATTAAAAGGGTATAATCGAAAGGTGCATAATCGAATTCATTACAAAATAAAAAGGCCTAAATTTGCTACACTAAGTTGAAGTCTTTTTCATAGAGTTCAGCCTACTTTTGAGTTTGTCTTTGGCGAGTTTCTCTCAAAGATGGTTCTCAGCATTTCTTTGTCGCTCCGAATCTTCTTCTTCAGAGCTTCCAGGTCTGCTCTGTCTAGGGTGGGCTTCTTCATTGGCTTTGGGGTGAAAAAGGCCTTGAGGGCATCAAGCGCTGACTCTGGCCCTGTGGGTTTCTTAGTCTCATCAACCGGCTTAGCAGCAGGAACTGGTTCCATATTCTCCACTGCCTCACCCACCTCCTCCTCCTCCTCCCCTTCTCCTTTTTCCTCTTTCTGCTGCTTTTCCTCCTCCTCGTGCCTGATCTTCCCTTCAACACTCTCGCTCCCAGTCTGACTTTCATCCATCTGTCTCCACTCTTCTGACTTCTCCTCCATCCTTTTGCCTTCTAGGTTCAGCAGCTGGGAGAGCTGCTCCAGGAAGCTCCCCCTGGGTTCTCCTAGTCTCTCTCTCGCATGCTCCTGCTCAGGGAACAGGCTCCTCCTGAAGGGCTTTGTCCTCTGGTCCTGGGGGACCAAGGGTTTGTCTGTGGCCTCCTTCTCCTCACCTGCTGATCCCCTCTTGAGGAGCCCGCTGAAGATTGATGGCAGCTTTGCGGGTTTCTCACGAGAGTGTGCAGAAGAAACGGCATCAACTGTTGGTAACTCTAAGAGACACACAGGGGAGGAGGGTTTGTCTGCTGCCATATTGTCTTTCCCTCTTTTTTCAACATCTGCTATCTCATCTTCTCCATCTTTTTCACACTCTGCAGAGTTACTGTTCTGTATTGATGGATGACTTTTCTCATACACACTGTGAACCGGGTCAACATAGGCCTTGTCTACATTTAGATAATCTCTATCCCCTGAAACATTTGGTGGTGCCATTTGGGCCATGCTGCTGATTTGTGGGTTCTTGTCTGGGATGGAGGGTCCTGTCCCCTCAGAGGTTGGATTGAGATCACCAGTGAACTTTTCACCAATGGCTGAAACATCTGTGGAGAGGCCCTTTGCAGATTTATCTGGTTGGTCTGGGCTAGCAGCACAGACTTCTTGTTCACTCTTCTCATCCGTCTGAAGGCCTGTGATGGAACGTCTCGCATTGGCTTCTTCACTGATATTGTTCATAGTTACATAAGGAACTGTGTTGACTGTAGAGTTATCCAGATGGTTTTCAGAGGTCTGGTTGAAATAAGAAAAAGTTTCCTGACTTGCTGCAGATGCTTTGTCGTTCTTGCTGTTCTCATGTGGATACACAGTCTTAACATGAGGAGATTGCTCAGGCTTACTGCTGCTTTTTGTAGGTTCATCCTGGTATGCGTTGTCCGCATGATTTCCACAAACCAATGGAGCATTCAGATGATCATCTGATCTTCCTTCAGTATGGGTGATTTTTGCTTCCAGAGTGTTGCTCTCAAGAGAAATGACCTCATTACATTTACCTATATGGTTATCTGAATTGCTTCCGAATAATTTGTCACTGTTTGCATCACTGCCTTCATCTTGACCACTGGTGTTTTTCTGACTTTGGTCTGTGGGCTGATCCTGACAGTCTATATTTAGAGATGTCTGGTCCTCTCTGATTCTGTGTATAAATGCACCAAGCTCTTTTGACTCTCTGACTCCATCAGAGACAAATTTTTGCTTAACCTCTGGGCACAGCTGAGCTTGATCATTTGTTTGAAAATTGTCCTTATGGTTTTCATGCGGTTTATTGAAAGTGAGGTTGTGCTCTTGGGTCTCATCAACTACAGCAGTGCTGAGGGATTTGGACTGCTGCTGTCTGAAACTCTCTGGTGCATCTTCCATCCCATCAGCCATTTTCTTGTCAAGTTCAAAAAATTCATGCATCTCTGAGCACATCTCTGGAGCCGACTTCACATTTGAGTTTGGCTGATTCTCCAGTTGGCTTGGCCTCGTGGAGGATCTATCAGAATCAACCAAACCTTCTCTGCTTTCCATTCCATTGCTTATTGTTGGAATATTTCCATTCAGACCCATAGCATCTGCTCTTTTCACTTCTCCCTTCCTCTCGTTCTCTGTTGTCCATGGCTCGCCGCTCCATCCCACGATCTTGGCTGGGTCGCCCACATTCCTGACGCGCGAATCTCTCTCGGATAGGGTTCGGAAAAATGTCAGCGCTCTCTCTTCAGTCACATTAGTCTGTGCCCCTGTGTCGGCCCGTGTGAAAATGGTAGCAAATTTGTCAAGGAAGGACACAGGAGCAGAATCGGCATGAGTGGCTGCATTGATTTCCATGTTTGACAGTGACAGTTACAACTTACTACAACCTAGTGATACACAGAGCTCAATTTCCTGGAACACCAAGGTCAATCCACATGCACTAAATTCAATTGACAATGTTAATCCCACACACCAAGACATTCTGTTTTTTCAGGAAAAACGTCCACCCCACAAAAAATCCATCTAAACCCTTCTATGCTTAAGTAGTCACAGTCAATGGCTCACCATTCCAAATCAAAAACCTTTAAAATATTTTTAAGAGGGTGCTAGATTCCTGATAGCACTCGAAACATCTCTCCTTCTGTGTGTAAGTTTCCAGAAAGTTCCTCGCCAGGAAAATCTGGGCTGTCAGTTGCCACGCAGAAGCCCGTTGTGGTTGCGGAGAAGTGAGTCACAGGCTGAGGTCAGACTCAGGGGAGTGCTGAAGGATGTCTGCTGCTGGTCCTTTCGCTACAGTGATTCTCCTCTCTTGTCTTGTTTAAAAAGGTCCAAGAGCTGGTTGTCCAACGACTTCAAAGGAGCTGGTGAGCGTCATTATTGGAGCATGTCCTGCGTGTCGTAATGTAGACCAATACAGATGCTCTCGCAGACCCACAGTAATGTGCAAGATCTCCTCCTGAGCCCTGTGACCAGGATGTTTGGCTACACTCAAGACAAGAGCTGGAGAAGAGAAGCACACCACACCCAACTACAGCTGGCGCGCGCACACACACACACACACACACACACAAACACACACACACACACAAACACAGACACAGATACAGACAGGCAAACACACACAGACAGACACACTCAGCCACACAAACACACACAGTATAAACACAAGCATAGACACACATACACACACACACACACACACACACACACAGTCAGATGTCTAATCTGGATAGCATGTTGGTGGACTATGAAGTTACCTGTCCCCCCTAGTGTTCAGGACAAGTGAGCTAATCATGGTAATAAGCTATTCAACCAGGCTCCACCCATACAACTCTGATTCCCAAGTAAGCCAACAAGCTAAAATTGTTCTTATGTAGCATGAGGTAAGCAAATCTAAATTAATGAACATATACTGACAGGGCTTTATGTACGTATGTAAGCTATATACAACCATTTCTCACTTAAATATACCTCTCGTTTTACACATAGATTTTTAATCAACATTTAAAAAATCAACATTTAACATTGCTACACTTATTTAACTCTGTGTAAGGGAACATTATTCAATGTTTTGAATACACTGAAAAATTATTCAATTACACAATGTTTAAGCCTAAAAAAACGTAATGTATAAGCTTAATTAGAACATGCACGTGTATATGGGAAGGTGTGTGTGTGTGTCTGTGAGGATGTATGTATGTGTGTGTGTGTGTGTGTGTGTGTGTGTGTGTGTGTGTGTGTGTGAGAGAGAGAGGGAGAGATAGACTGTTTATTTATATATACGATGAAAGATCTGTAGAGAAGTTAAATGTGTCAGAGTAAGTGAAATGACCATGTGACTCAAAATTATTGCTGCTAAAAGACTCAGGAAGTTAAATTTACACCCACTCAGTAAAACCTCATTTTGAAAGCATTTACCATTCAGCATGTCTCTCCGCGGAAAGGTAAGGCAAAATCTACACAGCAGTGTCAGTGGCAAGCCCTCAGCAGAGCTCAGACAGAGTCAACTGGGAGGCGAAATATCCTTTAAATCAGCTTATGGGCCAGGTACTTGCTTTAAGAAAGTACAGACAGCTGGCGATCTCCATAATTCTCTTGACCGGGTCGGATGAATGCTACGTGTGCGAGCCCACTGACACCGCTAAAACCCCAGGCAATAGCCCAGTGTAAGCACAAGTTCAGTTCAAGTTCAAAAAACAACAAATAGTCGATGTGTGTGTTCTGCAGAACTGATATGGATAATCACTAGGTGACCTTAATTTATTTATTTATGAACGTCCGGTTTCTTTCAAAGTACACATCTTGAATGTGGTCAGTCTAACGTTGGTCCAAACTATATTTCCCATCTTTGTGAAGACACTTGGGGACCAGATACATACTAGTAATTTTACAGTTTTTTAATTCAACCAGATTTGGCCAATGGCTCAAATAAATAGCTGTGTTGTCCAGAAACCTATTGCTGGTAATAACGTTCACTCTGGGTTCTCTTGGCACTGCCGACATAAAACATAGCCTAGAACAATAGCTTTTATATAAATTTAAGATAGATAGATCTTATTATCTTTTAGAAACAAATCAGATCTTAAATTGAGCTCAGTTTTTTTGTCCTAAGGGTGTTTAAAGAGAAACAAATCAGAATCTTGTAAGCTCTGGTTAATATCTCATAATGGCTTATTGGTTTAAACTCCTAATAAATAGTCCATATTGTCCACACCCATTTAAGTTAAATTTATGTTCACTATATGTATACCGTAAACTTCACCATACACCATACTTCATACACCTATTGCACTACATTCTTGCCCTTTACATGACTACTAATCTAGTAAACAATACAACTTAAAATTTAAAAAACAAATTATTAAATACCAATGGAGGATTATTAAACACTTACAACAAATACTGAGTCAGGAGAGAAAGGTGCATCACTGATGATGTCGTGCTCTGGGGGTGTGATTCTAAGGAAGTCGGCGTGGTTGAGCTCGGAGGCCTGGGCCACTGACTTGAAGTAGGACAGGGAGACATCCAGATCAAGATGCCAGTCGTCCTCTTGGTTGAGCAGCATCTCCTCTGTGGGGAATAAGAGGTACCCGTAACTAGTCTTTTTACAAAAAAAAAAAAAAAAAAAAGCAGCATCTTAAAAAAAAAAAGAAGAAAAGAAAAGAAAATCAATTAAATGAAATGGTCACATAGATCCACCACACAAGTAACCACACAATGATTCTATGAGGTTAAAAGGGTTCTTTTAGTTTTTAGTGGACAGTGGATTTCCCAACATTTCTTATTCAGACAGACATGGATATTCCCCTTGCATATGTTTTCTGTTATTCTGTATGGAAAAAAGGCTTGGGGTTTGCTGAAGATTGGGATGCTAATTTGAGGCATGGGCTGACTGACCTCAGTCATCCAAATAGCATTCTGAAATTCTAAAGATCGCTTATGCATTTCTCAGCATCCACTGGGTTTGTTTTTGCTTGGACAGCATTTTTTCTGACAATCCAAAGGACCTGAGCTCAGGCCTTAATCAATACATGGAAGCCAAGGCTGAATAATCAAATTGCTTGGTTTCTTGCCGAAACACACAGAACTAAAGTTAAACTGCTGTGTACTCTGTGTTAGCTTTCATTCCCAACTCCATGAGAAAATGTACAAATGCCTCAGAGAGTTCATGGCTTGGCCTCAGACAAACTCTAAACTGCACAGGACCACAACACCGCCCTCTGGACACCATGTGCTACTGCAAGCATAATGCAGAACAACAGGCTAGTAGACTGTGAACCGCTGAATACAGTTGGACTTATTGAAAACATCCCTGTTTGAATCACAAGTATCAATACCAGTGAGGTTTGTTATGCATGCCAGCACTGGAACTGTGCCCTGTGCACAGTACACGTCAACATTTAATCAATCCATGATTTTAACAGTAACGGGCAGAGATCAATGTCCATTTAATGATCTAAATAGCTCCCAACTCCTATTACTCCAGTCCAGCAGAAAATGTGGTACCTTAGATGAACCAAACTGGTTCAGGCATCCCAAGAGAAAAGTAGCCTTCAAAAACAACTTACAAGACACAGGATACAGACAAACATTTGCAGTATAATAACTTTTTTTTTCATCATTCCTAATTAAATCTGATTACTTTATACTCATTACATTTAAAGACATTTTAATATGTGAAAATCTAAACAAGTTAGCCAATGATGTTTACAAAACAAACCAGATCTGTTCCGGTTCTTGGATCCAGCACTTGGTCTTCTTCCTCACAAAGCACTTTGGTGGCCTACTGAGCTATTTTCAATTAGCCTTTCATACACTAAACTGCAACTGGCACTGTAAGTAAGCCATGAGTCCAGGACAGGCAGTGGTAGGCCTTGGCTACCAGGCGACCAGATTTCTTAGACCTCAGCTGACATGTCCGCTGGGCCAGGTGGATGCCTGCCCGACACTGAGCCTGTGACATTTACCAATCGCCCCCATCCCACTTGCTCTACTGGTGAAAGAAGGAAAACACACCACCATAATATAATTAAACAATTAAACAAAATCTTCTGTACAAAAAATAGAACACCCCCTCGCCCAAACTAACTAAATGTTTGTTCACTGCTCGAAATATACGCAGTATGTGAGTATGTGTGGCCCCAAATAAATGGGCCATGATACCCATAAATGCAAGGAGCTGCTTGGGAGGATAGATTTGATGAGCTTTATATTTACATGACACCAAGCAAACAGAGAACAGTGTCCCCATGTCCCCCAGAGAACACACACATGCTCGCTTAGGGAGTGGCACACAACCACCCACTCAGTGTGTCTACAGACTTTTTTGTCTCGGTCTAATCTCGGTGACCCGGTAATCCCATTGCGGAGGCTGCAGGCCTGTGATGGTTAAAGGGGATTTTCATTTACAGAGCAGCGTATGAGGTGGCAGCTGCCAGCAGCTGCTCTGACGTCTGACTGGGCAAAAACAGGTTGCTGTGTTACCCTGAAGGACACACACACACACACACACACACACACACACGCACTCAGCTCTCCATCTATCTCTGTGTCTCTCCCAGTCCCCGTCTCTCCCATGTACACACACACATACACAGAAATATGCATAGGTACCATACACTTTGGACAAAAGTGTCTGCAATGCATCATAAACACACAAGCATGGCTATAGCTATACCTACAACTATTACTAAGTATATGATACTGTACATTGTATATTTTAAGGTCAAGATGATATCGATATAAAGACCACAGGGAAGCTACATTAAAATAAAAATGTATTAATTAAGGAATATGCTCTCAATCTTTCAGGGAATGGAATCAGTGCAGAATTTACCATTTTGATCACTTTTAGATACATATGCTGATGAATGATTAGTAGGTAATCAAACCAAAGAGGAACTGAATAATAGAGAGGCTCATTTTATAAGAAAGCAAATGTTATAACAAGCAAGGGAGGTCCTGTTTTGATGTCTCCTTTGCCAGTACCAGCTTTAATGAGGGCAAAGGTCATTTGGAGATTCTGCCAAGGAGATTCTGGGCAACAGTGAAGGGAACAAGTAGGAAATCATATTATCTAACAGAGAGAGAGAGAGAGAGAGAGAGAGAGAGAGAGAGAGAGAGAGAGAAAACATAATGGTCGATATTCAGTCTGTGAGTGACCTGGATACATCAGTAGGGACAAAACAAGGTAGCTGATTCATGGGCCTCAGGAACAATTATAATTTCTCAGAGATGCAGGGATTTGCTGATACTGGTTAAGTATGAAAACAACTATTCTTATCAGTTAGTGTTGTAGCCCAAATCAGGAAATATGTGAATTTCAATTCAAGAAATGTACAGTGATAATGATTGAGTACCAGAGACATCAGTGACACCACACGCATCATCAGGTAAAAATGCCTATTTCCTGTGCCTGAGCACTCTTCCTCTCCATGGGACTGAGAGCGAGCTACTGCTGTCTTTGATCACACATTCCCTAATAAAGCGTCCACTCAGGCAGCCAGTGATGCCCACTCAGAATGGGGGCCTTGAACCCAGACATAGAAGACTTGTGTCTGACACCCTCGTAGACCAGACTGAATTCCTCACTCTCAACTTTTACAACAAGGTCACATGACAGTCACAAAAACAGGAACCACACGCGGGTAACAGACAGGCTGTTTCTGCTCGAGGGGGTTCTTTGAGAGAGTGAGGGCCTTAATCAATTATTCTACCCCATATTCCATGCATGCAGTGAATAACAGGCATCACGAGGTCTGGGCTTAGCATTCCTACACACTTCAGTGGGCAGTATGAACAGGGAAAGTCAGGTCAATCTGGGTATATTATCTTCAGACCCTCTAAGCATCTGCCATATCACACAAATCTGTGGTTTTCAGACATTAGTGGTTAAAAGTGGATTGTGTTACGCAAGACCTGGGTTGCATAATTGTACATATATTCCCCCTGCCACACACACACACACACACACAGACACACAGAGTCCCTTTTAAGCTTATGTCTCTTACACTATTGTCTTATGTTTGGCATTTGTGAGAAACCATGACCTGCTGGCATATCCAATTACTAGAGGGTAAATCTCAGCAGGTGTCTTACAGGGACACCATGTGTTAAAGCATTATCAACTCTGCTAATGCCTCTGGCAAGGAAAGGAAAGTCACTGGTGGGAAAGTGTTGTGGGGAGTGGGTGTTGAGTGGGGTGTGTGTGTTCACCAACCTGCAGTAGGCATGGGTGGCACGGCTGGCAGGATCCACCTGGGGACCTTCTGGTTGGTGTCATTCAGCTCAAGCATCAACACCGACCTGCTGGAGGTGTGTTCGTCCACTCTCTCAGGTGCTGCAGCAGAGTTGGCCATTCCTGCAATGGCATGTTTGGTCTGGCTCTCGTCCTCCGGTTGTGTTTCCCTCTGCAGGAGCAGGGTGTGATGCTGCGGCATGGGACTGGGCAGGCGGGAAGAACACGGGGAGAGCAGAGGCGACAGGCTGCCTGGGGTACTAGCCGGGTTAGGAGTGGAGGTTAAAAGGGAGCTCAAGGAGGGAGATGAGGCACTCTTCCTCCCCAGGCTTAAGCCTCCGGCTCTGAAAATTATTGCATGTCTGGGGCTCTGGCAGTGGTAATGATGGTGGTGGTCGGCCTGGAAGAGTGGCCCCACCGGATCCGCAAACTTCTCATTACTCTCCTCGTCGAGATCCCACGTCGCCTCCTGGCCTTCGTCCAACAGAGGCCCGACGGTGCTCATGCCTTCCCAGTCATCATAGTCATTTCCCAGCAAGAGCCCATCCAACTGCAGGGCCCTGCGTAGGCTCCGGTTCAGCTCTTCCCCCAGGGCTCGCAGTTCCTCCACACGGATGGTGGTGTCTTCCTCTGATGCCTTTGTGACCTGCTGAGGAATGTCTCTGTCTCTGTGAAGAGATCCAGGTGAGGCAGAGCCACGCAAACTGTCTCTATCTCTTGTCCAGTCTGAGCTGGTCCTACTAACCCGTCGGATGATGCTCTCTACTTCCTCCATCTTGGCGGCAACCCTCAGCGCGGCATCCTGGAGCTCGGCTTCATGAAACCGAAACTGAGGCGCAGGGGACGGAGACTCTACCTCTCTCATCCCCACTCTAGACTGAGTCACTGATTCTGCGGTATGTGCGGCTGTGTGCATCTCCTGGTCTGCTGGTGATGGCGTGGCGCCAAACACATTGTCAAGCAGACAAAGGTACAGTTCATTGTCGTAGTCAGAGTCCTTATGGTGCAAACACACCTTTGATGACACGGAAATGGGCTCCTCTTCTGAAGTGCTCCAGCTTTCTAAAGCAGGCTGGGCATCAGTGAGGTGAGGTCCTGGGCTTGCAGCCGTCGGGCTGAGGTCTTTTTCCATCCCGCTGGACATTTCAGGAATCTGGGGGCCCTCGTGCTTCCTCTCCCCTGTGGTTGGAGCATCGTGTGGTCCGCTCGCACAGCAGAACTCGGTGGCCGGGTCAAGCCTCTGCCTGACCAGGCTCTGCAGGGTCTCTTCCACGTGCACAGAGTTCATCGCCCAGAGCTTCTTTAGCCTCCGGCCCCGAGCCAAGGTTCTGGGGCTGTGGTGGTGGTCGTGGCGTTAGTACTGGTAGTGGGAGAGAGGCTGCGAGTGAAGTGCGGGCTGCTGCTACCACTGCAGCTGTCACAGTCCTGTCCTTCCCTTTGGGTTAGCTGTTTTCCAGCCTGACTCTGACCCCTCTCGAAGCCTTCGGGGGAGTGCAAATGTTTGGCGCCATGTTGGTTCCCCATAGCAACCTGATCCTGGCAGTCGGTACACAGAGCCAACAGGTTGGCCAGCCAAGGTACTTCCACCACTGCACTCGCCTTCTTGGAGTTCGCCTGGCAGGACAGGGCCTCTCGTATTGGCCCATCCTGACTTCCCCTTTCTAACTCCTCCTTCTTTAAATTATGGGAAACCACTTTCTGACTCTTCTGCTGAGAGAAGTCTCTCTGTGAGGAGGTGCTTTGACCCCTACGCATAGAGGGGCACCGACTGACCCAGGACCTCTCTCTGATTGGCTCATACAGACGAAGGACTGTGTGGTTTCCTTCCATGATAGCCATATGTCTGTTATATGCTGTGGGATCTATGACACTTCCTCTCACAAATGACCTCTCAAGATAGCATCCACCCCGTAGCTGAACTGCTGTAAGAAAACAAATGTGAAATAATCATTAGTTACCTATATGTTAGTTTTCTTTTTTCGATAATTAAAAAAAAGATACTTTTCACTTTTACAATATCAATTTCCTATACTCTATATTAAAAAAAACTGAACAGTGTGCAGGTCATGTCCCCATGGTGACCTGGACAGGCAGGCGACAGCTTACATGCACCTAGACCTGACTTGGATTCCCTGTTGTGTCCTCATTTAGCATCATGTCTTTCTGCTAAGACCTCCTGCCTTGCCATAACAAGCAGTATGTGCATAAGGCTGACAATGAAAATTACAGAAAAATGACATACGACAGGAACGGATCACACTACAGGGCTATTAAAGAACACAAAGAACTGTGTCAGATGGAGTAACTGAGACAAATACTTTTCATGCGCTACACAAGGACAATCATATGTACCATGCTACACAAATAGTAGACAATAGCAGACAGTAGGCGAGTAAATAGACTGTAGTACCTAGGCTGCTCTGTGAATGCGACGAACCAAGAATAATTAAAATCCTATTTCAAATTCCGGAAACTGTCAACCTTCATTATACTGTTACCACAGACGCTACACACCGAATTGTCTATTATTAACACGACAAAAACTACTCAGTAATTAATTAAATTAGTAAACTCGTACAATAACATAGTGACAGGGTGTTTGCATAAGCACTTACCTTAGTATGTTCGGGTAAAGCATCCTTCATATTCCCGGAGCTCAGACATCACAAAACCATTCCAGTACGGTTTCACATGGCAGTCCTTCCACAGAGTGACAGAACGACAGCCCGACCAATCCTCTTCGTTATAAAGTATTTAAACGTTTCCAATTGGTTACATGTCTTAATCCAGACCCAGGCCCGTGTGACAGGTATAAACAAACAGGCAGACGGGGAACTAGATTTAACGCTACTTATCCCCCAATCTGTGCTGTGCTGTGATCTCATTTTAAAACTGACGGCTGCTGATCTAAACCTTGTCAGAAAGTTATGACCCCGAGCAACCTGTAAACGCAACTTTCACGGACAATCAACGAGTCATAGTGAATACGAGTTTACAATATTGAATCTTTAAGTTTGTTATCTTGAGAAAAGGTCTGTTAATTTAAGAAGTCATATTGTTCGGGATTCTTATTCATTATCAGGCCTTAGCGGAGAAAATTTAGCTCTACTGTTTCATATTAACATTGAAGTGAAATAGGCTGTAGGCTACATGAGCGCACAACCAGCAAACCTCACACGAGGGCGCAAAGCTGCAGGCACACGCAGGCTAGGCGATTTGACACACATTGGGGTATGCGCGCGGGTCTACTACGCAAAACTCACCACCAAGTGTCGCTAAAGCATTTGAGAACTGGTAGTTGGTCAAATTGTAACCAGACTGCAAAATCACCGAGGGGAATAATGTGCAGTTCAGACATCAGTTACTGTAGGCATCATTTAATAGGAAAGATTAAGTGAGCAACATTGTTATACTTGCTCAATCGGAAAAAAAAACTCAGAATCGCTCACAATAACATTCGCTTTCAAGAACATTGTGGTTCTGATCGAGTGAATCAGCAATGGGTTTGTTCGATCATAGTCTATTTCGTTTTTTAATTTGGTTTAACAAAGTTTTGGCTGCTAGAATAAACATAAACTCGCATTGTAACAATAAGCCAATTAATACAACAAAAACGGAGAGCAACAGAGTACTTTACTTAGAATATTGTAGGCTATATGTCTGGTCAAGTCAGTGTATTGCCATCTGTGCATTTTTGAGCAAATTTAATTTTCTATGGAATAGCCCATCGAATAGAGCATCATATCCCGTGGTCGGCGCAGGACGTCCCCCACGACGAGCACCGCTGGGATAGGCAGTGCTGGCTTTTGAGTGACAGTAGGGGGCGAGGTAGTGGGTTTGTCCGGTCTCCCGTATATGGCTTTGGATTAGCTCTATGCTAATATCGGCAGGAGAGGAGAAGCACCGCGTCGCTGCGTGTAGTCAGTGGTGGCTCTCAGAGTCCAGGGAGACTCCTCGACAGCCATGGCTGAGGGTGGAGAAGGGGAAGATGAAATTCAGTTCTTAAGAACTGTAAGTAGGCATATGCAATTCGAATCAACTGCGAAATCGCTTGCTTTTCATGTGGATCAACTGCATTTTGTGCGTTTGTGCGGCGCAATAGGCTACATTTATCAAGCATCAGCTGATTTGCCTTAAACACTGGTACTAAGGCTTTCATTGGGCTATAACAACGCGCAACTTGTTACACATTCCAGTGGACTTACTGAGGATTAACGCTATGCCAACTTTTTAAAATTACTTGATTCTTTAAACTGGTCGGAGTGCACAGTTCTGAAAACGCACTTGTCGACAAAGCTGGTGGTATGGAATTTAAATGAACCCACCATCTGCAGGTGCAGGGGCGAATAGTTAAAAAAAAGAGATAAAAATACAGAAAGGTACCTTCGATGTATGAAAAGGCTGTTGTGGAAGTTAGGCGAAGTAAATGTTTGGGAATACACCATTTGCAGATTTTTTGGAGATCCTTTTCATAATGTTATAGAGTTATCAGGTGTCAGTTAACACTGACGGTCTACATATTAGATGTAAACGTCATGTGAGAACCAATAAACAATTTGAGCTGAAGCGAGAATGGCATGATTTGCACTTTTTGAAGGAACGATATTATGTGAGTGTGTGTGTGTGTGTGTGTGTGTGTGTGTGTGTGTGGTGGACATACAGTTTTATGGTCACTCATTTACATAACCTTACAGGACAGAACCGTAATGCTTTTCTATTTATGTGGTTTGGCGCAGATTAGTTACAGAGATGAACCAGCGCATAGCAATAATGTTTGTAAACGATATGATGGAAATGATCGCATGGTCTTAATAAGTCTGTGGATGAGCCCGTACGCGTAAATACCGAAAAAATCCGTCTTGATTGATCTAATTACGCAGTCATAGAGTCATTTCACTCCAAATCGAACCGTCTCTTTTGTGACCAAGGTGAGTTTTGTCTGGTTTCATCTCTTTGAAATGACATTGCAGTGGTTCTGAAAAATATGGATTTTTTTGTTGGACCTTGATGTTACTACTATTTTGTATTCTTCCGAGAACTGGGAACGAGTTCATAGCGTTAAAATGAAGTTGTGGCGTGAAAATTAATTCACTGCCGATTCGAAAGCAGCAGATGGATTCCTTGGGGATGCGCAAGTGGTCATTGACAGCCCATAGTATTTAACGTGCCCTCTACACTGACCCACGATGCTCGGATTCCCCTGTCACAATGGCATGTTGGTAATTTGATGACAAGGCAATGTATGCATACAGGACGTGTAGCAGCAGCACAGAACACCAAAACTGCTGCATGGTGTCGAAACTGACGTAACAAGCATCTCATCTTTACTAGTGAGATTAGTTTTTACTGTGTATCGAACCTCTGATGTGGTGAAATTGTTAGGCTGTTTTATACACTCTTATAGGTTATAATAGATCTTGTGGGTAAGATGTAACTTTAATGAATGACAAGACAAGAGAACTGTTGTCAAATGGTGAATAATGTTATTTGGCTTTTTTGGCAGAATGTTAACACATCTGCACATTCATCAGAGAGGAAGTTGGCTGGTAGACAGTGATTATGTTGTTCCCTTACCACTGCATTGTTGAAAATATGATGTGATAGTTTTGAATATGGTTAACATGATGTAGTGGTCCTCTGTGTGTAACTTTAAACCACTGAGCTGTGATGTTTGCCCTAGTTGTCATTAATAAACATGCAAACATACTTGCTCTAAGATCCCTGGATCACCAGGTATGCAAACTCTCACCTTATCACCTTGCTGTTGAGGAGCGAAAGCTGGAAGGCTAGCTGTGACATGCCCTGAAATGACAACTGTCAGAACGCAGCACTTTTTAAGAACCTTAATAAGATGAATTGGCTCTTTTTATGGTATATATGGTCTTATCATGGGTGTCAGATTTTTCTTCCTTGGACAGGAAAGAGGCTTTTATGTGCAGGTTAATTACCAATCTCCGGTAGGGTTTGCCATAGCAGTCATGGTTGTAGAGCAGAAATGAGATGATGTACGCTTTTCTGAATGAGAGATTGTGCTCACACAAGGCTTTTTACCAGCTCCAGCAAGCAGCACATCACTGAACCTTCAAATCTCAGAAGTTTAGAAAGGGTGGGGGTGGCGAGACATATTTCATAAATAATTAAAAGAATGAAGTTTTATTGTTCAAATTTTCCATTGAAAAGAACTTTCAATGGGCTGTCTCTCCTGTCTGAAATATTCGTGCAGTCAATGATGTGAGGAGGTGTACTGACCTCCTGACCTACGTACCTTACAGCTATGGCAAAATATATGGCAAATCCATAATATACTGGTAACTTTTCTCCTGATGTTTTTTTTTCTTATTATACCTTTTGGACTCCATGGTTGGTTGGCTCCATGGGTGTTCAGTATGTACTACTGCCTTCTCCAGGAATATTGTGTATTACAATTAATAAACCACAATTTTGACCAACTTTAACTAAGCATAATGTTTGGCCAAAATGGCAGACTTCAAGGTTATCGCTGTTTTAGCTACAATAGCCTAATCCTCTAGCACTTTTTGATATTAAGTAGTATTCTGAAGCTAATGGGTGGTTTAACACAATATTAAGTTATTTCTTTATGTTATGTTGCTCTTTTGTAGTTTGTTCTTGACAGAAATACGATACGGTTACATTTAAAGTGCTGGATTTTTCTGATTTGCTGAGAAAATAGAGCTTGCTGAAGGTTAAGATTAGGCCTGGGTGTCACTGCAACTCTTGCCACCATCCCGCCATGCCCCGATGCACCAGCCCCCAGACATTTTAGTCATAAACAGGAAGAAAATACATAACCTTTAAATTCACTCAAGGAGCTGCTGACTTAGGGATAGCTCCTGGCTTTGGACCTTTGTCCTGGTCTTGATCTGGTGGCAGAGGACCGGGTCCGGACTTGAGCCAGACCTGGGCCAGAATCAGTGTCTCACTCCCTGGGCAGGCACTTTGAGTCACTAGTTGTACAGTAGCAGTAGGCTTATTTGGAGTTTATGTTGTTCTGGAAGCCTTCAGCATTCCAGCAGACGATTCCAGGGTTTAAATTTAGACCCTCCTCAAGACCCGATGCTTTCACTACACCGAGTCCTCTGGCAGTGACTGTTTTGCAAAGGGGGCCATTGCGTCAGCTAGTCAATGTGTACCACTGACATTTTAACACCGTTTTTATTGGGACCAATGGTATTTAGGGATGAACAACATGCTACCACAGCGTTTGATCAGACATTAAAAAATAATTGACTGGTAAACACTGGGAATCATGTGCCCTCAGCCAGAAGTTCTCTGTGGCCTGCCATGCGTTTATAGCATAAAGCCACAATATCACAGGCTAGTTTGTCAGTTCTGTGCTGCTGTAGTAGACACAGCGGACTCACAGTAGTCACCCAGGTCCATGGAAAAGGGTATCAGATAGCTAGTGGTGCTCTTGAACTTTGCAGCTAATTTAAAGATTTTGCATGGGGCCAGACTGAAGAGTTCACAGCAGCTTTTTTTTTTTTTTTTTTGAAGTAGCCAAGTACCCCCCTCCGCTACAGATCCCACCCCACCACCCCACCACACCCAGGGTGCCCCTCACGAAGGGGGGAGCAGCTGATTGACATGAGGAATCAGATTCTGGATCTGGGTGCGTTTGCTGAGGTGGGCAGGGTGGAGGACACATTCATTTAACAGCATGGAGAGGGGTCTGATGTGACACTCAAGTTAGCAACCCTCTCCTCTGTGCTCTAACCAAAGAGTGTTTATAAAAACAACACTGAGCACAGAAGCGTGACAGCTAAGTAGGTTTGAAGAAACAAACAAACAAACAAACAAACAGGGCCATTTAAGGGGTGTAGTCACATGCAGAGAACTTCTCAATATTAATTAAATTTTTCCCATGTGTGCATTTTAATGTAGTAAATTAACATTGGCAAGTAAGTTAACGTCTAACGTCTACCATTTTGGCCGAACAGTATGTTAAATTAAAGTTGGTCAAAGTTGGTCTTCACACAAGTTATTATTTTCAGATTCAGAATTCAAGAATCCAGGCATGCTGCCAGTTTCAGCAGGGCTGTTAGCAAATATTTTTTATTAGGAACTTTATAAGTGAAGTCTCTTCTGTCCAGTGTAATTAAAATCAGACTATGAAATAGCATTGATGGATGCATATTGGTATTTTGTCCCCTGAGGAGGTGATGACGTTTAGCTTAAACATTTTCAGACAAGTTTCAGACTCCAGCAAAAGTTTTTGGACAAATGTTGTTTACTGGTCTCTGCTGGCACTTGTTGCCTTGATGATCTGTGCCCTGTAATTGAAATGAAAACGTGCAGGGACAGGGTGGTCCTCAGTAATCCATTTTTAGAGCATTAATCTCATCCTTCAGTGGTATGGACTGTGCAGTCAAGGTGCCGAGTGGAGATTGTGATGGAGGATATGAGTTATGAGTGTGCTTCCCAGGTAAAGGTAAACAACTGGGCAGATGGCCAAACCATCCGACCTGCGTAGTACGTGAGCAGACTTTACCCATCCCAGCCCTCATTGGCAGTGTCAGGTTGTTGCAAAGGCTCGTGCCCTCCTCTTACTTAATATGCCAATGTGAATTAGTTTGCATTCTCCTGCATTGATCGCTCAGAGTCTTGTGGCAATGCCCTAGTGGTTTTGTCTGGCTGCCACGGACACAAAGCCATCTGCGAAGAAGGGCAAGATGTCCGCTCAGCTGTGGGAATCAAGATGGAGGCACTTTGCCTTGCTCTCCTTGCAGATGTTTTATTTAACAATGTGTCACAGAGGACACTAACAGTCATGCCATTGTGTTGATTTGTTCTGAGATATGGTTAATATATATTTTATAAATACACTGCAGACTTTATATTCTACAGCACACTGGTAGGAACCTTCTCCCCAGTTTACAGTCATGTGTTAGGGAGAGATGGGTACAACACCTGAATCAAATATGAATGCTTTTGACACAGAGGTTATGCAGAATACTAGCTAAAACAGAGGGAAATAAAAAGCATATTAAACCAAATAGCTTTTGGACATTTTGTCTCTATAAATTAGTACGGTCTCAGGTCATTTATTGTTATGGGATGTATATAAAAAGATTGTGATGCATGAATATATTGTCAGTAAAAGTCATCAATCATGTTATTATGAAAAATGATAATAAAAAGCTGTTAAAAGTGATGAGGCAGGGAATAAAAGCAGCTGCCAGCCGTGACGGAGCTCTCTGTCTGTTTGCTAGCTGCAAGGATGTGATTGTTTAACAAATTATGAGTTGATGAAACCCACCATGTCTTTTGGTATTAAGCACCATGTTTACCATGAAACAAGCTTTGAGGATCACTGGGCAGAGAAGAGTCCCTTGTAAACTTCAAACCCACAGCAGATTTTGCTTTGTGGTTTGTGCTGGTTGGTAGGATTAATAGTTGGAAAACATTATTATTCCATTGTAGTTCCTTGTCAGCCTTTACATAATCCCGGTCTCATAACTTAAATACTGTGAGGATTCAAACTAGGCAAGTTCAGCATTAAA